>OZ025729.1:14636-436882 GCA_964019335.1 Diplonema japonicum
AATGCCTGTGGTACAAGGGAAAAAAAAAGAGGAGACACCTGCAGGGGGGGTGGTACGTAACTGAGGGGGAAAAAAAAAAAAAAAAAAAAAAAAAAAAAAACGGAAGAGAAAAAAAAAAAGGAAATCAACAAGAACATATGTTGAAAACCCATAAGCCCCAACATGGTGGCAAGCACCCCGAGGAAGAAGAAAGGAGGGGGAAGAGCAACGTGCTAAATCGGCACGGGAGAAATTACCTGACCTCACAAGTTCCGTAGGTCGAAATGGTCTGTTTCCACCCGCAATTTCAGCGGTGCCTGCGGTGGCTGTTTGTCGCGATGGAGATGGACAGCATCTGGGCGAGAAACATTACGTGGAGAAAAAAAAAAGGGGGGTGTAAAGTATACTACTTGTACTTGTATGAACCCGCGGCGGGAAAAAAAAAAAAAAAAAAAAAAAAAAACCATTACTGCAAAATATCGGGTATTCGACATAATGGATAACTAGCACCCGGCGAAGGGCCAGAGACAAAAAAAAGGGGGAGGGAAACATAGGTCTCTTAATTGAAGAAAGGGAATATTTTTCGGTTCTTTTTTTTTTTTTTTTTTCTTTGTTGCGGGTTGCCCTTCGAATAAAAAAGAAAAGAAAAGAAGCACCAGCCTGCACCTCCCTTTAAGTGTCCAAAAGACAGGGAACGCGAGACACGGCTAACCGATTAGAAAAGAAGAAGAAGAAAGGAACCCCCTTAGCACGAGCTTGGAAAAGTAGTTGCTTTATTGAGACGGAAAAAGATTGGAGACAGAGAGGGGGCGGTCACTTCTCACCATCTTTTTCGGGTGTGCAACAGGAAAGATTTTTTGTTACAAATATTTATCTTTCAAAAAATGATTTTATAACTATATACAACTTGTGCCGAGCAAAAAAACTTTCGCAGCTTTTTAAAAAACCTTTTTTGCTCGTGATATTCCTGTTTTGCCGTCATGCCTGCACCCAAGTGGTTCAATAAAGCCTCGTTTCTTAAGAAATTATTTTTGATAACTATATGAAACGTTGTGCCGAGCAAAAAAATTTTTCGCAGCTTTTTTTTTTTTTTTTTTTCTCTTTTGCGTGCGAACAACAAAGACATAGAAATCTACGGAATACCGACACGAAGGGGAACGGTGGTTTTTCCTCTCCTTCCCCATCAAAAATTCACATGTTCGATGGCCTGCTCAGTGGGGCCGATTGACCGCGCACGCTTTAGGTTCAACTCTGTACGTGCTGTTCTCAGATGTTTCGCCCGCCCACCGGCATCCCTCGGCAGTGAGAAGGAAGAGCTGACAGCCGTGTGCCTCGTGTCAGCAGAAGACCCTTTACCTATGGGAGTGTACATAGTGGTGGAGTGCGACTGCACGTCTTCAAGATCACCAGACATGTCTTCAAGAGGTTCATCGGGGTGCGCAGTGGCCCAGGCGTCTGCTTGAAGACGCTTACGCCTACCCGACAATATAACATAGGCTTCTGTCATAAGGTCAATGACAGCTTTGACAAGCAAGCAGACTGCAGCCAAGGTGAAAAGCATGTTCGCTGAGCGAAAGCCCCATGCATGGCTCCCAATATCGTTTTGTTTATACAGCTCAGCCGACATGAGGATCAGCCCGCTTGCTTGCATTCCCAACGTCACAAAATCTATCATGTTGTCCCTCCCCCTTGCGTGTGGGAGCAGCTGCGATTCGGCGACAAACAGCACCATGAAGATCAAGGCCATCGCGAGCTTCACATGCCCGCACCCTGTGAGGTCATCTGTTTGGATAGTCTGTATGCATGCCAATCCAAATGAAGCTGCGTACTCCACCACAGAGTACCACGCCACATGTTGCTGGAACCCTCTCATCACTGATGCCCACCTGTTAACCCAATGTTCATCTTCCCCCTTGGATACCCATTCCCCCGGGCCTACAATCATGCAAAACATCTTCCCCCGCACTGGTTTCCTCTCGACGGCGTACACTGCTTTGCACGGGATATCCCTCACTATGACCCTGAACACTGCTATGGGGATCGCTATGCACACGGACAGCCCCACCAAGCCTAGCACTACCGACATCGACACCACCTTCGCAGGGTACAAAATGAGCACCATCGAGCCTAACGCCGTGCCCTGGTACAGCCACTGGAATATGAATAGCGGTGCTGAAGGGAATCTTAGCCACCCTTGCGTGTCGAGACCCTCGAACAGTGTCGGGGCGACTTTAGAGCCGCAATTTTTGACTAAGATGAGGACGACTCTCCAGAAGGCTGCGAAGCCCAAGATTATCAAGGTGTTGCCTATGACGGCCCCCGCAGCCTCGCTGCCCCACACGGTCATTCTCGTGGGGTGCAGTGCAAATGGGAACTTCTGCTGCCTCCCCGTGGCCGTGCACATCCCCGATATCAGCACCAACCGAGTCGCTGCCCCTGCACCTGAACCCGCGATGGCTGCCCCACCCACTACAGCACCCCCGATGGCACCCACAGTTTCCTCCCCTGCTAACGCGGGTGCCTCCGTCTCAGGAACAGGGGTGCTAAGGACCTTGGTGGGCACAGGCACAGGTGTGCTAGGTGAAAAGGTCTCCGGTGCACTGATCCGAGGTGTAGGGGTGTCCGGCGCACCTGTCATCCCTGGTGTGGGAGCTGCTGTCGCAGGGGCAGATGTTGAAGGGGAGTTGGTGCTGGGAACAAGCGTCGTCGGAGCGGTTGTGGGGGCCGCTGCAGGTGCTGCAGTGCTTGGGATGAGGGTCGGCATCGCTGGTGCAAAAGTAGGCAGAGGCGCAGGTGCGAAAGTTGGCTGCGCAGGCATCGCAGTATTCGGGGCAGGTGTTGAAGGTGCTGATGTGCTGGGAGCAAAAGTCACAGGAGATTGTGTAACTGGCACCGGTGTGCTCGGGGCAGAAGAGGCAGGCGAGAAAGTCACAGGTGCCAACGTTGCAGGAGCAGATGTTTTAGGTGCAGATGTGGCTGGTGTAGTTGTGTCTGGTGCTAGTGTGCTAGGCGCTACCGTGTTTGGAACAAGAGTTGCAGGAGCGGGAGTATTGGGTGCAAGTGTGTCGGGGGGGGATGTCAACGGTGCTGGTGTATTCGGTGCAGTTGTGTCAGGGGCGAGGGTATCCGGTGCAAGGGTAGCAGGGCTGAGCGTGTCTGGGGATGAGGTCACAGGGGCAAGTGTGTTGGGCGCTTGTGTGTCAGGAACGAGGGTATCCGGGGACAGAGTGTTAGGTGCTGGGCTTAAAGGAGTGGGTGTGTCGGGTGCTGGGGTCACAGGTGCTGATGTATCAGGCACGAGGGTATCTGGTGCAGAGGTGTCGGGAACAGGCGTCACAGGTACCAACGTATCCGGTGATTGTGTGCTTGGTGCAGAGGTGCTAGGTACCATCGTGTCGGGAACGAGGGTGGCCGGAGCCGACGAATCTGGCACTGTTTATTGATTTTTTACTTTTCTCTTTTCTTATACCTGGCGTTGACGGCACTTGCGTGTTAGGAGCCGGTGTATCTGGGGCTGGGGTGGTGGGTGCGGGTGTTGCAGGCGCAGAAGTCGCCGGTGCAGGAGTATCAGGAGCTGGGGTGGATGGAGCAGGAGTCGCTGGTGCAGGGGTAGTAGGCGCAGGAGTTGCAGGTGCTTGAGTGGCAGGTGCTGGTGTTGCAGGTACAGGAGTTGCAGGTGCAGGAGTCGCTGGTGCCAGTGTTACGGGTGCTGGGGTTGCAGGTGCAGGGGTGGCTGGTGCTGGGGTGGCCGGTGCAGGAGTCGCTGGTGCCAGTGTTGCAGGTGCAAGAGTCGCTGGAGCCGGAGTTGCGGGTGCAGGAGTGGCCGGTGCAGGGGTTGCAGGCGCTGGGGTTGCAGGTGCAGGAGTCACTGGAGCCGGAGTGGCCGGTGAAGGGGTTGCAGGCGCCGGTGTTGCAGGAGCAGGAGTCGCTGGAGCCAGAGTGGCCGGTGCAGGAGTTGCAGGTGCAGAAGTCGCTGGCGCTGGCGTGGCCGGTGCAGGAGTTGCAGGTGCCGGTGTTGCAGGTGCAGGGGTTGCAGGAGCAGGAGTCGCTGGAGCCGGAGTGGCCGGTGCAGGGGTTGCAGGTGCAGAAGTTGCTGGCGCTGGCGTGGCCGGTGCCGGTGTTGCAGGCGCTGGGGTTGCAGGTGCAGGAGTCGCTGGAGCTGGAGTTGCTGGTGCAGGAGTGGCCGGTGCAGGGGTTGCAGGTGCAGGGGTGGCTGGCGCTGGCGTGGCCGGTGCAGGAGTTGCTGGTGCAGGAGTCGCTGGAGCCGGAGTGGCTGGTGCAGGAGTTGCCGGTGCAGAAGTCGCTGGTGCTGGGGTTGCGGGCGCAGGGGTGGCCGGTGCAGGGGTAGCTGGAGCCAGCGTGTCGGGAACTGGAGTGGGTGGCAAATAGGACTCAATCTTAAAGTGCTCGTATATGACATCACCCCCATTGCCACCCACATTTGTGTTAATCTTCGTGAACCCTGAAGGCGAGGCCTGGTTTGACCTCACTGCCCGTGTATCTGTGATGTAGCGCTCGAACTTGAAGGAGCCTGTCTGGATGCAGATGTAGATGCAGTTCCCGCTCGCACCGTCGTTGAGGTTGGCACCTTTACGGGTCCAACCTGATGGACAGCTGGGTGTACAAGAGCCTGCACTCGCAAAACTGATATCAATCACCCTGTTAGGCCCCCCAGAGCCCCACACATACGTGGCGTACTTGCTGCAGAAGTGGATGTACTCGCCGCCTGCGTTGTCGTTAAGGTCGTAGTTATCCCGCACGTACCCAGACGGGCAGCCCACGCTGGAACTGCCGCCAGAGACAGATGTGAAGTCAACTAAGTACGTGATGGTGGGAAGCACGGCGCCAACAGGCGATACCATCAGCAGCAGCAGCAGTCCGCACACCACTGCCAGCTGCGTCATCTTCACCTGTTCTACAGCCATTAAAACTAGCAAGCGAAAGAGATACTACTTTTTTTTGAACGAAGGTAATAATTACAACACAGGAAAGGATAACAAAAAGAAATGAAACATAATCTAATGCAGTGCGGGGCATGGCGAGGACGGGAGCACCGGGACCGCTTCTGTTTGAAGCTGAACGAGATGGGGGCCGAGGCGCATCGTAGTGTCGAAGGCGGGGGAGGTGACGAGCATGGAGCCATCAACGTGGGCAATGACAGTGCCTAAGGCGGTGGGGTGATCCGGTAGTGTACAAATCACAGAACAGCCAATTGGGAAGCATCCCGAAGGTGAACCCGACTGCCCACGTGCGAATGGACCGCGCAGCACAACATTCGACGGCAAGAACAGCCTGACATACCCACTGTCTAGCTCTACCACGGTACACAGCATGCCTAGGTCAACATCTTTAGTGTGCCCTACAACAGTTCCGCCGTTGCCGTTGATGTCCACAGCACCCTGCAGTCCGTGGATCACCACGTCAGCACCTACAGGCAAGTGGCCTTCTGGCGGTGGGTCGAGTGACTGTGCTGGTCTCCAAGGTACCACTGCTTCCAACGGCAGCTCCTCAGCTTTGCTTTTAAACACGACGACCACCGTGGTGTCGCTGATATCCTCAACCCTGCCTGCTCGTCTCTTCCCTTCCCGCTCCCTCACAGTGTCGCCCACTGCTACCCACTCTTCTTCCTCGTTCTTTACAGCCACGATATGCAGCTGTGAAGAGGAAACAGCATGAACATCTCCTTCTACCCTCACGAGGATCTTTTCAAGACTACTCCCCACTACCACTCCACTCCTCCCTGACAGCTCAGGGTGGCTGTGAATCGACACGGCACAACCCACTGCGATTTCATCCTCGTACTTGGTAACGTTCGCCCCCCGCACCAAGAGCCGCTCTCCGCTGTTGCTGAGCAACGCAAGACACTGGCGTCCCTTTGCCTCTGCGTACCCGACGACACGGCAGAGCTTACCATTGTGCTGCGGGTGGTTGCGGAAAGAGTGGAGGACCACCTGACATCCCACGGGGTGTTCTGTTCTCGATGCGTCCGAGCTTGAGCCTTTCGACTCCACGACCTCCGAAAGAGGTTTCTTCATGGGCTGGTCCCCCCCTTCCACCCAGTCATCAGGCTCTTGCTGTTGCACTGTCGGTTTTTCACCTTCAGGCTCTGTGGGTGGTACTGTTGATTGCTCGCTTGGCTGCCGCTTGGCAAACCTTTGCATAACTCTCACCTTACTTGGGCCAACCAACAGCTTCTCGCCGCCGCACGCTACCACTAAAGAAGGCCGTCTGCCTTCTTCTTGGTGCTCTACGACTTCGCCTTCACGTCCATTGTGTTCCGGGTGGCTCTTGAGCCCTTGTAACACCACCCACGTGCCCACAGGGACCAGTGTCGCTGCCGTACTTGTCTGCGAGCTGTGCATACTAGGGAGTTCAGGGAACTTCTTGGGCTCGACTTCTTCATCTAGCCTGGTGCATCTTCCTATGTCAACCTCGATGTCGGAGGTATCCAGCAGCGCTGACTGCGGACCTGCAACGACAAGCTCTTCTCCACACTGTACCTCCATGCACGTGGTGCCTGTGGGGCTTGTGACATGGCTTAGGACGACCCCTCGAGACATCCCTGGAACGGTGTGCAGCCACGCAGGGCGAATGGGCTGCACTTCGTTGGGGGGGACGCGTACCGTCACACCGCGAGTCGTGTGAATCGCAACCGAAGGCGATGGAAGGGAAGTATGAGATGTCACCACACCAGCAGCACACTCGCCTGGCAGCCAGACCTCACTTCCAACAGGTGGGAGGGAGCGGAAAGTGTTCGGTGCGAGGCACCGGTGAGGGACCCACACCCTCGCACCCGGAGGGTACAACACGTCAGTGGGCATCACATTGCTGGGGTTGACGATCAGTTGCCCTCCCAGACGAGACCCTTTCACCCCCACCACGTACCGCGTGCTTGTGTGCCCAACCACAACACCTTGCAGCCCGTTGTACGAGGCGTTATCCTTAAGCGAGTGCAGGTGCACACTGCTACCTATTTTGCATTCATGCAGATCGACTTTGAACCGCAGACCCGAGTGGAGGTGTGCCCTGTTCAACTGCTCGTGCATAGTAACTAGCTCCCTCATGCTGCACGTGTGTCTGACAAAAAGCTGCACGGCTGCTCTGTCTTGCTCGTCTGCGATACCCCTTAGCTTCTCGAATGCTTTGGTTTGGAAAGCGATGACCAACACTATACTAGAGGTGGCGCTCCGCCAGTCTTGCACGATGGTACGCCTGGAGGCGGCCTCGTTACTTTGCAGGAGACAGGAAGCTTCGAGGAGCAGGCGTGCAGTGTCTTGTGAAGCCTCAACGGCGATCCTGGAGCGAATCTCTTGTTTCTGCAACTGCGTGAAGATATGAGTGCGCTGCTGCTCGGCGAGGCGTGCAAACCCATCAGCCTCACCTGCCACCAGCCTTCTTCTGAAGTAAACCTCGTCGCGTGTCATGTCGGACCCATGCTTCCCGGTAAGCACACCCGACCCTTTCGGCGACGCCTCAGTCCCCCACTCTGTCTCCTCATCCCACGACAGAGATGTCGCCACGCTGCACGGTTTAGCATTGTCACTGCTACTGCACGCCCCTACACGTGTCTTACTACCACGGCGGGGGCGGCTTTTTGGGAGGATAATGGTGGAAGCGATGGATGGGCTCTTGGCGACAGAGGCTGCATCTCCATCCCATGACACAGAAGAGGCGGCGCTGCGTGCCTTGCTGCCTCGGCGGGGGCGGGTTATTGGGAGGACGATAGTGGAGACGGCAGAGCTTTTTGGGCGGGGCGCGAAGGGGGGGAGGGAGGACGTGGTGGGAGGTATATGCAAAGGGAGCGAAACGTTGTCTTCAACTTCCATCTCCTCCTTCCTCCCCTTCCCGCCCTCGACCACCGACGGCCCGGTATCGACATGTGTTGTCATGCTCGTGGTGAGCCTGTCGGGCGTGATGGTGGGCGACACTGGCGACACCTCTATAGGACAGTGCGGCCGTCTGGGTGGTCTTCTTCTGTGAGGGTATTTTGCCTTGTACACCGCTTCCATGCCTTTGAACACCACGCCGTCGTTCCTCACCCGTTGCCCTGCTGCAGCTGCGTCTTCGACTAGACCTTCGGCTGGTGCACATTCGTCCTGCAGTACTCTACCTGCTTCCTCGAGGAGCTGCTTCTGATACAACCCCACTACTTGTTTTCTTTCCAGCACGCGCTCCATCTCCCTTCTGAACCTGATCTCCTCCAAAGACGGTATCTGCGCCATTGGGCCTTCTTCCGGCTCTGTTCCATATTTGACACCAAGCGCCTCCACAGCAGCTAGTGCTTGTCCCAGCCCTTGTGGCACAGGCATTCTTACATGGCTTTTTTTTTTTTTTTTTTTTTTTTTTTTTTCTTTGTATTATGCCCTGTGGTGTGTTCAAATAGGCCTTTTATGAAAATCTTTTGGTAATTGGAAGTGAAGAAAAGAAAAAAAAAAAAAAAGAAGTGTGTGGAACAGTCCCTTCCTCTTGACACTTTCAACAAAAGAAGCAATGGAAGAAGGGAGAGAGGGGGGGGGAAGAAGAAGAAGAAAGAAATACTGCAAATCTCTTAATTATTTCCCTTTTAAGAAAAAGGGGAAGGGATATCCGATAAAAAAGAAGTTACTAACAGCATATAGTGACAGCAACGGCCACCCTTCGGTACATGGGTTTGCCCCCCTTTTTTTTTTTCTTCTTCTTCCAGAAATGTCTTTTTTTTCTTCTTTCTTTCTTTCTTTCTTTCTTTTTTTTTTTTGTATGTATTTATTATTATTATTTTATTTTTATTTTTGCGATTGCACGAAAATCCTTTTTTTTTTTTTTTTTTTTTTTTTTTTTTTTTTTTTTTTTTTTTCCTTCTTTGTTTGCCTCGCTTGGCAGAGTCCCCACCCTTCCCCAACTGTAACTGAAACCCCCAACGCAAAATAGGAGAGGGGGGATGGGGAAAAAAAAAATTCACTATGATAGGAACGAAGTGGTTAGCAACGGCCCGCCGCGGTGGCGTGCCTACCTTATGATGCTCCCCTTTTGGGGTCGTTCCCTGCAAAAAAAAAAAAAAAAGGGGGGCTAAAACACGCACATAAAAAAAAAAGGAATTAGTTATGTGAAGGAACAGTAAGGATATTTAACATAGAAAGTGCTTTTTCTTTTTTTTTTTCTTTCCCCCCCCCCTCCCCACTTAATTGAGTAACGCTCCCAATATTCTTTTTTTCTTGGTCACGAAGAGAATAACTTTCTAATGGCGCTGCCATCAGCGGCAGGCATATGAACACCTGGGCAAGGGAATACTCCATAAATAGGTTTTTCATATTTCCTTTTTTTTTTTTTTTTTTTTTTTTTAAAAGTTTCATCTTTTGTCATTCGAAGAAAAAAAGAAAAAAAAAAGAATCTCTCTTATCGATTTTAACGTCAAGGTGACACAAGTCAAGCCACAGTCAGCTCCAAGTGTACTATAAAATAGTACATAGGGTGGGTGGGGGGTGTTGTAGTCAAACGACACATTATAGAGTGACGAAGCTCTAACCTGTGCGGCGCCACCTCTCAGACGCGAGTTCCCTCGGGTTTCGGAGGAACTGGCACCTGGCACAGACCTCTCTGGGAAAAGGAGAAAGAAAACTAATGGAACTAATGGCAAATACCAACAGCAAATTAGAAAAAAAAAGAGACATTTAAGGGTACCTGCGGTATGTGGCAGGACGCTGTGCTTAGAAAGAGAAAAAAAAAAAAACTGGTCGTCATGATAGAGTGTCAACGACCCCACCGCAGTGGCGAAAATAGCAACGGTTTAAGTATAGGAGCAAAAAAAAAAAAAAAAGAAAGAAAAAAAGAAAAAAATCACTATGATAGGAAACGAGGTGGCGTGCCTACCTTATGATGCTCCCCTTTTGGGGTTCTTGCATGACTGTGCCGAAAAAGCGCGCCTCTTTTTCTCCCTCAGCCATGTCGCCTGCAGCGTATCCAGGCCTTCTTGTCGGCGTTAATCGTCGTGCTGACGTTGACCCCCAACGTCTTCTTTGTGCAGCATTCGAAGGCCATCGCGACCAGCGCTCCCTCCTCCGCCCACTGCAATACTCCCTGTGCTGCGGGTCAGCTTGAGCTTGTACACTTCCATGACCTTCGGTGCCTCGAAACGCCTCCCCAAAAAAAAAAAAAAAAAAAAAAACAGCAAAGGCGAAAGACTGGTCCAGAATGACGAAGAAACAGTTCGGCTCAGTGACTGATAAAAGAAAATACCGCAAAAAAAAGGGGGGGGGCTTACTTCTTGCAGATTTTCAATCGATCAGGGGGGGGAAGGGGAAAAAAAAAGAACCTTCACCTGTATTCTCGTTCGATCAGCCCAGCTGCATAGATATAGCTTTAGGTGACGGAAAAAAGAAGGGGAGGGGGGGAAGTAGGTTATAAGTCTTACAAGAAGAAGAAAAAATAAAACTGAGCAAGTAGAGTGGGGGAGAAAAAAAACAAAGGTAACAAGGCCCATCTGTCCTCTGTTACAGCCGCCTTTTCAACCATGGCACGAAGCTACTTTGCGCAACAAGCGCACCAGAAGGCAGGCGGATACTGTTGTGGCCGACTTGAGAGAAAGGGATGTGTGACAATATCTTCTTCTCCTTTCTTTTCCTTTTTTTTTTTTTTTTTTTTTTTTTTTTTTTTTGTTACTACAAAACAATGACAGCTACACGCAGCCATTGATGAAGATTTTTTTTTATTTTTATTTTTTTTTATTGATTGGGAACACAGAAGAGGAGAGAGCATCATCGGTAGGATGCCCAAAGTCAACTCCAGAACCAGGCGAGCCAACGAGCGTAAGTTCCATTAAAAAAAGTAGAACAAGCTAGAGAGAAGGAAAAGGAGGAGGAGGAGGGGATACTATTTTGTTTTCCATCAAGCGGTGACAACTTAACAGAGGAAAGTTGTAGCAGCTGATGGGGGGGTTTTTTTTTTCTTACTGAGAGTTTTTTTTTCCTTTTTGAGAAATTATTTCATAAATAAGATAAACTCTATCTACTTAGGGAAAGGGGGGGTGGGAACACCAGCTTAGAAAGCACTGCAAAGCCATCATTTTCAATAATTCCTGGTATAAAAGGAGGCATCTAAGAAGAAAGAAAAAAAAAAAGGAGCGGGAGAAGAGAAGGAAAAAAAAAAAAAAAAAAAAAAGGGAGAGGAGAGGGGCAAGATCCCTGCAACAATCGTGTAACAAAAACGGTTCGAGATCATCAAAGGGAGGGGAGGAATATTTCGCCTCCCCTCTTCCTATGGAGCTAGCAGCCCACTTCTCTTCTCACCACTGCCCTCACCCAACTCAAAGAGCACCACGCCTGGTGACCCCTGTGACACAAAACTGTTTGGCGACTTAAGGCTAGACTTGAACCGGGAGGGCTCTAGTTCTTCGGTCAGGCCAAGTGAACACTTCAAAAGACAGTCGTCTTTCTTTACCATGTGAGACCATTCTCGGGGAGGCTCGACCTGTGTGGAAACGAATGTAGCAGTGGCTGCTGCCTCTGTGGAGGGTGTGTTGCAGTCGATGCAGGACCGTACCGTCTCGCAGACGGACAGCGGGAGGGACATCCTCTTGGCAGAGCCCTTGCTGCTTTCCTTGATCAGCTCCCCCCACTTCCCCTTGGGTGAAAGGGTCAGCGTCGATCCCCGCCTCACAACGTTGGTACCCTCCTGCACAAAAACTGTCCCTATCTGGCTCGAATCCCTGCTAGCTTCTTCAGCGTCAACTGTGAAGTAATGGTGCTCGATAAGCTTCGTAGCTGTCGGTCGCAGTTCGGGATCCCTCTGCAGACAGGCTTTAAGGAATGTCTCGGATGCGCATGTCAAGCCGGATGGGAGTGTTATACCGGTGGAGTCTCCGTTTTCATTCACAATCCATCGCAGAACCCCAACTTGTGTTTTGATACCCAGGTGCATCCAAGGCGGCCTAGCACACAGCATCTCCATTACAGTGCACCCCAAGGACCAAATGTCAGCTTGCCAGTTGTGTCCCCGTGCTGTGATGACCTCAGGTGCCATCCAATAAGGTGTGCCCTGCACACCGGGGATCCCGTCTTTCGATTCGACGATCGCGGAGGCTCCGAAATCCGCTACTTTGACAAAGCCATCGACTGTGAGGAGGATGTTCGCACATTTGATGTCCCGGTGGATAATGCCCTGTGCGTGGAGGTGTGCCAAGCCGAGGAGGATTTGATATGTGTATTGAACTGCCGTCGTTTCGTTCAAAGGCCCGAAGGTTCTGAGCAGCTTCTGAAGCGAACCGCCAGGGACGTACTCCATGAAGATGTTGATGGAGGACCCGACGCGTTCCGTGAAGAAGTACCTGACGACGTGGGTGTGGTCCAAGGGCTTCATGATCTCGATCTCCTTCTGCAGCTGCCGCATCTTGGCCATCACGTTGCTGTCGCCAGCGCAGAACTCCACGTTCTTGACGGCCATCAGCTCGCCTGTCTCAGAGTTGAGCCCGATGTGCACCTTCCCGAACCCGCCCTGCCCGATCAGGTCCCCTTTCTTCCAGTTGAACGTTTTCTTTATAATCTTTACAGGTGACGGGTTGTTGATGTTCGTTGTGAAGCTGCTGTCGCGGATCCTGGTCTTCGCCAATGTGCGTGGCTCTTCGCACCGCTCGTCGACTGCACTGGAACTCGTTTGCGAGGCCTTGTCGACGCTGCACATGAGCTGCAACCTGGGCTGCAGCGGCAGGGGCCCTGCTGGGGCGGCTTCTTCCTCTTCAGATTCAATGACCAACCCAGGCGGGCGGACCAACACATTCTGGTTTGTCTGACACACGATAACCGTCGCAGCATCTGTAGCATGATGCTGCTGTGTGCAGGCACACACAACATCATCCTTCGTAAGAGGAAGCACCGATGTCCGTTGTGAGAGCACCACAAGGTGTTGTGCAGCCAGCACAAGGATCATCATGCAGAGGACCAGAACAGCATGCGTCCACGCAGGGATCTTCTCGTTCGGAAGGTGCTCTTCAAACACAGCTGCACTTGTAATGACCGCCACGCTGACAACCCCAAGACTGTAGCCGTATTGCTTTCCATGAGCAGCTGTTGCCAGAACAGGGATTGTGACTAGCATCACAACGAAACCCATGCTTCCCACCCCGCCCAGTAAGGCCACACCTGCTACCCCTGTTCCGTATGTGTGCAGCAGAGCTAGCCAGCATACCAGTGAGAGGCCCCTCTGACGCTTTGCGATGACGCATCCTGCTAGCAGCGCAAGCGTCACCCCGCCTTCCTGCCCCAGTATCACCTTCCCTGCACCCGCACCCTCCTGGAACATCAACGGGAGCAGTGCTGTGAAGACGGAGGTACACCACCAGCTCATCAGCTTCGTGAGATTTCTATCGATTTGCCCTGCCATACCATGCCGGGTAGGGGGCTCCTGTGGTGGTGGTGGTGCAAAGGGCAGGAAACAAGAAAGAAAGAAAGGAAAAAAAAAAGACGCAATTCCCAGCTCGCTCGAATATAAAAGAAAAGCTGGGAGGGTCCCCAGCTGGGCGAGGTTCTTGGCAAGAAGGGGCGGCAACGAGTCCACTTTGACCTCCGAGATCTGAGAACTTTCAAAGAAGTTTCAAGAAACAAAACAAAAATAACAAAAAAAGAAACGTGTCGTGTGGTTGGAGACGTTTCTTAAATCGGCCCGATTTTCTTCCCCCCACCCCACTTTTTTCCCCTCTTGACAATGGAGCAGAAAAAAAAGCTTTACTAAACTAGGGACGGGTGCTTCACAACCCAGAAGAAAGCTAAGATCAACTGTCAGGAGAAAAAAAAAAAAAAAAAAAAAAAAGGGAGGGGGGAGGATTTCGCTATAGTCGTTTTTTTTTTCTTTATATTCGCCCTTACTAGGTAGCGGACATGGATAGCAGAGAAGCAAGAAGAAGAGACAAGAAGAAAGACGCAAGATATCGAAAATCTAACCAACATTTTTTATTATTCATATCTTTTTCTTAGTGAGAGGGGAAAAAAAAAGGGGAGGGAGAATTGCCAGAAATCTATTTCCCCCTCTAAACAATAAAGGAAGGAGGGGAGGGGTGGGAACATCGTTAGAGAATTGTTAGTTAGAAAGTGAAAGAGAGAAAAGAAAGAACGAAAAAAAAACATAGTTCAGTGGTTCTTTCTTTTTACTCCCCTCTTTTTTCTCTTCCTCCTTTTTTTTTTTTCCCTTCCCTGTAAAAGTAACAAGTTTCTATCCTTTGATTTATTTGAAAAGGGACCAGAATAATGTGGTTCAGACAATTCTCACGTAAGATGAGATCGCAATATTATTTATTTTGCATTCTTTTTTTTTTTTCTTTTTCTTTTTAAAGGATTTATAAATAGATATCGAATGAACACGCACAAAAAAAAAAAGAAAAAAAAAGCTTATCTGTCGGTGGCATCAGTAAGCAAAGATACCTTAATCCACATCCAACAAGCCTTTTCTTTTTTTTTTTTTTTTTTTTTTTTTTTTTTTTTTTTTTTTTTTTTTTTTTCCCTTTTCCTTCAACCAATGCAGCAGTGTCTAACCTTGGGTCCATACTAGTCCTCATGCCGACAGGGACTGCCACACGAAAAAGAGAAAAAGAGCAAGAATACTTCATAAACAGTTTAGATTTTTGCTGCGAAACGAAGAGTTGCCTTCCCCCTGTTTCTGTTCACAGGAACGTGCGTGGCCAAGCGGTGTGCAGTGTGGAGGAACACAGGCCCCGCCTCAGGGGGACACAACGGCGCAACTTCATGAAGCATCCACACAGCCTTGAAGCAGTGCTCCTCATCCAGCAAACAAGCAGCCCGCTCGAAGCAATTGTCCCAACAGGCCTCAGAGGGGACACGAGGCAAGCTCCCCACCACCGCTGCATAATCCCCGTTCAAGAGGAACTTCAGCACTTGCGCTGTAGTTTCAAGGCCAGGGAAACCTTGTGCAGCATATGCAACAAAGTATGCCCTCAACCAAGACCCTACAAGATCTGCCTTCAGCTTGTAAGGAAGGTCATGCGCCACAGTGTGGTACAGTGACCACAGTGAGGTGAAGCCGTGCAGGATGAAGAACTCGTTCTCACTCGCCAGCAGCACAGCCGCTGCGAAAATGAACATATCGTGCAGTGCAGGGAGCAGCTCGCCTTCGTTGGGGACTGTGGTGGCGCGGCGTAGAAGCGGGAACCGTTTATGCATCGCAAGGGTTTTCTTTTGGAACTCACCACCAGGACGCGAGTCAGGGTTTGCCACGATTTCCTTCGCCTCCTCCACCGCCGTGCACCACATGCTGAGCATCGACAGCAGCGCCTTCCCATCGCCTGTAACCACAGCAACCTCGTCATGTTCCCGCCAAGTGTCGCAGTACATGTAAGCAAGACCTGATGTTACAGCACAAGGGATGCAAGATTCCATGCCAAGACCGAACAGCAGCATAGGGTGGAACGCACCTGCGCCAACACCCTTTGACACAGCAGGGAGGCGGGCTGTGGTGAAGGCCGAGATTCCCTTCGTTATGCTGCCCTCTTTGCGGATTGCTTCCTCCAGCTCCTTGTCGAAGAATGCGGTCAGGCTCTCGTGGTTTTGTCTGTTGTGCATCATCTCCTCAGGGTCCCGCACCTCCTTCACAGGGCCGCTTGGCAGCGTTCCGATCCGCTTGTTGTATCTCTCGACAAGCTCGTTCACCTCCTCCTCTGTCCGCCCTGTTCGGCTATGTGACACAATGACCCATGCCACGTGGTTCGTGAGGGGGATCCCGAAGCCGATGTACTCAATAGAGTGCTTGCGTTCCTTCAGAAGCAGCTTCTCAACAGTCCCTGCAACTTGGGAGGCCTTCAAGGTGAACGGCATTTTTTTTTTGTTGTTGTGTTAGCCTCTTTATGTGGTCCCTGTGGTTGATTGTTGCAAGAATCTAATTGTACAAAAAAGGCAGGAAGCAAATAAATAGATAGATGGAAATCGTAAGGGCGTTCGAGAAGTTAGTAACGCGGCACCGACGCCGCCCTCCTCCTGGGTGCCTTCTCTTCCTTGTCTAGTGACTTGTATAATACGTAGGGGTGGCGCCGTGTTGCAAAGCTCTGCTTCCCACGCCCCCTCTCCCTCTCCCTCTCACGTGTTGCAAGTGTCTTGCGAATTCTCTCATCGATATCTTCCTTCTGCTTGGAACACGTCAGCTGCTCTTTCGCTTCCAGCAGCTTAGAGAAGTCATGCACCGGTGTGGAGGTCTTATCAGGATGGGACTGGAGGGAGAGTGGCTTGAAAGCACGTTTCACATCGTCAACAGAAGAAAAGTGCGGAATCCCCAGCACAGAGTAGGGGTCGAAGAAGGGCAGCAGGCTGTCAGAAGGCTGTGCTTCCGTCTCGTCGTTGTCTTCCTCTTTACTCTCATCCTCAAGTATGAAATGCTCAAAGATCACATCAGGGAAAGGGCTGCCTATTACCAGCCGAGCTCCTTGCTCTACCGTGTGCATCACGATGGCAGTCTCATGGGTGGGAACTTTTGTCCCGCATGACGTGCAGAAGCCCTCCCCTGGGGAGAGAGTGTATGAGCAGCCGCACACCCTTTCGGCCTCGATTCTTGCGGTGGGTACCACTTGCAAGGCCCTTCCGTGCTCGTTCGCTGCCTTCAACAGCCTGTCGTTGGTCTCTGATCCGCCCCTTGCCTTCACCACATTGCTCACTTGTGTTGCCCCCGCTGTTTCAATAACCAGTTCGAATCCCATCGTCCTTGCTTCACTATCGGGCAGCCCACATATCCTCCACCCCCTCGCGTCCCTCAACCCTGCTTCCCAACATCTGCCATCCTTATCTGTCTTCTTTACAATTACCATCTCGTCTCCTTCGCTACAGGTCACCCCTAAAGGGGTCGTCCCGGGAGGGATCGTAAAGGTGAGCCTCATTCTTCTTTTCTTTTCCTGCCTGTGTGACTAAAGACGTGGAGAAAAAAAGGGGGGGAAGGAGGCAGAGGCCCCACTGTTTTTTTTCAATAAGCTCCCGCGCAAAAATGCACTGCTCACCTCATATATCCTGTTTTTCTACGAATTACAGCACCAGTCTTCGTTTTTAGACCGCCCAAGCATCAGACTTATAACCCTGGGATGTGGGGAAATTGGGAAAAGATAAGGCTGCTGCGTTCAAAACTTTTTCCCCCCCCTTCATGGTGCTCCTCGCGTTCGTGAGTTCACCTGGTTTCTAGTGTGCTGCACCCTGACAAGCAGCCAGAACCAATGGAAGAAAGATTGGTCGTCGCATTCGGCGAGTTGATGGTTTCTATTTTGTTGCACCCAAAGAACCAAAGGAATATCAATATTCGTTGATTTTTTTATTCCCCATACAGTGCGATACTGTTTTTTTTACATTTGAAGAAGCACAAGAAAGGTTGGTCATCGTATTCAAGTCGATGG
Organism: Diplonema japonicum; assembly: GCA_964019335.1. NCBI lineage: Eukaryota > Euglenozoa > Diplonemea > Diplonemida > Diplonemidae > Diplonema > Diplonema japonicum. The sequence goes on from OZ025729.1 coordinate 31,960, forward strand.
CTTCTAGTTTTTGACACTCATATAAAAAATAATGATCAATAGTAGAAACATTGGGGAGGATGGTCGCATTTGTGACGAAACGCATCGCCATAACACAGCCTGTGGAGTCCCCCACGTTCGAGTGTACGAGTACAACACTCACTTCTTTTTTTTAAAAGGATTCGGGTTCAAGGGCAAGTGACAATATGTTACATATTTCCTCCACGTGCTCGCAGGGGTCCTCGAGGGGGAGGCCCCCAACCAGAAGAGCGGTTTCGTAAAGAAGGCGCACGAGCTTCTCCACCTCCCTGCCGGTGATGTGTTCGTTCAACGCCTTAACGATTGGATGGAAGGGGTTGATCTCCAAGATGTGCCCTTCAGATACAGCGCAAGGGGATTGCACCAAACGGCCTGACAGAATCACACAGTGCACCTTGCCTTGGAGGATTTTTCGTATCGTTTCACAGAGTGGTGTGAAGTCACCGTCGGTGTTGGGTATTCCCTGAAATGCCAAAGCTGCTTCGCCAAGGTTTCTCAGCTTCTTGTTCTTGAAGTTGCTGAGCAAAAGCATTGTGCGGACATCGTCAGGTTTCTTCATGAACAGCACCTCCACACCCTCACGCTTGCACCGCTCCATGAGCGGCGAGGTCACAGCAGTGACGTAGTAGATGTCCTTCTGACCTGCCTTCATCCTCGTCACATAGTCTGCTAGCGATGTCAAGTGTCCCTCCATCGTCTTTGTCGAGGGGTATCTCATCAATCCAGCAAGCCGTGCGCGGTTGCTTGGGTTCTCTAGAAGGATGCCCTCGTTCAACTGCCATTCGATTGTACTGTACAGCAGAGAGTTGTAGTAGCTATAATGGTAGTTCGAGTCATTTGCGTTGGCCTCCAACATGTCCAGACACCCTCGCACAAGGTGCTGTCTCACCGTGGCTAGTACACCAGGGTTGTGGATCCCACGCGAGATGTTCAAAAGGGGGGTCTTCACATTCACAACGCCATCGATGAACTGCAACCAGGTGGGGACGAGGCCGGCACAGCTGTCTGTCACGAACACACCATTCGCGAAAAGCTGCACGTGTGGCACCCGCGGGTCATGGGGCATGTACCGTGGGACAAACAGAACAGCACGGAAACTCACATCACCTTCCACAACAAGGTGTTTCACTTCCAGGTAGTTCAGGTTAATCGTAGTGCTTCTATAAAGGTGGCGGTACTCCTCAGAGCTCACGCTGTTGGGGTCCCTCTCCCATAGATGCAAGGTCTGTTTGTGGAATACGGTTTCCCTTTTCTTGTCACTAATGAGTTCAATCCGGTAGGTGACGTTGCACAGACGAACAACACTGAGCAGTTTTTGCTTTTCTAAGTACTCCAAACGGTCGGGCCGCAGGTGGCAGGTCACCCTTGTGCCTGTTTGCATGCGTGGCTTGGTGCGTGCCACTGTGAAGGTGCCACCTCCCATGGACTCCCACTTGTAACATCCGTCGGTGTTATGCTTTGTCACCACAGTTACTTTACTGGAAACCATGAACGCGCTGAATAACCTAAAGCAACCTGCAACGTCACCCAGCTTCCTTATCAGCTCTGCTCTGGTCATACCGACGCCTGCATCTACCACAGTGATCGTTTTGTTTATGCTGTTAATTTCAATCCGTATCCCGTTCCTCTCTGTCCTTCCCTTCTTATCCAGTGCATCGCTGGCGTTTAAGACCAATTCCCGCAGGAAGGTCCCTTCATCTGCATAGAAAGCACTGGTAGCCCAGCTAACAAGCTGGTTCGTGTCAGCCTGGAACGTAAACACCTCTTGGCTCATGAGAGTTGGTTGTCTTTTCTTTAAAAAGAGGGGGGGGGTGTAAAAAAAACCACCCGAACTGACAAGAACCAAAACAATAAGATCTCGGTGTGCGCACTATTTAATACTAACGCTCCATATTCGCTAAGTGGCCCACCAGAACCCGCATTTTGAAGAGCTAAAAAAATTTCTAATTGCTTTTTCTAGGGTTGGAATGGATTTATTTGCGTCGCGAATATGGAGCGTAACTATTTACTGCCGACAAGTAATGATGTCACCGTTACCATTTTTACCATCGAGGGGTTTGCGGATCATTCTTCCATGTCTTTTCTTTTGCGTTAAAGGCACTTCTCCACCAGGTTTGTACAGGTTGCATAATCACCACTGCATTCTGTTGGATCTACCTAGGTGTTAAAAATGTAAAACCCCACGCAAATGCATAATATGTAACAAGGAAAAGGAGAAACCCGACAAACTGTATTTTTTCGGTTTTGCTGTTTCTACTGCAAAGACCAATGGAATAGATATTCGTAAAGTTATAACCCAAAAGTGAACTTAACACTGCAATGCGGTTTCGTCCCTCTCCACCGGACCGCGGAACTAACAAGAGGCTTTGTAAAGGCCTAGGGACTCGTCAGCGATGAAGCCACCTCTCGAGAGTTCAAAATAACACCCCTTTTCTTTGCTTTGATTGAATCAATATTCGATGCATTTTTATTGGGAAGAGATGAAAACTGCACGGACCACCCAAGCACCTAATAATAATAATAAAAAGAGACCTAAAAAGAGAAAATGTTTCACGCGTCCTTCTCGCGGAAGAGCTGAGCACCTTCTGGACATTATTAGCTCCCGTCACGTGGCCTTCCTCTCACTTTCTCGCATGGCTGGCTGCGTGCAGTGGACGGAGCGATTGATTTTGATGCCACATAAAGACCACGCTAGACATCTACAACAAGGTATATACAGAACCGTGGGGCCAGCTTAAGTTTTGTATTCAGAACCACCAACATGTTCTTCTGCAAGGAACCTGGAGGAGGGGGGAGTATGTCATGTTGGACCGAACGCAATATCACAAAGAAACAACTGGTGGCCGTGACTATAAAGAATAGAAATTACTAGGCAACAGTAGGAAGGGGGGGGACTTTTTTTTCCCTCTCCTTCCGCTGTTTCTTCCTTTATTTTTCCCACCTGGGTTCTTTATCTCTTTGTTTTGTTTTAGACCAAAGAAGATGAAAGAAACGACCTAGCGGGACACAAGAAGAACAGGAAGGTGTCAGAGAGGGAGGGGTACATGGGGTGGTAAATAATAATAATATTTGCAATAACTTCTCTATTCTAGATTTAGAGTGGGGGGCGGAAATTAAAGGGGGGGGGGGGTACTATATTATAGACTGGTAAATGAAAAGGGTCTTTCTTTCTTCTTCTTTCTTTACAAAGAACCTCAGAAATTTTGAGTTTACATTTTGTGTTTGATAAGTTTAACACACCCACACCCAGGCTGCTGCTGTTGGTATGCTTACTAAAAAGTTTAGGTAGGGAGGGAAAAAAAAAAGCTCCCGCGCTTGGCTTCAAATATTTCTCCAAAAAAAAAAAAAGAAAAATGTGGTAGCAATGCTATTATTCAAGTCGAGACAGACCCAAGACTGAAGAAATTGGCCAACCCGTGGGTTGGAATCAGCAGCAGTAGGTACCTCGTTTTTATTATTATTATTCGGCAATTATAAAAAAAAAAAAAAAAAAAAAAAAAAAAAAAAAAAACGTGGCGGTGCAGGGGAGAAAGAAAAAAAAGAAAAAAAACTTTTTTGCAGGAAAAAGAGCTGGCGCTTTTATTGGGAAAAAAAGGGGGACTATGACTGAATAATAAAAAAAAAAAAAAAGCCTGCCGTGACTCTTCCTTTCGAAGGAAAAAAAAAAAAAAAAAAGAACAAAAAAAAAAAAAAAAAAAAAAAAAAAAAAAAAAAAAAAAAAAAAAAAAAAAAAAAAAAAAAAAAAAAACAGAGCGGAAGAATGAAAGGAGAACAAAAAAAAAAAAAAAATTACACCTCTTTACTTGATCTCTTTTTTGCACGCAAACCCATACTTCTCGTTCACGATGGCAACAGCAGCACACATGTTCTTCATCTTCCTCTCCGCGATCTCAGACGGGAGCATCATCATACCGCAATCAGGCGACACCATAAGCTTCTTAGTCGGCAGTGCTTCGTACACGGCAGCCACACGGGCAGCTATCTCCTCAGGAACCTCAATCTTTGTTGACGCGATGGCGATGGTTCCAAGAACAAGACCCTTGTTCCGGAAAAGAGAAAACAGCCCAGTTTCGTTAGGACGGTGCGCGTCTTCCAAACAAATATAATCGTAAAGGTTAGACGGCCCATCCATGACCTCAAGCAGATCGAAGTATGCCTGGGGGTCAGCTCGCTTGTACTCCTTCTCATTATCGAGTGAAGACGGATATCCACAGCAAATGTGGACGTGTGTTGTGACATGTGGGAAATTCTCCTTCACACTGTCGAAGCAAGCATTTAAATACTTCAGCCCTGTCTGTACTGCAAAAGACGGGTTTCTTGCGAAAACCGGTTCGTCAATTTGAATGTGTTCCACCCCCGACCCTGCAAGGTGCAGCACCTCACTGTTGATTGCGGCAGCCAGGTCCTTCAAATATTCCTCGTCGTTCTGGTAAAATTTGTTTAAAATGGTATCACGGATAGTCGTGGGGCCAGGGAGGGTCACTTTTAACCCAGATGCTGCTTCTTCGCCAACAAGCATTTTTGCCAGTACAGCTTCGGCTGCAAGAAAATGTTCTCTTGGTTGGATTTTTGAACGGACGACAGGAGCATGGTAAGAGTATGCCCCGCCCCTGCAGGACATTTCTTCAAGATCTTCGCAGTCAACGCCGTTTAGGTGGCAGCAGTGGTACGAGATGTAATCCCCTCTTCTCACTTCGCCGTCTGTGGGGTAGTCCACACCTGCCTCCACCTGCTGTTTCATAACGTCTCTCACGCCCCTCATCTCTTCGACCTCCTCCATTTTTGTCTTTTCCCTGGTGTATTTCGTGAACTCTTTCACAAAGACAGAGACGTCTGTGTTGCGCCAGTCAGGGATCTTAAGATACCCTGGTTTTGGGTACGATCCAATCATCGTGGTTTTGATCATTTTTTTTTTTTTTTTTTTTTTGAGATTTGCGTTGATGGCCTGAGATTAGTTAATCAGATGATAACGAGCCGCATTATAAGTATGAGAGGGAAAGAAGGAAGAAGGGAAAAAAAAAAAAAAGGCTAGATACTACATTTTTTTTTTTTGATTTAAACATTCCACCAGACGGGGGAGAAATAAAGTAATCTCAGGTCTGGGACACAAAAAAAAAATTCGGTTTTTTTTTTTTTCTTTTTTTTTTCTTTTCTTTTTCTTTCTTCCTTGACTGAAAGAGCCGGGAGGTAGAAAAGAAGAAGAAAAAAAGGCGGGGCTATACAAGTCAATCTTGACTTGCTTTCACCAGGAGGGAGCGCCAGTATGGCGATTACGTTTGGTTCTTAGCTATGAAACGGTGCAAAAAACAACAACCGGAACTAAGAAAAAACTCAAAAGAGAAAGAAAGAAAGAAAGAAAAGAGAGACATTCAAAGGGTGCCTGCAGTATGTGGCAGGACTCCTGAAGGGTCTCTCTCTATCTCTTGATCGATCCTTTCTGCTATGGTGGCCTTCGGCCCCTCAAAAAAAAAAGAAAATTCAGACATTTTTTTATCATGGCCAGATGCGGCTTCAAAACAAAAAAAAAGGGAAAAAGGAAAAAAAAAATAGGGAGGAAAATATGTTTTTTTTTTTTTTTTTTTTTTTTTTTTCTTTCTTTTTTTTTTTTGTTCTTCTCTTCAAGTGGTGGGGATAAAATGGAGATATAAAGAAGTACTTCAGATGAAAGATGAGAGAAATAAATTAATCAAAAAAAAGAAAATACACAAAATTCGGTTTCAGCTCAGGACACAACGCATTCACAACAGGATTTCAGCTGCTCCTGAATTGTTGGGGGGTCAGCAGACGTTCTCATGAACCCGGATCCGACAGATGTAGTCGGTTTCTTGAAATGAGTCAGGTCGACGGGGCCAAGGGACGGGCAGTACCCGAGAAAGTTATCCCCGACAATTCTGATACGGTGAAGCTGGCTGACATCAATTGCTGTGAGGGAAGTACAGCTGCAGCAACAACTGTCGCCGACAGACGTCACGTTGCTTAACGGGCTGAGGTCCAACTCCTTCAGAGATTTACAGCAAAGCAAAAAACCATCCCCGATAGAGGTAACGTTTCCCAACGGGCTCAGATCTACCGATTCCAGAGCGTCACAGTTTGCAAGGAAGTGGTTGTCGATCCTCCTGACGTTCCCACACAGGGATAAATCAACTGTTCGGAGGGATGTGCACTTATACAAGAAACAATATCCAATGGATCCAATGTTCCTCAGGTCTGTCATGTCCAGCGTCACGAGGTCCTTGCACCATGATAGGAACTTGTCCTCGATGACGGTCACGTTCTGCTCTGGGTCTGTGATTTTTAGGTTGCGAAGGTTGTCCGGGATGTGTAGCTTCTCCAGGAACAGCCTTGTCCTTGCAGACACGTTGATCTCTAACACGGTCTCGGGGTCTTCCTGCAACCGCAGTGTTATGTCTTCCCGCCTTCCGGACAGCTCCTGCACGGCCACGCACATGCGGTTCTCCTCCTTGCACAACATTAACAGCTCGCACCCTTGTTCCATCCCCAGCTGGTGCGCCTCCTCCTCGCCGCGTGTGTGCTTATCAAGCATCTCGCCTTCCAGGTGCAAGGTGAACTCAACTCTCACCTCGGAAACTGTTTCCGCCTTCTTATAAAGGTCCCCCACCGTGTCTGCTTCATCCAATTCTATCTCGTGTGCTGCGCCAGAAGGTGCTTTAATGAACACAGTGAGGCTCATTTTTTTTTTTTTTTCTTCTTTTGGGTGGAGTCCTAACTTGACCCCTAAGTTTCCAAAATGCTCAAAGTCCACCCCCTAAGTCTTCAAAACGCTCAGATCCCGCCCCCTAAGTTTCCAAAGTGTTCAAAGTCCGCCGCCTCAAGTTTTTAAATGTCCTAACTAGGCCCCTCACTAAGGGGACCAAATTTGAGCATTTAAAAACTTAGGGGTCAAAGATAGACCTTGAACAGTTCTCATACTAAGGGGGTGGGTTTTGAGCATTGCCTAGCAGCTTTCTCTTTTTTTTTTTTCTCCCCCCTCTTATTTTTTTTCCAGATAAGTCGTTGTTACTTTAAAAAGATAGGAAAAAAAAACAAGAAAGTAGGGCTAGGGAGGGAGGGGGGAACACTACAATCCCCAATGGGCTATCAGGCTAGATCTTCCAATAGTGCACAGAAGTCGCGTCCCCTGCTCACGGGGGGGAGCTGGCTGGTGTCGATCGAGTGGAAGCAGTGGCCTAGGAAGTTGTCCCCGACGCTGCGCAAGCTCTTCAGGTGGCGCAGGTTCAAAGGCTTCAACGAGACGCAGTTCGTCATAAAATTGCTCCCGATGACGGTTACCTTTTTCAAAGGTGTGAGGTCGATGTGCTTCAGTGCACCGCAGTTAGCAAGGAAGTGGTGCCCGACCTCCGAAACGTTCTGAAAAGGTGTAAGGTCAACAGACAGCAATGACCCGCATCTGTTCAGAAAGCAAGGGCCGACGGACTTCACGGACTGCAGCTCGGTCAGGTCCACAGTTGCGAGGTCGCACCAGGACAGAAAGTTTTCTTCGATTCTCGTTATTCTCCCGTCAGGGTCTGCCACCCGGAGGTGCCGCAAGCCTCGAGGGAGCATATCCTTCCACAGCTGCAGCGTGCTCACCCCATCAACGACGCCTACCACCAACACAAGGTTCGGGTCCTCCTTCACTCGTAGTGCGATCTCTGCAAGCCGCTCGCGCAGGTCCAACACCGAGACCCACATGACGTCTGTCCGGAGTTGCATCACCAGCTCGCATCCTTGTTCCATCCCCAACAGCTGCACCTCCTCCTGGCCACGTGCGTGTTTATCAAGCACCTCGCCTTCCAAGTGCAGGGCGAATGCTCCTTCGTCAACCGCAGCAACCTCTGCAGCCTTGCTGTACAGATCCTTCACTGTGTCGGGGCCGTCGAGCTCCACCTCATGTGTTGTGCCTGACACCGTCTTGATGCACACGGCGAGGCGCATGTTGCTGGAGAAGAGTTAAGTCAGATGGGAAGTGAAAGAAAACAAGGGAACAAGGGAACAAAGGGAGAAATAAACATGTATGCGAGCTGAGCTTAGTCTCCGTTCTGGTCCTGCTGCGGTGGTCTGCGACAGATACCAGCCCTGCAAGCCTTCGATGCTGCTGATGGTTCGCTCCAGGAGTACCGGCCTCCTGTACGTCTCAGCACACACCACAGAATGTAAAAAGGGGGAAAGCCTCTTACAGCAGCTTCAGACTTAAGGGACTCTTGTGGAGGTCCAATACAGAAAGAGGAATCGTTCCTCCGGTCACTGAGGTACCGCAGTAGTACCGCTGTATCGCTTCGTATCTGCAGGTGCTGAAGTACATGCCTTGGGTTGTGTGGCACAAGGCCACGGAGAGGCTACTTGCTCCACCTGGTGAAACCACCTCCTTGGGATGCTGCGGAAAGAAGGAAGGAAGAGAAAGAAGAAAGAAAAACAGGGAAATTTTGATCAAATAAAAAGAATCTGGTTGCTTTACAATTACCTACCAAATAAAATACTTCTTCTGCGGCTGTTAAGTATTGAATTGCTTTAGGTGCTTTAAGTACTTAGAAACTCAGACTGGGAGGAGGGAGATTTGGTTGCTTCACATTGCATTACCTATAAACAAAATACTTCTTCTGCGGCTGTTAAGTATTGAATTGCTAAGTACTTCGGAAACCTGGACTGGGAGGGGGGATGATAAATACAAGGGACAATTTAAGGGGAAGGGAAGCGTTAGGAGAAAGGGAAACAATATTCTTTTCTTTTTTTTTTTTTTTTTTTTCTCTTCATTTTTTCGTTTCATTAGGCAGGGTTTTTCTGTGCTCTTTCACATACAACAACCTAGTCCACCGAGAGGCTACTTGCTCCACCTCCATATTCGATGTATGGGATAAGGGACTCTCCAAGGGGGATGCTAACTGGCGCCACGCATAGGTAGAAAAAAAAAGAAGGAAGGAATGAAGAGGAAGAAAGAAGGAAAAAAAAAAAACAGGGAAATTTTGATCAAAAAAATAATAATTTGGTTGCTTCATAATTACCTATAAACAAAATACTTCTTCTGCGGCTGTTAAGTATTGAATTGCTAAGTACTTCGGAAACTTGGACTGGGAGGGGGGATGATAAATACAAGGGATGGGAGGAATTAAGGGGAAGGGAGGTAGGAGCTAGAGAAGGAAACAATATTCTTTTTTCTGTATTCTTTCGTACCACAGTTGAGTGCAATTCTTTCATAAAATGACAGTTGCCTCAGTCTTTGCTCTTGTCTTGGTGGTTACTGTCATTTCTCATACTTATTCGCGTTTTAAATATTTACAGCAACTTGCGTTAGTCTTCTACTTACTTAAAGTCTCAGGGAGGTGTACTGGTGGTGTGTCTTTTTTTCTTCTTCCCCTTTCTTCTTCCAAATACAACACTGGGGTCTGAATTGGTTTTGAATAATAGTAGAGGAATAGTTAGGCAACTTATAGTATTTAAATTTAATTAAAGTCTCATGGGGGGGGGGGGGGGTCTCGGAATTATTGACTATCCGCCCAACCCCCCAAGTGAAGTAAAATTGAGCCAAAGTTGAAGTAAAAACGAAGTATCTGCTTAACTTCGCTGATTCCCCCTTCTAGGGACTTTTTATTTAATCATCTATCAACAAGGCCAATATATGCAGTCTGACATTCTTTTTTTTTTTTTCTCTCTCTGAAGTTTTAAAATTTTTAAAAAGATTGTCCCCCTGGTAGCCAAAAATGGCTTAAGTATCTTCTTCTTCTTCTTTCCATTAAAAGTGGTAGGGGTCTTCTTTTTCCCGCATTCTACTCCCTGCTGGGAACCTTGGGGGGGGGGGGGGGGGGGGAGAGGGGTGGGGGTGAGACAGGGGGATAGCGATATTGTGATAGGCCCTTCGCGTGTCTGGACGAAAGGAGAGTAGGTCACCTTCGCCTCTCTCAGCATACGACGGGACGCGATCCAAGATGGGTGGTCATGATTTTTATCTGAAAGATACACTACATGCGTGATGCCAAACTCGATTATTATTTTCGCGCACTCGTGACAGGGGAACAGCACAACATACATTGTCCCATCCTCAATGCACCGTGTGTGGCAGTTGGCAATCGCATTCACCTCAGCATGCACAACATACAGGTGTTTCGTTTCCAGCATGCTGTGGCTTACAGACAGCTCGGACTTATCCTTGTCACCTTTCTCCCAAGGGAAGGCTTCGTCACCACAGCCCTTGGGGAAGCGGTTGTGGCCGATCCCCACAATCCTCTTGTCTTTGTCCACAATGCAGGCCCCGACCTGCCTGTTCGGGTCCCTGCTTCGAAGGCTGGACAGCACTGCCACAGACATGAAATATTCATCCTGTGCCATGTAGTTGATGTGTGGGCCAGTAGTCTTCTGGCCAGCAGCAGCGAGGGTCCACATGTTGCGGCGCATCGGGTTCTGCAATCTGTATAAAAATAATTTGATAAATTTCGGGTGTGTGGAGTGGGTGTTCACAAATAAAAAAAAGAGTTACTTTTCTTTTGATCAGGAGGGGACAAAAAAAAGGAGAAAAGAAAATTGCATGGTGTCCCCTTCACATCAAAGCACTGAGCTCAGTGTTTGGGCTTAAGAAGGCACATGATGAGCTAAAGGACTACACCACTACAGTGACACGACCTCAAAGCGTACAGTGCAGTTGGGAATACCCCGATGCCCCCTCAAACAGCCGTGCCATCACCGCAGACTATGCTGTATTGCCTGGACCTCCACAAGCCGCTGCCAAGTGAGTCCCTTCTTAAGTCTGAAGCTGCTGTAAGAGGCTTTCCCCCTTTTTACATTCTGTGGTATGTGCTGAGACGTACACACATATGACAGGAGGCCGGTACTCCTGGAGCGAACCATCAGCGCAAGTCCTGCCCCCGTTTGCATTCCCCTCCGAGGTGCGGGTACTGAGAAAAGTAGAAGCAGCAGCCCCCAAAAGTTTGAAATGGGGAGAGGGGCCACAGAAGCAACCAACACCAACTGGAGAGTATGTTGCAGGAGGCATACTTCATTGGCACAGGGCCACAGAGTGGCTACTTGCTCCACCTCCATATTCGATGTATGGGATAAGGGACGCTCCAAGGGATGCTAACTGGCGCCATGCATAGGTAGAAAAAAAAAGAAGGAAGGAATGAAGAGGAAGAAAGAAGAAAAAAAAAAAACAGGGAAATTTTGATCAAAAAAATAATAATTTGGTTGCTTCATAATTACCTATAAACAAAATACTTCTTCTGCGGCTGTTAAGTATTGAATTGCTAAGTACTTCGGAAACTTGGACTGGGAGGGGGGATGATAAATACAAGGGATGGGAGGAATTAAGGGGAAGGGAGGTAGGAGCTAGAGAAGGAAACAATATTCTTTTTTCTGTATTCTTTCGTACCACAGTTGAGTGCAATTCTTTCATAAAATGACAGTTGCCTCAGTCTTTGCTCTTGTCTTGGTGGTTACTGTCATTTCTCATACTTATTCGCGTTTTAAATATATTTACTGCATTATAACATTTAAATTATTAAGAAAGTAACTTAGGTTAATATCTACTTACTTAAGGGAAGGGAGGTGTACTAGTGGTGTGTCTTCTAAATACAACTCGGGTCTGAACTAATCAACTTCACCTTCGTTTGCGTCTTTACTCTTAAGTGTCTTTTTCTTCTTTTTTTTTTTTTTTTTTTTGATCAATAATTAGGTATGCACCTTAGTATCTCCGATGGTTAAGTGTGTAGTTCTTCTGGCGGACAAGCAACTGCAGGCGCAGGCTCTGTCTACTTGATTACAGGGGGGTGCTCCTCGGCCGAGTTGTAGCTTCTTCTGCGTTCCGCGTTGTGTCCTTAATGCATGCGGTGTACAACTCAACCCTAGTGCAGTTTAAAAAAAAAAAAGAGAGAAAGCAAACATTTAGGGTGGTGGTGGGGAGTATAGTTTTCTTATTCTTATTCTTATTCTTAGAGTTTCATGGAGGGAGGGGGGGGGGGGGTGGTGGTGGCGGTGTTGCACGTTGCAAAAGCTGTACAACATCATTGTGCCCTGCCCTAAGTGCTGCCTGCAGTGGTGTTTTCTGTTTAACTAACACGGTTGGGTCAGCTCCGCTGTCAAGTAGTAGCTTGCACATTGCATAGTGTCCCCTCTCTGCAGCAAGGTAAAGGGGCATCTTCCAGAGACGCTTTTTTTTGAAATTTTTGTAAGCAGCGTTGGGGTCCGCACCCAGAAACAAGAGCATCTTCACCTCAGCTGTGAGGTTGCTACACAGGCAGGTGTAGTACACCTGTGATTTCTCATCTGTCTCCATTCTTTTCAAGGCACGCAGTGTGTTGTCTTTGCCCAGGTGGCGTCTGATCTTTGCTTCATTCCCTGTCACAGCTGCAAAACGAACCGAAGTCTGTCCGAAATTGTTCCTGATCCCCCTGACCGCCCCCCTGTCCAGTAGAAGCTTTGCAGATTCCATGTTACAGTTCCTTATTGCCACCATCAGTGGGGTGTCGCCTCTTTTGGTTTTAATGTTTACATCTGCACCGCGATGGACAAGCGTTTTGGACACTGCAGCACATTGTTGCACTTCGCTGCAGCATGGAGGAGCGACCATATACCTTTACCTGGCGTTGGGGCCCACGATGGGAAGCAGTTTCTCCAGCTCGATTGTGTTGCTGTTGACGACCGCTTGGAAGGCTGCAGCAACACTCGCTTCATGTGACTTCAGGTACCTGCTCCCCACCGTGTTTGGCACCCCACATGGTGACTGTGCCACCTTCGTTCCGGACCCTGCTTTGGGGGACGGCAGCTCCTGCACTGTGAAGGTACCTTGCAACATCTGTATTCCTAGCTAGCTCGGCTGCCTGCTGTGGTGTTCCCATATCGGTTCTCAGGTATAGGTCTGCCCCGTGTTCCACGAGGACCTTGCATGCTGCAAGGTTGCCCTCCAATGCGTTTATGTGCAAAAGCGACACAGACATGAGCTTGTTGGGGTTGATGCCGAGTGCCAGTAGCTCAGTCCTTCTGCACTCCTTAACATCTCCAATATCATGGGTGAAGGGTTGCCCCGTCCAGCAGTGGTCTTCTGCCCAGCAGCAGCGAGGGTCCACACGTTGCGGCACATCGGGTTCTGCAATCTGTATAAAGAAAAAAAGATAATAATTATTAGTAAAAAAAAGGTGGGTTTGAAATAACTTGAAAAATAACAAAGACATTAAAACACTGCACTTCTTTTTTTCTTCTTCTTTTCTTTTTGTTACGAATAATTATCATTTCAAAAAACGATTTTATAACTATATGCAACTTGTGACGAGCAAAAAATCTTCGCAGCTTTTTTAAAAACTTTTTTTGCTCAAGCAAACAACAAAAAACTCGATAAAATTTCAGTGTGCATGGGGTGCTCACTGTTCAGGTAGAAATTCACACTAATCGGTCACCGTTCTGCGGTTGCTGTCTGGTGCCTGTGGTGGCTGTTTGTCGCGATGAGATGGACGGCATCTGGGCGAGAAACATTGCTTGGAGTCGTGCTAGGTAGCTGAAATGATTTTAAGTTAGAATAGAGAAGCGAAGAAATAGATAAAAAGGGGTGGAAAAGAATAAATACTGCATACGAAAACAGAGAGTCGAATAAAAAAGGGAAAAGGGTGACTGACATCCTCAAGAGGAGCCTCCCACGTACCAGGAATTAAGCAGAGGTTGCTTCCATGGCCCGTATCAGTCTATCGCCGGAAAGAATAATGAAAATAACGGAACGAAGTGAAGTAGGAAAAGAGAAAAGACGGCCTGGTCGCCAGGAAGTGCTGGTTCAGATGCATCGGCGGACGCAGTTTAACGTCATACCCGGGACCTAGGTAGGGGGTGGTTTGGCTCGAGGAGAAGAGTGGTCTCCTGTCATAGCCGTGTGCCGTCGGGCCCCCAAGATGTTGAAGGGTATGCACCCTTGACTTGGCCTTGGCGGGGAAGGCTGACCTTCCACAGCGTGCTGAGTATTTCTGGATGCGACCCACGATGTATCGCATCCTTGCAGCCTTCTCCGTGAGCAGGTCTTGATCGTCGAGGGGACCTATGAGTGACCGGCGGGTGGTCTGCTCATAGTCTGAGAAAATGTTTCTGTACTTTATTGTGAACAACAAAGACATATAGTCATTAAGAAAAAAGAATTCATATTGTCCCTTTCACCACTTTGCCTCAGCAATGCCGACCACAAAGAATGTGTGAGATCGACATTCTTTTTTTTTAAACTAAATACTGTAAATGAAAAATTACTGGAAAGAAAAAGATCCGGACTTCGAGGCTTCCAGTGATTTTCCCCTCCGTTATTACTCTTTATTCTTATTCCCTCTCGCAACCAGGGGCGAAGGGAAGATAATAATAACCTCAGCTTGCTAATTTCTAACGGGTGCCTTCTCACCTTTTGGGATCATTTATTTATTCTCTTCTCTTCCTGAAGATGTCGCTCCCTTCCTCTTCCTCTTCCTTTTCCACATGCACCGTGTCTCTTTGTGTGAGGATCTGTGGTACTTGACAGACTCTCACCAATCGTCTTAGTGGCTCCATTTCCAGGGTGATTGTGACTACTGCTCTGTGCAATGGAACACACATGTCCTCTGTTCTGCATTCTTTCAGTGTGGTCACAGTGGCACTATTGAGTAGGATTTAGTCGGGTCTCGTTGATGCTGTACTAGTTATGTATGACGGTGGTGCCTCCAGCCCCTCCTTTCATGCTTGCATTGCTGCTGCATCGATCCAGTGGCTCTGGAGGGTGGTCTTCCTACTGGCGACTCGGCTACCATGGTGTTGAAGTCACCCGCCACGATGATTCATATGTCCCCAAGGAGAGCCCTGGCCTAGAGTAAACCAGCAGCATACCCCACCTTCGTCAGGCTCCCCACCGTCTCCTTCCCTGGCACTTCCACATCGTGAACCTGCCTCCCATCTTCACGAACACTGTCATATCGTTCATTTTTTTTCTTTCTTGTGCTTCTGTTCTGTTTCCCTTACAAAACGAAGAAATATAAAGGAAAGTGAATCGAGACAAATGATAGCTGGCTCCATGCACCTCTTTCTCACTCCTCATTTTTTTTTTTTTTTAAACGCCTGAGTACTCATAACCGTACTGGTGTTCTCATTCCACCAGCTTTGTGGTTATTTGGCACTTTACACTTTTTCTTTTTTTATTCATCTTTTTGCCCCCCTCCCTAGTGTTTTTGGCTGGGGACCCCATAAATAGCCAGACCTCAGTACCCTTTCTTTTTTCTTTAATCACATAACAAGGGTGGGGAAAAGTTTGTTTGGAGGGGTCTTTTTTTTTTTTTTCACACTGCTGCATCTGCCTGACTTCCGGCGGGTTGCTCGGGTTGTTGTGGTAGGGGTGTCTCTATAAGAACACCATCGCTTCTTTGGGGATCCTCATGGTTTTACTTTGTTAAGAAGCTCCCCAGGATGTGGTTTTTGGGAAGTGATGAAGCCGTGATGTTTTGCAATCTCGGGCACTTAGACAGAAAGTCATCACCAATTGAGGTAACGTTGGTGAAGGCTCCCAAATCCACGGCTTGCAATCCAGAGCATGAATACAGGAAGCCACAGCCAATGGTGGTAACGTTGGTGAAGGATGTCAAATCCACAGTTTGCAGTCCAGAGCATAAATACAAGAAGTCATCGCCAATGGTGGTGACGTTGGTGAAGGCGGTCAAATCCACGGTTTGCAATCCATTAGTATGTGCTCTTTTCCTTTTCAATCGATTGCTATATACGGTTTGCAATCCAGAACATAAAGACAGGAAGCCACAACCTATGGTGGTAACGTTGGTGAAGGCTCTCAAATCCACGGCTTGCAATCCAGAGCATGAATACAAGAAGCCATTGCTAATTGAGGTAACGTTGGTGAAGGCTGTCAAATCCACGGCTTGCAATCTAGAGCAGCAATGCAGGAAGCGATTGCCAATTGAGGTAACGTTGGTGAAGACTGTCAAATCTACGGTTTGCAAACCAGAGCATGAAGACAGGAAGTCATCGCCAATTGAGGTAACGTTGGTGAAGGCTGTCAAATCCACGGTTTGCAATCCAGAGCATAGAGACAGGAAGTAATCGCCAATTGAGGTAACGTTGGTGAAGGCTCTCAAATCCACGGTTTGCAATTCAGAACATGAAGACAAGAAGCCATGGCCTATGGTGGTGACGTTGGTGAAGGCTGTCAAATCCACAGTTTGCAATCCAGAGCATTGAGATAGGAAGCGATTGCCAATTGAGGTAACGTTGGTGAAGACTGTCAAATCCACGGTTTGCAAACCAGAGCATGAAGACAGGAAGCCATTGCCAATTGAGGTAACGTTGGTGAAGGCTGTCAAATCCACAGTTTGCAATCCAGAACATGAAGACAGGAAGTGATCGCCAATTGAGGTAACGTTGGTGAAGACTGTCAAATCCACGGTTTGTAATCCAGAGCATGAAGACAGGAAGCCACGGCCTATGGTGGTGACGTTGGTGAAGGCTCTGAAATCCACGGTTTGCAATCCAGAGCATGAATACAGGAAGCGATTGCCAATTGAGGTAACATTGGTGAAGACTCTCAAATCCACAGTTTGCAATTCAGAGCATGAAGACAAGAAGCCACGGCCTATGGTGGTGACGTTGGTGAAGGCTGTCAAATCCACAGTTTGCAAACCAGAGCATGAAGACAGGAAGCGATCGCCAATGGTGGCAACGTTGGTGAAGACTGTCAAATCCACGGTTTGCAACATTGACTGTGACAGGAAGCCATCGCCGATAGAAGTAACATTGTTAAGGAAACTCGCATCCCCGAAGCTGATGGACGATGAGCCAAGGAGGCTAAGGAAGTTGTCACCAATGGTGTTGAGCCCCAACTTCAAATCGAGAGACTCCAGGGTGTCAAGCCGGGAAATGCTACCACGAAGAAAATTATCACCAATGTCCCTGACGCGGTTTGCAGAGTCGGTGACAACAAGGCTCCGAAGTCCAGAAGGGAGGTCCACCTGCCCAATGCACACCGCCTTGTCTGTCGAATCTCCCACATCGACTTCAAGAACCAGCTCAGGGTCTGCCACCACAAGCCTTTCAAGCTCCAGTTTCGCTTCAGGACTCTCCTTCAGCTCAGTCAGCCCTACCACTGTGCCAGGAACCACATCGACAACAGCCCCCTCCACAAGCTCGATCCCCTGAACATCTTCATCCCCAAACCTGCTCAGCACCTTTCCCTCCCAAACCAGTTTGAACATCCTTTCAAGCAAACCAGCAGCACACACCGCTTTCCTGTACAGGCTTCCTACTGTCTCTGTCCCAGCCACCTCCACATCGTGAACCCCTGCTTTCGTCTTCACAAACACTGTGATGCTCATTTTATTTTCTTCTGCTCTTATTTATATCCTCCCAATCCCCCTGAGCACGAAATTCTATTGAAGAATACCTTTTTCTTTTTTTTTTTTTTTTTTTTTTTTTTTGGTATACTATTTGTTGAAATACAAGGTTGCCCTCCAATGCATTTATGTGCAAAAGCGACACAGACATGAGCTTGTTGGGGTCGATGCCAAGTGCCAGTAGCTCATTCAGTCCTTCGCACTCCTTATCGGCCAGACTGACCAGACTGACCAGACTCGAAAATTTTCTGCAATTTTTGACACACCTGCAAACACTTTTTTTTCAAATATTTTTGGACAATGATTTTTTTTTTTTTTTTTTTTTTTTTTCTTCTTCTTCTTCTTCTTCTTTGTACCAGACATGCACAGCTACTCTGGTGCACTGCAGCTGCAGGTATGTACATATGTCTGGAAATGTTGTATTTGGATGTAACCCGGCTGTGGTGATCAACGTGGAATGCAGAAGAAGCTACAACCCAGCCGCGGTGAGAGATATATGAGTTAAAGGACCTGCACAAGACTACTTGATTACAGGGGGTACACCACAGCCGAGTTGTAGCTTCTTCTGCGGTCTGTGTTGTTTCCATAATCACTGTGGCCAAGCTGTAGCTTCTTCTGTGTTCCATGTCATGTCCTTAATGTGTGCAGTGTTCAGCTCAACCCCATCCAGGGCATCCCAGGTAACCAGATTCTGCTCAAAAAAAGGTAAGGAATTCCTTACCTTTTTTTTTTTTTTTTTTTTTTTTTTTTTTTTCCTATTGTCCTTAATCACCACAGCCGGGTTGTAGCTTCTTCTGCATTCTGTGTTGTGTCCTTAATGTGTGCAGTGTTCAGCTCAACCCCAGCCAGGGCATCCCAGGTAACCAAGATTCTGCTCATGCAGGGGTGGGTCGTTTTGTTCCCTTCCACCAAACTGAATAGTCGGAACTTGGTGGAACGGCAGAACTGGAACTTGGCAGACAGGGCTCTAACCTATTTTTTTTTTTTTTTCTTTTTTTTTTTCCCCTTTTTTTTTTTTTTCTTTTTTTTTCCTCTTTGCATCATCAAGGTTGAAAGTGGTGACTATATCACCACAACACTGACAGCACAATATTCCATGTCGTGTCCTTAATGTGCAGTGTGCAGCTCAACACCAGAGCATCTGCAATACGTTCCTCCACTCAGGTGCTACCAGTGATGACCAATGTGGAGGTCAACCACGAACAACACATCTGATGTACTTCTTATATTTCCATGTTATCCCCACCACCTGAAAAAGGAAAGTAAACTCTTCACACTCACCATTGAAAGGATGGCTTCAAGACAGATATTGAAGATGTAGAGGGCATGTGCAGGATAGGTGTAGGAACAGACCATGGAAAAAACACACATCATGTAAAGATGTGCTTGGCTTGTCTGCCAACTGCTCCTCAGTCAGGACCCACTCCACCCTCCAGGGGAGACCACCAAGCAATGTCACAATGTCATCAACTACATTGTTAAAGATAAAACCTGTTGCCTTCCTATCCCTGAGGGTGAAAAAGACCAGCATTGGGTCTGTCTTCATCACCACTGCTTTGCCTCTCTCCCTCATCTCTACCCATCTGCACATAACTCTCAAACAAGCATAGGCCTCCAAAACGTGAATTGGCTCACCCTGCTGTGTCCACTTGAACTGGCCAACCTCACCACAGTCGACTGCAGAATGAAGGCCCCTCCCTTCATTGAGGCATCACTCCACAGGGCAGTGTTGGTCAGTCCCATCCCATCCCCTAAAACGGAATACGGGCCTGGATGGGACTCACAGGACTCCACGGGACGGGACTCGACAGGACTCACGGGACTCACAGGACTCATGGGACTCTCCCCAACACTGTCATTATTTTTGATAGTTTTGCAACTTTTTTTTTTTTTTTTTTTTTTTTCCCTTTGGAAAATGGGGAAAAAAAAAAGAGAAAAAAATCCTTGATTTTTTTTGACATACATAATGTGTTTACCTTTTTTTTTTTTTCCTTCTTTTTTTTCTTGTCTTCTCACATTTTTTCACACACCTAAGCCAAGCTGTTGTTTCTGCTTTCTGCATCAAATGTTGTATTTTGATGTAATAGAAAAGGGGGGAAATAATAAATAATATGTACAAGAGGAGGGTATGTTTATACAACCTGTGTAAACAGATTGGTTCCTTGCTTTCAGCACCATGCCCCTAATGTGCAATGTACAGCTCAACCCCTGCATTGCACTGCCTGTTTGTTGCACAAATTTTCATGTTATCCCCCCCCCCCCTACCTGAAAATAATAGAAAGGAGATAAATATATGAGTTAAAGGAGGCCGGTGTTGGCAGCACCCTGCACAAGAACTGTCTACTTGATTACAGGGGGTGCACCACAGCTGAGTTGTAGCTTCTTCTGCGTTCTGCATCGTTTCCTTAATCACCATGGCCAGGATGTAGCTTCTTCTGCATTCTACATCATGCCCTTAATCACTGCAGCCAGGTTGTAACTTCTTGCATTCCGTGTCATTTCCTTAACCACCACAGCCGGGTTGTAGCTTCTTCTGTGTTCTGCGTTGTGTCCTTGATCACCACAGCCGAGTTGTAGCTTTTTGTGTTCTGTGTCATTTCCTTAATCACAATGGCCAGACAGCCAGGTTGTAGCCTCTTCTGCATTCCATGTCGTGTCCTTAATGTGTGTGGTGTTCAGCTCAACCCCAGCCAGGGTGCCCCAGGTAACTAAGATTCTGCACTTGTGTGGTTTGCTCAGTGATGACAGATAAGGAGGTCAACAGTGAACAACACATCTGATGTTTTTCTTATATTTTCATGTTATCCCCACCACCTGAAAAAGAAGATAAAAAGTTTTTTTTTTTTTTTTTTTTTTTTTTTTTTTTTTTTTTTTTATTTACCAACAGTCAGCACCCCTATGCACACTGAAATTTTATTGTTTTTTTTTTCCTTTTTTTTTTTCCTTTTGTATATTGTGCACCAGGAGGTGCATTGTGACACCTGCTTTTCCCTGTGCAGCATAGTGGTACATGTTATAAAACATGTGCTGTGTTGTGCACCCTGTGTTGCATACATCATGTGTGTCGAAAATTTGCAGTGTTGGGGTGGTTTGTAGGCCAACACTGCCCATCCCTTTTTTTACTTTTTTTTTTTTGCATTGTACTTTTCTTGCAAAGGCCTCTTTTTAATATTTTTTTCAAAGCAGTCCCCTAAGTCCCCTCCAGACCCCTGAAAATTTCAGGGGACTCCTGTCCTGTCCCTTGGAGTCCCCTGAGTCCCTTGAGGGTCTGGACCAACACTGCACAGGGTCTCTTCCCATTCAAACTCTACCTGCCTGACATCCACTGGGCTGTTTTCCACAATTGCAGCAATGACCCACTGCACATCCTTCATTGCTGCAGCCCACCATGTCACCCTGCTCTCCCAGCTTTCTTCACCACTACCTAGCTTCCTTGTATGCCTTGAGATCCACTGTTTCATGTGAATCACCTTCAAATGACTGATGTCAAGGGCCCTCATACCCCACATGATGGCCCCTAGCACCTTCCATGTGGCCCTCAGTGTAAATTTTGTTGGTGCCATGAGGAACAATGCTGCTGCATCTGTAAACTTGCTTACCCATGACTGCTTCAGCAACACCAGCTTCTCCTTCAGGTCCAGCTGCCTCCCTCTGCTTTGGACAATGGTCTTCTTCCTTGAAAACAGCACCACAATGTACAGCTGTCTGCTTCAGCACACTAACCAGGCCAGCCACATCCTCCTTCTGTTCTGCATACAGGACAAAGTTGTCAATAAAACAAGTGCACCAGCCTTCATCCTTCGTGCCCTCACACAAGCCTCACTTGCCAACAATGCTGCCACACTCTGTGCCACCCACACACTCCATGACCAGCCCATTGCCAGCACAACCAACCAGTACCATCCTGCAACTGTACACAATGCAAAATACTCACAGAGGGGCCAAGCTCCAATCTGGTAGAACCATGATTTCCCATCCAGCTGCACAACATACTCGTTTTTCCTAAAGTAATTCTCAATTACTCAGGGAGTACCACCTTGAAGAACAGGTGCGAGAAAGGGTCAAGGGAGGACCAGAAAGCTTTTTCTTTCATCCCTCTCTGCTTTTGTTTTACTTTTTATTCATACTTTAAAGGGGAAAGGGAAACTCAGTTGCACCCCATAACCCACAGGCACCTTCTGAAGCAGTCCCAGGTATAGGTACTCACCACCATCTCCTTCACATCAGCAACAGATGACAGATCAACTGATGGAGGGTCCCTCTGTGCATTGCCCACCAGCAATGTATCCACCACCAGCCTCCTCTTCCCACTTGGCTTTGGAACTGTGAACACTTTCACCATGTTTTTCACCTTCTCATCTGACCATCCCTTCTTCTCCAGCACACCTGCCTCCTCCAGCTGCCGACTTCTTTCCTGGCACCCCTACTGGCCAGAAATCTTCATGAGTGGGTAGAAACATGAGGAACAATGGCCTTCATTGCTGCCATGAACTTGGCATACTTCAGCACCACAAACATCTTTCTCCCCTTCACAGCTTCCACATGCTCCAGCACCTTGTCCTTCCACTCTGCAGTCACCTCAACCTCCTCTTCTGTCTTCTTCTTGCCACAATTGGTCTTGCCTACCTTGACAGTGAACCTTAACCTTAGGGACGTCACTGTGTTCTTGACCACAACAATCTGCCAGCTGTAGGACATCTGAGAAGCACAGTGCCATCAACCACATCTGTGCATCCAGCCCCCTGACCAGGCTCTTCACCTCCAGCATCATCAGCACCTTTGCTTGTGTCTGTGGCTGCCTTGCCCCTTGGCACTCCATTGAGTCAATGTACCACCTTAGGCCCTGTAGCTTCTCTTCCTTGCTGAACAATGCCACTGCTGAGGTTATGGAACGAGCATATCCAGCCCTTGCTTTTTTTTTTTTTTTTTAAATAAACCTCTTTTTTTTTTGGCTGGCCAAGCCCTCTCCTTTCTTTTTCTCCCTCCCTGGCCTCTGATCAACCCCAGGAACCATGAGCCTCCTTGTGTAGAGGAGGGTGCTGACCAGGTGGTCAATCTCCAGACAGTGTTGTTATGGGAAAAAACCCAGGGGGGTGGGGGGGCAAAAAAAATTTTTTTTTCTAGGGACCCTCACTCATTTAGCACCCTCAAAACAGACTTTTTTGGAAATTTTTAGCCAAAAAAAAAATTTTTTTTTCCCAGGGGACCCCAAACTTGGGGTCATTTTTGACCCCAAAATTTTTTTTCTGGAAAAAGCCAAAAATCATGAAATTTATATTAAAAACACCTTAAAAACCCATTTCTGCAAACCAAAAAGTTCAGAAAGGTGTTTAGGTGGAATACACATCTCTAAACTATATTCTGAAGTAAAAAGTAAGTAAAAATCCAAAAGTTTCAGGGGGGTAACTCATTCTCATAACAATGGGAGGGCAAAAAATAATTTTTTTTTTTTTGAACACCCAATTTGGTCCTGAAAATGGAATTCTGAACAGCCAATAGAAAGTTTTGACCCCACTTGGACTAAAAAAAATCTTTCAAAAATCACTTCAGGAATTTTCCTTAGGGTCTAAATGGCCACCTGAAAATCACAAAATCAAGCTTCATTTTAGAATGGTATTTTTGGAATTTTGGCCTAATTTTGGGTGATGATAAGCAAAATGCTCCTTGAAGTAGGTTTCCCAGCTGTGGTTACCTAATTGAATTTTTTTTTTCTTCAAGGAATCAACTTTGTTCTGAAAATTTAAGATTTATATCATTCTAGCACCTTGTAACTCACTTTTCAGGAAACACACAATTTCACACATTTGAATTTATTCTTTAGTTTTTTTCTGAACCTATTTAATTTTTAAACCTAATAAAGAATGTGTAAATCTCCTAATCAAGATTTTTTAGTACCAGTGTTGCCAAAATGGGTTGGAAATTAAAGTACCCAGCTGTGGTTACTTAATCAAAAAAGAATTTAATAGTCCATTTAACCATGTATTCAAACCTTTTACCCTTACTTGGTTTTTTTTGTGGAATTTATTTCATTTTTTCGGTTCTTTGCCAGCAATAGCAGTCTTTCCTCTTGGCTGCAATCTCCTTCACCTCCAGTACTTTGCCAACAATAGCAAAGTGTGTCAGTGTGGCACCTTCTTCACCTCAATCCTAGGACCTTTCAACCCAATATTGCCAGCCATGCCCCCTTTCCACCCAAGGTAGGCTATCAGGTAGTCTTTTCTGACAGATTTGCTGGTTCTATTGGGGTGTCTTATTGGGTTAGGTTATTTTTTAAAACAACCTGCCAATAAAGTACAGCAAAAACAGGGGGGGAAATACAAAGAATGAGAAAGGTAAGTTATAAAGGAAAGAAAAATGACAGATGGACCATTACTAGGCCAAGTACAGGTGCCCTTTGTGAAAAAAATCTTATTTTCTGAGGTAAAATATCACTTTTCAGGTGTTTTTGACAATTTCTTTTGTGAGGAAAAAAATTCTTTGGGCACTTTTTTTTTGACACATGACCATCTCACTTTCACTATTAGCCTCATTGAGGTCTAGAATAGGTATTTTTGAGGGAAAAAAAATTTCTTTTTGAGAAAAAATCAATCTAAGGGTGTTTTTGGCCACTTTTTTTGGGAGGAAAAACAATTTTTTTGGACACTATTTTTTTTTTTTTTTTCCAGCACTGCACCCAATAAAGTACAGTAAAAAAAAAGGGGGGTAAATACAAAGAATGAGAAGGGTAAGTCATAAAGGAGAGAAAACCAACAGATAGACCATTACTAGGCCTGATATAGGTACCCTTATGGAAAAAAATCAATTTTTCTGAGGTAAAAAACCACTTTTCAGGTGTTTTTGACCACTTGTTCATGTGAAAAATAATTTTTTTTGGGCACCTTTTTTTTTTGACCCCCAAACTTCTCACTTTCACCCCACTTCACTAAAAGCCTCTATTAAGGCCTAGGATAGGTACTTTTGAGAAAAAAAAATTTTTTTTTTGAAAAAAAATCAATTTTTGGGTGTCTTTGACAACTTTTTTTGGGTGGAAAAAAATTTTTTTTGGACACTATAAAAAAAATTTTTTTTGCCCCCCCCACCCCCCACCCCCCTGGATTTGCCCCCCCATGCCCCCCTGAAAATCTTGGGGGGGCAACCCATTCTTGTAACAACACTGCTATCAGGTAGTCTTTTCTGACAGATTTTCTGGTTCTATTGGGGTGTCTTGTTGGGTTAGGTTATTTTTTAAAACAACCTGCCAATAAAGTACACGGGGGGGAAATACAAAGAATGAGAAAGGTAAGTTATAAAGGAAAGAAAAATGACAGATGGACCATTACTAGGCCAAGTACAGGTGCCCTTTGTGAAAAAAATCTTTTTTTCTGAGGTAAAATATCACTATTCAGGTGTTTTTGACAATTTTTTTTGTGAGGAAAAAAATTCTTTGGGCACTTTTTTTGACCCATGACCATCTCACTTTCACTATTAGCCTTATTAAGGTCTAGAATAGGTATTTTTGAGGGGAAAAAAATTTTTTTTTGAGAAAAAATCAATTTAAGGGTGTTTTTGGCCACTTTTTTTGGGAGGAAAAACAATTTTTTTGGACACTTTTTTTTTTTTTTCCAGCACCCCATGCACCCAATAAAGTACAGTAAAAAAAAAGGGGGGTAAATACAAAGAATGAGAAGGGTAAGTCATAAAGGTGAGAAAACCAACAGATAGCCCATTACTAGGCCTGATATAGGTACCCTTATGGAAAAAAATCAATTTTTCTGAGGTAAAAAACCACTTTTCAGGTGTTTTTGACCACTTGTTCATGTGAAATAACTATTTATTGCCAACAAATAATGAGTCATTATTTAACTCGAGTTCCCGAATTTTTTGCACGAGGGCCTGCAGGGCCCGAGTGCAAAAAAACGGGTAACGAGTGTTAAATAATGGCTCATTTGGCGGCAAGTAAGTCGTTTTATTTCACTCTTCGTCATTTGAGTCACTCACTCTTCACTGCTTTCACTGCTGTTTTTTTTCACACAGGTCAGCTTTTTGGGGATTTTCCTAAGGTAATACAGGGTAGCTATTTCGCCGTGGCATTTAAAGGGGAAGTAAGGCACTTATTCCCACTTTTAAGGGCTGGAATGGCCTCAGATGGCCAAAAATAGTCAAAATACCCCCACCCCAAAAAAATTTTTCAAGGGGTTGGGTGCATTTTTTTCCACGACAAGACCCATTTTTTCACTCTGAAGGGCCATTATTTAACTGCAAAATCTCATTATTTAACTAGTTAAATAATGGCGATTTCGCGTTAAATAATGGCCGTTTCGCGTTAAATAATGGCCATTTCGCGTTAAATAATGAGGCCCCTAGTGAGTGAAGAAAATGACGAAGAGTGAAATAAAATAATTTTTTTTGGGCACCTTTTTTTTTTGATGTGCAATGTGCTTTCATTCACTGGTATACCTTACTTAGTGTGGGAACTCCTTGAATATGAGCATCATGGTGTACATCCGAACGCCTTCTGAGAGGTATGAAGTTGAAATAAGCAGTGGTGAGACAATGCAGTGTTTGTATGAGAAGGCTGCCAGTGCCGCTGAGATGGAACCAGAGTGCTTTTGCTTGAGACACGAGGGGGCCGAGTTGGACAGGAACAGCACAGAAGAGGTACAGGACACAGCCCTTGTGGAGGGGTGCGAGGTGGTAGTGGCAAGTGTTGACAGCATTCATGTTGGTGTGGAAGATTTAGGGTCACAAACATTTCGCCACATGCTTCAAAAGCGACTGGGCTCCGACCCTGGCCTGCTTCTTACAGTAGACGTGTCCGGGCCGTGTGTGTTGGAACTTTGTGAAGAAGATCTTAAAAAGGTGAAGCACCTGAGATTAACGGACCATTCGGGGACTGTGACCTGTCTGAAGGCAATTCGTTGCAGTACCCTTGTCACTGCCAACTTCGACATGCCCAATGTCACCAGTATTGGGGATGGGTTTCTTAAGTCTTCTGTGAATCTCACTTCCCTGAACCTCACTGCAATGAGGAGAGTGTCCCTGATTGGGAAGGGCTTTCTCGAGTATTGTCAGTCGCTCACGGTGGTGGACCTTTCACCCCTCTGTGGCTTGTCTGAGATCCCAGAGTGTTTCATGGCAGGCTGTGTGTCTTTGCAGTCCATCGACCTAGCACCCTTCAAGAAGGTTTCAAGGATCCGTGGGTGGTTTTTATCTGACTGCAGGTCGTTGAAGGAGATCGACACCACACCCATGCTGGACACAAGGGGTGTAGGCTGCTTCTCGTGTCACGAGGTCTTAGTGAGTGTTTTACGTTTTGTGTGGAGATTCCTCAACTGTTGTTTCACCTTCGACTTTGAGCCCCTCAGCTTGGGGCTCACACCCGGTCAAGACAGAAAAGAGATCGGCCGTGACTTCATGAGCTACTGTTCCTCCCTCACTTCTGTTGACCTCACAGGCCTCCGGGGTGTGTGGCTCGACAAGGCTTGCTTTTTGAGAGGCTGCACACAACTTAAGCAGATAGACCTTACCCCACTTAAAGGCTCACGCATCGGTGACATCGATGGTGCACTGGCGTCTGAAGTGAGCCGCAGACAAGCACGCCGCACCATGATAAACAGGATTAACTTTTTTATAGCTTGTGCTCAGATTCTATGCATCGACACTTGGGTGACGCGAATGAATGTGGTGACTGTGGCTTGGATCTTGACTGTGACTTGGATCTTGATGATGGTGCACCTGGAGTGTTTTTAACAGTCTATTGAGTGTTTTCTTTTTTCTTTTTGTATCCCCCCTTTCTTTTTAAAACTAATATATCCAAATCAAAAGACATGAGCATCACGGTGCACATCCGGACGCCTGACGGTGTGCACAGCATCGACTTGGATGGCTGCGACACAGTTAAGACACTGCATGAGAAAACAGCCACGGCCACTGGGTTCAAGACCCACAAGTTCTCCTTAGACTGGGAAGGTGCCACACTTCAAAGCAGCAACGAACCCGTGTGGCAAAGCGGGCTGGCGAACGGGAGCTGCTTGGCACTGGTGAAAACAGTCAAACTACATATAACAGCCGCGGACTTGTTGAAAGAAACGCAGGCCATCAAGGAACAAGCGATAGATGCCCCTGGCATGACCCTGGTGATCGATGCATCGTCACAAGGCCAAAACACAACGCTGATGATAGATGGGTCTTCCTTCCCAAATGAGGTCGCAAGGGTGGTCTTCACGGACCATGGCACGGTGGATACGATTGGTGATAATTTCTTGTGCGATACATCAGTGATGGAGGTGGAGTTCATGGGCTTTACAGGTGTCTCGAGACTGGGAACGAATTTTCTCCGCGGCAACAAATTTCTTCAGGGCCTTGACCTTGGGCCACTGTCTAATGTCAAATTTATCGGGTGTGGGTTTCTCAGTCGTTGTACTAGGCTGGCTTCTCTCGTCCTGCCTCCCCACGCGATCCACATCAACATGGAGTTCCTTTATGGGTGTTGTGCCCTCACCACACTTGACCTGACCCCACTCCGAGCTGTCGAGGTTATTCAGCACAGATTCATGGCAGGCTGCTCTGGGCTCACCCACCTTGACTTGACACCCCTTGCCTCAGTACAGCATATTGGAGGTTATTTCCTCTGTAATTGTGTGGGGCTGCGTGCTTTGGACATCTCACCCTTGAAGGATGTCGGCTTTATTGGGAGTGACTTTCTCGGTGGGTGTCCTAGGCTGAAAGAAGCCCAGGTTTTACAGGCCCATTGGAAAGGTCTCAGTTTGTGGTCGTCCTGGCCTCCTTAGGTGCCGATTTTAGATATGTGGACCCACCTTTTATTTTTCCTTACCTGCTATATGCGGGACAATACAGTTTAGTCCCATACACACCATTCCTTTTCTTCCCCCCCTCCTTTTTTTTTTCTTCTTTGCTAAAAAAAAAAATATAAAAAAAAACACACACACAAAAAAAGGAGGGGGGAAGGGGGAAAAGGAGGGAGGGAAGGGGGGGGGGGGAAGGGAAACATGCCGTTCACAGTTTTGGAGGAAGAACAAGAAATGGTGTCGCGGAGTGCGTGCCTGGAGGCAACGATAGAGGACCTACTGCTTGACATACAGAAAGGCGACCCCGAGAGAGTGAAAGAGCTGATGGATGCCAACGGCCTCGGCCTCATGTGGCGTGATGAGGTAGGTGCGTGTGGGCGCACAGCGCTGCAAGTAGCATGCAGCTTCAACAATGTGTATGTGGTGGACCTCTTGATAAAATATGGGTGGTCAGTCCACAACACCGACTGCAGAGAGCGGGCCCCTCTGCACTACGCCGCCCTGAACGGGTGCACTGATGTGGCGCACCTTCTTCTCTCGCAAGGTGCAAGCTTTAAGTGCCAAGACAAATGGGGCCAGACACCCCTTCACCTTTCTTCCCAGTACGGTTACACAACCATGTGCCAAATGTTACTCGATGCTGGTTCAGACGGACGGAAGAAAGACGCTACTGGACTAACACCACTTGAGGTGGCCGCTACCCCTGCTGTGAGGGAGTTTATTCAGGAATCGATGAAGTCCATGAAAAGCATTAATAGATAGGGAGTGGGGGGGGTTTTTTTTTTTTCTCTTTTTCTTTTCTCTGCTTTCTTCTTTTCTTTTTCCTTTTTTTTTTTTTTATATTGTGCCGAGTAAGATGGTTTGGGCGGGTGGTGGTTTCCCCTCCCCCCTCTTTCTTTTACTTGAGCAGGCGAAAAAAAAAAAGAAAAAAAAAAGTAAAATAAAGAAAAGTGACATATTATCCCCCCCCCTTTTTTTTCCCGCTTTTTTGCTTTTAGCAGGTGGGAAAAAAAAAAAAAAAAAGATTGCCTTTCTTCTTATCGCCTACGAATAACTCTTTTAAAGTGACTATTTTATTTCTCTTTTGGAAAAAAAAAAAAAAAAAAAAAAAAAAAAAAAAAAAAAAAAAAAAGCTTCCGACTATTATTCCGTGATAACCCTGAACTCAAGGACCTATGAGAAGTAAGCATTTCTTGTACGCGAAAACAGTAGGATGTGTCCTCTTTTTTTTTTTTTTCCCCCCTTTTTTTCTTTCTTTTGCATCATTACAACTTTTTTTATTTTATTTCTTTATGGTATCGTGAAAGAAAAAATAAAAAGAAGAAAATAAAAAATAATTCCCAAAGGAAAAAAAAAAAAGAAAAATCCCTCATCCTTCCGTGGGGTTAGGAGAAGGGAAAAAAAAAAAAAAAAAAAAAAAAAAAGAAAGAAAAGAAAAACAAACAAAAAGAAATAAACTGCCCCTTTGCCATTGGCCCAACAAAAGGGTATGCATGAGTAAAGGTGGGCCGAAAAAGAAAAAGAAAAAAGGAAACAAAAGTTGATCACTGCCTCACTTGCCTTCCTTTAAAAAAGAGGGGGAAAAAATGAGGAAAAGGTGAAGGAAAAAAAAAAAAAAGAGAAAAAAACCCCTCCATCCATACTGCATATTGTAACCCTCTTAATTCTGCCCCCTGAAATAATTTCACATTGATGTCTTGCAGATCCAGCAAACATTGTTTGATTGAAAGGAATAACCTGCTCCTTTTCAACCATTTTACCGATAAACAGGAAATGAATTAATAGGTCTACAGTATTTCTTCTTCTTCTTTTTTTTTTTTTTTTTAAAGTTTCTTTTTTTCTATTGTGTCCTATCTGCACCTCTTCCCTTCCCACCCCCCTTTTTTTTACGTTCTTTTTTTTTTCTTATTCATTTTATTTATTTATTTTCTGTGGAGTCCTAGCTTTCTCTTTCTGACCGTTTCTCTCACTCTTCCCATCCCTCCCCCCATCTTTGTGTAACCAAAATATGCGAGAAAAAAAAGAAAAAAAAAAAAAAACTCGTATTGACGTGAGCAGTTTTCTCGTTCCGGCTGATCTGGGCTACCCATGCGAATCTTGCTCTTCGCATTAGGCCATTATTATTATTATTATTTTTTTTTTTTTTTTAGGATAAAAGTTTTGTTAGGATTTTTTAAGGATATTGTAATGCCCACGTCCCCAGCGTGCTTCGGGTTTATTCTTTGTACTCCAGTGCACAAAAAAACTTCGGGAGTGGATTTTTTTTTTTTTTTTTTTTTTTTTTTGAAAGGCAATCCTGAGAAATAGCCTTAAAACTTGTATGGTTGGGTATAAAAAAAAAAAAAAAAGAAGAAGCATGTTGCACCCTCTTGGGGGGAGCAGAAAGCCACCTATCCTTGGGGAAAAAAAAAAAAAAAAAAAAAAAAAAAAAAAACAAAGGTGCCGTATTTGGACTTAATATGAAACGGAAAAAGTTTTTCGCCGTTTACACCCGCCTGGTGCCGCAGAGACAAACGGAAAAAAAAAAAAAAAATAATAAACAAACAAGAAATCATCCCCTAGTTTCCTGGAAGAAAGTTCCAAAATCAATCAGTTTTTTGAAATCGAAAAAAGTCATAATTTATCCGTTTTTCAAACCATTTCTTTTTTGACGTTTTTTTTTCCCAACTACGGTAACCCTAACAAAAAAGAAAGAAAAAAAAAAAAAAAAAAAAAAAAAAAAAAAAAAAAAGAGCTACTTACTGCCAACAAGTATCGGGTTTATCATCACCTCTCGAGGGACGGTACAGTCGATCCTTGGCGGCTGGTAGGTGGTTTAAGTTCATGACACTCTGGAATTACTTCACCATCTGAGGCATATTATTTACCCGAACCCCCCCCCCCCCCCCCCGAAGTAATTTCAGAAGAATGAAATAATAATAAAAACACACACACACACTTTTTTTCTCTCCCCCCCCTTTTTATTTATTTTTCTTTCTTGTTTCACTATTTTGTTTTCTTGCCGACTACCACTCCAAAGTCAGCGAGATGCTGTTTTTATTTATTTCACCACCCCTTTATGCACTCCCCCCATCAAATCGTCGTGTATTGCCCCCCCCCCCCCCCCCCCCCCCCCTCTGTTTTTTCTTCTTTTTGTTGTGCTCCGTCTCACCCATCTACAATTTTGAAGTTTTGGAAAAAAAAAAAAAAAAAAAAAAAAAAAAAAAAAAAAAAAGACATGCACCCTGTGGTCACTCTATCCACCACCCCTGAGGACAGTACAGTCTACACGGCACTACGGGAACAGTGCCAAGCGGCTTACAAGGTAAGAGTTGAGAGACAGAAAAAAGGCAGTTCACCGACATTTTGGGTCCCGAGCCGCGACACAGGGAACGAAGAGTGCACCCTCGACAAATGGGCAAGACTCGTGTACAAAGAGATGATAGGAGAGAAGGAAGGGGGCGCCGAATGGTGGGTTCTAGATCTGGACGGAGACGGCTGTGTGAAATGGCACTGGGACGGCGATTGGGAGTCGCTAGCACTGGGCCGCACACCTCCTGTTGCTACTGTAACTTATCTAACAACAGGTGGGTGTTGCACATCAGTGGTCAAGGCGAATCAGATGAAGGAAACAGATAGAAGTGAGAGCTTTTGGCTCTCCCCGCCAGTGGTCTCGAGACGGTTAGTCTTTGATGGTGCGGACCTGCACGGGTCGTTCCCTTCTGTGGGGTTCCCCCCGCACGCTTCTTGCCGGGTAACATTTCTCGTGAATTGTTGGGTAGGCCACCGCCCACACACGACGTGGTCCTTCCCGCCCGCTGCCATCCCATCTCTCCCGGTGTTCCCCTTCCCGTTGTCGTTGCTCCCTACATACCCTACCATCCTTCCTACTCGCAGCATCCACCCCACAGCGCTGCCGTTTATACAGCGGCATACTAAGTTCGGTGGGGAGTGGGCCCGGCACGAGCGGCATTTCGCCAATGCGGAGAGGGGCCGCATTCTCTCGATTGGGATGAAGAAAACTGAAGACGGCGGGGAAGACAGCAGACCGGAAAACATCGAAAGAACATTGAAAAAAGCCGGGTTGATAGAAGTCCCGGCAACGGTCGTCATCGCAAGCGTCAAGACGCTACTAAAAAAGCGAAAGAGGCTACGAAAACTACGAGGCTGAAAAAAAAAATTCTCCTCCCCCCCCCCCCCCCCCATTACAAAGAAAAACAATACAAAAAAAGGCGGGAGGGGGAGGAGGAGGGGAAAAGGGAGGAAAAAAAAAAAAAATGCCCCGGGGATCTAGCAGCCCCGGCACCGGGAACAGCTCAACATGCGGCCTTGGGTTAAATTCACGCAAAATGCTAGTAGTGGTCGTGTTGTACCTGGCGGTGACGGGGGTGTGGATGCAATATCAATGGGGAAGGAAGGGAAAGGAGACAGAGCTGAAAAGCGAACGGCAACTGAGAGACCTCACCGACTCGGTGAACAAGCTTGAGAAACAAGTCCACAAACGAGACGACACTCAGCAGGAACTCGCGCTGCTGATCAAGGAACTGGTAAAGATAACTACTGGAAGCCATGATCCGCCTTCAGCCACCTCACAAGAACACCCCATCCCCACACCGAAGAAACCCCTCCCCGCTGTACTCCCACAGTTCGACAAGGACACCGCACGCAGACCAACATGCCACGTCACAGTAAAAGGCGAACCCTGCAGGTTCCCATTCGTGTACAAAGGAAGCATCAGAACATCATGTGTAGAGGGTTGGTGTCCGACAGAGATGGACCTCCACACAGGGGAACCAGTGACAACTGGGAAATGTATTGAAAACATCGAAGATTGCCCCACTGAAGGGTCGTCCGTCGATGTCCCCGGGTCGTGCGACAAAACCGGGTCATCAGGATGCGACTGTAAGTACAGCAACGGCAAGACACTCCGCATCCCTTGTGGGACGGCAACAAGAATTTCATGCACGGATCTGTGCAAGGCAGTCGGCAAACGGTTCACAGAAGGGACGTCTTGGGAGGCAAGACATGAACCGACTATTCAAGAATGCCAAAGACTCATATCATCATGGGGCGACCACAAGGGTGTTGAGATCGGATCCGTCCTATCATACCACCCGCCAAGCTACAAGGAACAGCAACACCATGGTTCCGGGATAGTCATCGCTTCTGGTGGGGAGAGAACCCCATCCGCCGTGTCGAACGCGTTGTTCATCAAAACCGTTTTGAAATCAAGGCTTCCGATTCAGATCTGGTCGGACTCTGATGAGAAGGAGCCCAGGGGGTTGATGAGGTTGATCGCTGCCGCGCATGACATCACGTTCCACAGGTTCCCCGAAGAGTGCGGGTACTCAAGGTTCGACTGGAACAACAGGTGGCAAAAGGACAGCAAGAACATCCTCCCAGACCACGCTGGTCGGGTCGTCTTGAAACCACTAGCATTACTCTTCTCCTCCTTCGAGACAGTTGTGTCCTTTGATGACGATGCCATACCCGCTATCGATCCCATCGACCACCTTACCTACCTGAGCCCGAAAGACCCTGCTACCGCCAAACCCTCTGCGATATTCTGGAGGGACATCTGGTCGTTGTGGAAAGACGCGCATATATGGACAAAAATCGGTGTGGATTTCCCTGGTGGGAGGCAGCGGCACTTCCCATCGCAAGATTCCGGATCAATGATCATCAACAAGGGGCAGGGCAAGGCGTGGGACGCTCTATGCGTCGCGAACTATTTAAACTACCACCACAAGGTGTTCTACCCCGCCATCTACAATGGTGGTTACCGGACGGAGAAGAACGGGTTTGAATCCATCGGTGCAGGCGACAAGGACACCTTCCAAGTCGCGTGGATAATCTTAAAGGAGCCACATCAACTAATGGGTCCTGTGTCATTTGTCGCTCGTGAAGGTGAAGCATGTGGAGGTGCCTTGGGGCAACCTGACCCTGATGGCACCATTGTCATCCTCCACTTAAACGGGCATAAAATGCGGTATAAGGATTGGGCTTCTGGTCAATGGAAGAAATGGGGGCCTTCTGCAATAGGTCTGGAGGAGGTTCTTTCGCTTAGAAGACCTGAGGTTCTGGCCAATAGGTACGACGGAAGGGCGCGCACGCAGGTTACGTGGAAAACCCCCGCCCATGGGCACAGTTATTGTCTGAAGTGGCACAAACAGGACATTACGAAGCTTTCGGCCCATATTCCGTGGGACATTCAGACCGCCCTTACAGAGCACACCGAGAAAATCTTCGGCTCCCCTTATGTGACAGAATATATGACGATGGAAAATTAATTATTTGTTATTCGTTTTATTTATTTATTTTTTTCTTCTTCCCCCCCCCCCCCCCCTTTCCTAAATCTTTTATTTGGTAAAAGAAGTAGAATCTTGGCTTTCTTTTTCTTTTTTAGGGGCGGTCCTGTCACGTACTGCAGGTTCTCTTCAAAGACATTTTTTTTTTCTTTTTTTTTTCTTTTTTTTAAGTGTTTTTGGAAAGGGGAGGGGCAGGGGGGGGGGGGGGGGGTACAAAGGTGTATATGCTTAGTTAAACCCCCCCCCCCCCTTCTTTATTTTGATTTTTTTCTTGTTATAAACCCAATAACCTCTGCATTCTTCTTTTTTTTTTCTTACTTCGATTACCTTTTTTTCGTGGTCGTATTGGGGGGGGGGGGAGAAAAGTGGGGGACCGTTCCAAAGAGTCGGCTGCACAAGTAGAAGCTGGGGATGACAAAAAAAAAAGAAAGAAAAAAAAAAAAAAAAAAAAAAAAACCTCTCGTTTCTTGCACTGCATCTTCTTCACGCGTTCTGCCCCTCAGGCAGTTAAAAATTACTACAGATGGAAAAAAAAAAAAAAAAAAAAAAAAAAAAAAAAAAAAAAAAAAAAAGCGTTAAACCCCCTCCGTTACAGCTAGGTGGCCTGCCTTTTTGTTTTGTTTTCGCTTCTTTTGGCCAACCCCCTTTTTTTTATTTCCGATTCATTTGCACACTCCCACATGCACTTCCGCTACTTTCTCACTTCCTTTATGTTGTGGACACTCCTTGGAAGCTGTTTATGAGATTCTGCGAAAGGTATTTATAAACTCCTTTCTTTTTTTTTCTTTTTTTTTTTTTTTTTTTTTACAACGAGAAGGGATGGGGGTTCTTTTTTTTTTTCTTTTTTCCTTACCCTCTCTTTTTTTTTTTTTTTTTTTTCCTTCCCGAATTTTCTCGGAACGACAACAAAAAAAAAATGAAAAAAAAAAAAGATCTTCCCCCCACCCCCTCTGAAAAGAAAAAAAAATGAAAAATATATCCCCCCCTCCCATTCTGTGTTGTTTCCCCTCCTTTTTTTTTTTCCATCCCCATTTTTTTTTTCTTTCATATCTCCCGCGTGAAAAAAAAAGGGAAAAGAAAAAAAAAAAAAAATGACCCTCAGCATCTTGCTTCCAAAGGACAACCTGCAATCAACATGCCTGACCCCAAGGAGGCCACTCCTGACACCGAGAAAGGACACACAACGGGTGAGCAGTTTCACCCCAACCCTGTTATTCCGAAAGATGGAGACAACCCCAACACGAAAACCATATTTAAGAAAACGTTCAGGAAGCTGTGGTGGGCTACGGAAAGGGCATGCTACTGCACATAAAGGCTGGGACAAGGTAGGCACGACAGAGCAGCTTCGGGTGGTGAGCACGACCCCAGGCGGGGTGACTAGACGGATAATGACCGCGAGCGACGCCGACAAAATACTCGAAATTCGGGCAGTTTTCGAAGGGGAATGCAAACCAGCGAATTTTTCGAAATTTTCACACGCTTTTAAACTCCTTTCCTGCTTCGGGTACAGTCTATCGGGGCCGACCTTCAACACCGACAAGCAGCGTAATTTGAGCGAAATTTACAGAACCGCCGAGGTAATCTGCTCCTCAACAGCTTCCATCCAATGCGTTGAAGCATTCCAAGTAGGTGTTCTTGTCACAAGGAACATCCCCGGAAAGTTCGTGAGATTCCCAATATCATTCGTGTCGTCCGCTTTGAAACGGCGCCACCGCCATCTTATTCTTGGCTGCTACGACCCATCCAGTAAAAAATGGGGCGCGCTTGGAAAGTCCCGTTCCGAAAAGCTCGGTTCCTCCCCCCTGCGGTATCCTTCCCTTGCGTCCCTTCTCAACGCATATGAATCGGCCTACCACCATGAAGGCCATGTTTTGATCGAGACGCGTATCGGGCTTAGCATCACTGACTCTTTGACCTTTGACAGATGGATTTTGCCTAAGGCTTCGCTTTCTGAAATCCAAGCACGCCTCACAGGTACGTACGGAGGCCGTTCATTTCTGTAAGATTGTAAAAATAGGTGTATGTTGTAAATTGTAATCTGGTTTTTTTTCTTTTTTTTTTTTTTTTTTTCTTTTTCCATTCTCATATATAATATTCTCTTTTCCGTTTTCGTGAGAAATTTTATTCTGTGCCCTTTTTTCAAGAAAACCAAACCTAGCTATGTGAACACACACGGCATTCCTGACCGCAATATCTCCGCAATTTCTTTTTTTTTTTTATTCTGAACACTGGTTATCAATAGCGTGTAACAGAAAGAGTTACGAAGGAAGGGGGAGGGGGGGGGGGGGGGGGAGGTGGCGGAGAAAACAGTCACAACAATGACACGAGATGGCAGTTTTGTTATGAAGACCACCGTCCTTCTCAGCAGTGTGCACCTCGTGGCATCGCTGCCCACAACGTACCAGGAGGCCCCTACAGAGGCAGACCACACAAACTGTTTTGATAACCAAGGGTGGTGCAAGTGCACTGCAGGCAAGATGATGACTGGTTTGTTCAAAAGTTCTTGCAATGATCTGTGGTGTCTTGAGAAGTACCACTGTGCAAGGCCCGCCGGCAGCACAGGTGTCGGGAGCTGTGTCAGTGTCAGCGTGGATGCTCCTCTCAACAGTGGGAACAACAAAGCTGCCTGCCCGGCTGGCAAGATGCTCAACGGCATCTACAGAGCTGTTTGCAACGCCCTCTCTTGCATCGACCAGTTCGAGTGCTGTGAGTTCACCCACCCTGACGGTGTGTACAGCTATGGGGCCGACCAGACTACAAACTGGGTCACCTGCATGGACCCTTGGCACACATGGTGCGATGTCCCCACCAACACCTATATGTCTGGCTTTCACAGAGCTAGTAGCTCCAATGACCTTAGGGCCATCGACTACGGAGAATACAGGCAACTCACCTTCACTCCCAACCCCACACTCGCACCAGCAACACCAGCCCCCGCTACGCCGGCTCCTGCAACACCTGCACCTGCAACGCCGGCACCCGCAACACCTGCACCAGCAACACCTGCTCCTGCTACACCTGCACCAGTTACACCTGCCCCTGCTACACCTGCCCCTGCTACGCCGGCTCCTGCTACACCTGCACCAGCAACGCCGGCTCCTGCAACACCAGCCCCGGCTACACCTGCACCAGTTACACCTGCCCCTGCTACAACATCTCCTGCGACACTTGCTCCTGATACACCTGCACCAGCAACGCCGGCTCCTGCAACACCAGTCCCGGCTACACCTGCCCCTGCTACGCCGGCTCCTGCGACACCTGCACCAGCAACTCCAGCACCGGCAACACCTGCTCCTGCTACAACTGCACCAGCAACGTCAGCTCCTGCAACACCAGCCCCTGCTACACCTGCCCCTGCTACACCTGCCCCTGCAACGCCGGCTCCTGCGACACCTGCACCAGCAACAGCAGCACCGGCAACACCTGCTCCTGCAACACCTGCACCAGTTACACCTGCCCCTGCTACGCCGGCTCCTGCTACACCTGCACCAGCAACGCCGGCTCCTGCAACACCAGCCCCGGCTACACCTGCACCAGTTACACCTGCCCCTGCTACACCAGCTCCTGCGACACCTGCTCCTGCTACACCTGCACCAGCAACGCCGGCTCCTGCAACACCAGCCCCAGCTACACCTGCCCCTGCTACGCCGGCTCCTGCGACACCTGCACCAGCAACAGCAGCACCGGCAACACCAGCTCCTGCTACAACTGCACCAGCAACGTCAGCTCCTGCAACACCATCCCCTGCTACATCAGCACCGGCAACACCGGCTCCTGCGACACCTGCACCAGCAACAGCGTCACCAGCAACCCAAGCACCTGATACACAGGCACCAAGCACCCCTGCCCCTGACACACAACCGCCAAGCACCTCAGTGCCGAGCACCTCAGCCCCTGCAACGGCGGCACCAGCAACACCGAGCCCTGACACCTTGGTTCCTGGGGACACAGGGGCACCAGCAACACCTGCACCCGACACGGCAACACCGACCACGGCACCCGACACCCAGGCGCCTCTCACGGTCGCACCTTCAACACCGGCCCCCGATACACAAGCACCGTCGACTCCTGCTCCTGCAACGGTGGCCCCCGACACTCCAGCTCCTGCAACCTCTGCCCCGGCGACAACCGCACCAGCGACAACCACACCGGCTACCCTCACCCCGGGCACAACCGCGGCACCTCCGACGGGATCACCTCCGACCGCTGTTCCAACAACAGCACCTGACACGGCAGCTCCTGCGACCCCTGCCCCTGCAACCTTGGCACCCGACACCCTCTCACCTGTGACCCCCTCCCCCCTCACAACGGCACCTTCAACCCTTTCCCCGGCCACAACACCACCTCTTACTCAGGCACCCTTGACCCCCTCTCCCCTCACATTAGCCCCGACCACAACCTCACCTGCAACCCAGGCACCTTCCACCTCTTCTCCTCCCACACTGACTCCTTCAACCTTCACCTTCGCCCCTCCTCCAACCGGAGTACCTCCGACCTTCGCCCCTCCTCCAACTTTCGCCCCGGCTCTTCCTGCGACCTCTCCTCCCACCTTCGCCCCTCCTCTCACTTTGGCCCCACCCACCACTCCAGCACCCGACACCCTCGCTCCGGCTCCTCCAACACTCTCCCCACCCACCTCTGTCCCGACCACGACCACAGCTCCTTCAACTCCAGCACCGGACACGCAAGCACCCGGGACACTGGCACCCACCGGGACAGCAACGTTTTCCCCCGCCACGAACCTCCCGGGACCACCAGCAGGGACCTCGGAACCCGAGACAGCTGTTCGGGAGACGGCGGCACCAACCACGGCACCCAGGACCCCTGCCCCCGAGTTCGACAAGAAGGAGACGATCTCGACGATAGGCGGGGTGACCGCTGGGGCGGCCTCTCTGGGGGCGGCGGGGAGTGCGGCGGCGGCGACGCGGCTGGTGCTGATCGCGGATGCGTGTCCGAAGAACGGGGTGAAGCGAAAGTTCCCCTTCCCGCTGCACCCCACGGGGATCTCGGTGCAGGGGAGCGAGGCGGCTGGGGCTGTGATCGGGAACTTCTCCATCGTGATCGGCTTCACGCTTCTGATGGCGGTGGCCCTCCTCATCTTCCAGAAGGCGGGGAAGCTGTGCCTCCCGGCCCTGTTCGAGGGGCTGGACACTCAGGGGTGGCTCCGCTTTCCCTCTGTCTCCCTGTTCATCTTCCAGTGGCTGTACCAGGGGACCACCCTTGGATCGATGATCCTTCTCATATACCCCTCTGATGCTGGGGAGGTGATTTTGGGGGTCGTCTCCCTGATCCTGTGCGTGGGGGTCCCGCTCCTGGTCTTCCGGGTGGTGTCGCGGGATGTGGGGAAGAAGGCAGTGTACAGCATCGACACGGTGAAGAAGGGGAGGCTGTACGTGGCGCTGTGCGGGCCTGGGGAGTGGGTGTCTGTGGGGTCGGACGTGCACTGGGTGAACAGGTTCGCGTCTGTGATGAGGTCGTACACGCAGCGGGCGGCCTGGTTCACTGTGATCGAGTTCGCAGGGTCGTTCAGCTTGGCGGCCTTGGGGACCCTGAACACGGAGTCGTGGGTTGGGTGCGGACACGTGAAGGTTGCGATGTGCATGGTGTTTGCCACGATGGCGGGGCTGGAGGGGGCCCTGTGGCCGCATGCTCGGGCGAAGGACAACATCGCAGACTTCGTTCTTCTCGGGATGCAGGGGGCCGCCTTGCTCCTCATGGCGGGTGGCTTCTACAAGGAGAAGGACATCGGGGACGACCAGCTCCACGACATTGCAGGGCTGCTCTTCCTCGTCTCGGGGATCCTCCTCCTTGTGAAGGCTGTCACCGACCTCCTCACAGAGGCTTTTGTCGTCCTCACGGGGCGCCGCAGGAGGCTTCAGGCGGATGCATGGGCAAGCGAGCAGGACAAGCTGTCGTGGGGCACCTCGTCGTTGCTCCATGTGCAGGACCCTGAGCTTGAGATGTCGATGCTCCCTGAGAAAGGGGATACCATGTCCATGACCCACCCTGCGACGGCTTCAGATGTGACTGCTTCTGTGACTGCACCAACAAGGACAACAGCAACGTCATTCTCCTTTCACACCAACGGGTCCATGAGGTCCACTGGGTCTGCTAGCTTACCGAACATGCGGAGGTATCAGTCATCAGCCAGGAGAGAGCTGTTACTTGCGAAAGCTAACGTTGAAATATAGTGAATGGTTCGTTACTGATGACTTTTGAAGGACCTTTGTGCATACTAAAAACAAAACAAAAAAGTTTTTTTAAAGGAAGGAAGGGGGGGGGGGGGGATGAAGAAAAAAAAAGAAGAAAAAAAAACGCACACCAATTTTCTTTAAGGGGCGTTTCTTTGTTCGGGTGTAATATTTTCTTTGCCCTTTTGTTCAAAGTAAGATATACACGATTTCTATATTAAAAAAAAGGGTGTGTGTGTTTTTTTTTTTTTTTTTTTTTAATTTACATTTTTTTTTTTTTTAATTTTTCAATTTTTTTTATTCACTCTTTCTCCTCTTTCGATTCTCTGTCTTTCGCCTTTTTTTTTTGTTTCTTCTCTCAAAGCTGCGCATGTCTTTGAACCCCCCTATCTATCTGCCTACCTTAACTGTTTCAGGCTCCCCACACTCCCTCCCTCTTCTTTGTTTTAGCAATACTATATACGCTCCATATTCGCTAAGTGACCCACCCTATGTCCCAAAGGGGTTATAGGGGGCTATAGGGGAAAAAATGTCAAAAATGCCCAAAGGTTCATTGAATTTCTTTTTTTCAAAAAATCCATATGTCGAACATGAAAGAACGGTGAGTTCCAAGGAAGTTCCAAAAAGAATTTTCCAAAAAAAAAATATTATTGGGGGCCAACCAAAATGACCTTGGAAGTCGCCATTTTGAATTTTGGCCATTTTTGCCAAACTTTTGCAACTGGGCACTTTTCCCTTTGAAAAACATGGTTAACAGGGTTCGATCCCAGAAGCCAGCATCTTCCTGACCAGTAGTTCAGCCGAAAATATTTTCGAAGGCGTAGTAGTCTAGTTGGGGGGGCTTTGCCCTGTACCTAGGCGAAGCGGGTTCAATTCAAGCCCCACTCCAGCGGATTTTTTTAGGCTCACCACAGGGGAGAAACGGCAGCCTGAACCGGTGTTTCCGCGAAAGCTTTTCGTAAGCTTGTGGGAGTCTAGTTGAAGAAAAGTGCAGTTTTGAGGGAAGGACAGCTCTTAACATTGTAAGATTGTTAGTTGTTAGTCAGTAAGCATAACAGTCCTGTCCTCTGCACTTCGGCCGTAATCACCAAATACAAATGGGTGGAGATGACGAGAAGGTCAAAGAGGGTTCCGTAGGGGAGTTTATAGTTGAAGAGACAGATGCGCGTCTACGCCGTCCACCACAGGGCAACGTACAGTCCAGATGGCATAGTCATTTGAAAGTGACGTTGCCTTTGGGGCAGAAGTTATTTCTGCTTTGGAAGGTACTTATGTGGGAATTACACCGATCACCGGTCACGTTTGCGTTGGAAGATCCTTGACCTGCGTGCCCTGGTTTGATGACGGAGACTATGAAACAAGCAGTGACGACGACCGGAGAATACTTCCTACTCCTGAGAGCACACGGGCAACTCGAAGGGAAAGACCAAGCAAGCCCTTCCAGCCAGCAGAGAGCCTCAGACAACGAGGACTCCAGATGGACAGGATCGCGATAGCGGAGTACAGCCACAAGGAGCTCCACTACCGGGTCCACACAAAAGAGGGCGAGAAGTGAGATCTCAGAGCAGACGGAGTGGAAGTGCCATAAGCAGGCAAAAACAAAGGATGGCACCCCAGCCTCATCTTGTACAAGAAGCACAAGACCGAGGAAGCAGAGGAGGGCCACCCGAGGCACAACAGAGGACATGGACAACCTCCCCAACGCAGCAGCAACAACAGTAACAACAGCAACAGCATCAGCAGTAGCAGCAAAGACAGTAGCGACAACAGAATGTAAAGAAGAAGACATCAGTATCTCCTCCCCCTTCCTCCTCCTTCTCCCCTTCCTGCTGTTCTACTTCGGGTGGATCAAGCGTCTGAAGAAACAACAGATTTTTCTGGTGACCCCTACTCTTCAGTGTACTAACGGAAGGAAACGCTCATGCGCACCACCTGAGTGGTAGCTCAGGAAGCTGAAGTAGTACGACGGACCGAGGAAGACGACAGTCACCACAATAACTCGTACTAGACTTCGAAAACTGGGAAAGGGGTAGATAAGTAGAGATAAGTAGACAAGGACGTTCCAGAACAGGAACCTCCTTTAGCTCATCTCTTATTCTGTGTTTATTTCATCACAGTGTTGATGGGCTGAGGCACGTCGTGAGTGTGTATCGCAAGGATATCTGGTGTGAAAAGAAGGGAACCTACTCCACCCACTAAGCCGGATGCGTGAGTAAAG
Source organism: Diplonema japonicum (assembly GCA_964019335.1). Taxonomy (NCBI): domain Eukaryota; phylum Euglenozoa; class Diplonemea; order Diplonemida; family Diplonemidae; genus Diplonema; species Diplonema japonicum. The sequence goes on from OZ025729.1 coordinate 74,773, forward strand.
ATGGGGGTCAGAGTTTTGAATTCCTGTGGTAGAGTGGTTACCGTGCTCACCTGTCAGGCCCCCTTGTTCTAAGAGTCGCGGGTTCGAATCCCGACGCAGTGGTTTTTTCATCAGGGTTTGAACCCCACTTGTGCCGTGTTTTTTCCACCAGAGCTGCTTCATTTTGTATAGTACAAAGTAAGGCAAATCACCAAAAAAAATTTTATTACAAAAAAAAAAAAAAATCCATATGTTGAACATTGGGCCCCGGACGCAAATAAATCCGTTCTAACCCTAGAAAAAGCAATTAGAAATTTTTTTAGCTCTTCAAAATGCGGGTTCTGGTGGGTCACTTAGCGAATATGGAGCGATAATATAATATTATAGACGAAAAAAAAAAAAAAAAAAACTAGTTGATTGCAGCGCGAAGTGGTATCTAATAGGTAAAATACCGCTCGTGCTCACGAACTAGTGAAGTACTACATAACTACATTGGTTCCCCTCCCCCCAAATACATGGGAACATATGGAAAAAAAAAAAAAAAAAAAAAAAAAAATGAGGAAAAAAAAGTGAAGGGTCTGGTTGAGCAATTCACCCCCTCCCCCTCTTTTTTTTCCCCCCACTTCTAATTTGTTATTCTATGGGGGGGGGAAGAGAATGGGATAGCTAACCCCCCCCCCCCCCCCCATGAGCACTTCTCCGCTCGTAGTGAATTATTCATTTCTTGTTGAGTGGAACCAAACTAAGAGAAAAAAAAAGAAGAAAAAAAATATCGGGGGGAAATAAATGAACTGGTAGCATTGTACAAGCGTGTGACCTCAGCGTGAAAAAAAATCCTTTTTTTTTTTTTTTTTTTTTTTTTTTTTTTTTTTTGAAAAGGAAATAACGCCAAAATTTGAGCCAGAATCCAGCAAGAGCTGTTGGGTTGAAGAGAAGAAAAAAAAGGGGGGGGGGGACAGGGGTCCGAAGGCCAAGATCTCTTTTTTTTTTTTGTACAACTTTGTGTCCTTACCAACTCGGTTGAGGGTTTTATACCTAAGGTACCGAGGAGGGTGAACGAGGGACCGAAGGCCACACCACAGCAGAAAGGTTCAATCAAGAGATAGATTGAGACTCTTCAGGCGTTCTGCCACATACCGCAGGTACCCTTAAATGTCTCTCTCTTTTTTTTTTTTTTTTTTTTTGTGTGTTGCACAGTTCTTGTAAAAACAAGGATAGAGTGGGTCCCCCTCAATTTTTTACTTCATTCAGCGCCACAGACAAGCAAAAAAAAAAAAAAAAAAAAAAAAAAAAAAAAAAAAACCGGTGCTTGCAACATCATTTCAGGTACCTCCACTTCGAACCGAGCTGGCCATCCCCCCAAAAAAAAAATGAAAAACTGAAAGGTAAGTTTTTAGTGTAGAGATTGAAGTGAACATTGAGAGGAGTTTTTAATAATAATAAAAAAAAGAACATGACTTATAGTTTTAAAAAAAAAAGTATAGCTTAGTTAGTTCCCCCCTCCCCCCATCCACCGTCTTTTTTTGTTCCCCTTTGCCCTTAAGTGGGAAGGAAAAAAGGAAAGAAAAAAAAAAAAAAAAGAGTTAGCTAACGTTTTTTTTTTTTAAAGTTTTTTTATTCCCCTTTTTTTTTCTTTTTCCTCCCTCCCCCCCCATGCACCATATTCGAACAGCTACCAAGAAGTATCGCCAGTTTGCAGACTCTAGATAGGCACGACGCCCTTTTGTTCCAGCCTGTCTGAAAAAAAAAAAAAAGAAAATAACTGGAAATGCGTCTACAGCCACATGCTAGAGTAAAACTGAATGAACTTTTGGTCCCTCTTGAAGATAGAGCCCCCCCCCCCCCCCCCCCCCCCCCTCTTTTTCCCATATTTTTTTTTCCCAGGGAGAGTGAGATCTCACACAACAAACCAACGTGTGAAAGAAATCTTGTAATTGTGTAAACGCGAAGAAGAATGAGAAGGGAAAAAAAAAAGAGAAAAAAAAAGAAGGGAGAAACCACCAAAGTATATTCACCAACCGTTGAAGGTCTCCAACAACATTTTTGAAAAGAAAAAAAAGGAGAAAAAAAAAAAAAGAAAGAAAAAGTGTAAAACTTCTCCTGTCACACAGAAGGATGACACTTAGGAAGATGAAAAAAAAAAAAAAGAGAAAAATAGCTATTTATTGCCAACACATCATGGGTCATTATCTAACTCGAGTTAATAAGGGCCGGAGTGGCCTCAGAAGGTTAAAAATAGTCAAAAGACCCCCTCCCCAAAAAGTTTTTTTCAAGGGGTTGGGTACATTCCTTTTTCCCCCACGACGAGGCCCATTTTTTTCCACTCTGAAACGCCATTATTTAACTCCAAATCTCATAATTTAGCTAGTTAAAATTATGGGCGAGCATTGTTAAATTAAAGAAGGGCCCCTAGTGAGTGAAGGGAAAATGACGAAAGAAAAGAAAAGGAAAAAAAGGGCTGAATTCATCGGGTGGGGGAAACCTTTAAAAAAGAAGGGGAATAAATCGCCGGCCCCCACTTATTGAAAAAAAAAAAAAAAAAAAAAAAAAAAAAAAAATCGCCAGACTGGCTAGGGTTCGAGTTAGCCATTTTTCGATATAGTTTTTGTATTCTGTGGCCGATCAGATTTGAAGAAAAGTAGCATCCCCCCTCCCCTTTTCTTTTCTTTTTTCTTTTTCTCCCTTTTTTTTTTCTTTTATAATTTTTTTTCTTCTCTGTTTTACAAAGGTTATAGAAGGTGCGCAGCTCTTCTTTTGCACAGAAGTACTGGAAACAAATGCTAGTATACTTTTCTGTCTGAAGTGGCAACAATCCCAAGCACCCCAATTTCAAAAAGAAAAAAATAAAATTAACCCATAACACTCCGGGGGGGGGGGGGGGGGTCCCCTTTTTTCCTCCTTTTCATAATTAGAGGGGGAAAATGGCAGCATTTAACCTGGAGGTGCATGATGCAGCGCAGCATGAAATGCAGTTGAAAGATCAAAGATAAAGATCCAGGGGTCGGGGGGGGACGAAAAAGTACTTTGAGAAAAAAAAAAAAAAAAAAAAAAAAAAAAAAAAAAACGATTTTTCAAAACAAATATTTGCGCCTTGGAGTGTTACGGGTTTAACCCATAACACTCCAAGGCGCAACTATTTGTCGTTTTGAAAAATCGTTTTTTTCTCTAAGTACTTTTTCGTCCCCACGACCCCTGGATCTCCAAGAACGACTATAGTGAGGAGTTATTTTCAACTGCATTTCATGCTGCGCTGCATCGCTTTACCTTGTAATCCACCCACCAAGTGGGTCCCAAATCCGAGTAGATAGGCTTAAAAACGCAAAATAACGGGTGTGCAGACTGTGTCCAAAAAACGCAAAGGTAAAGCCAAAACAGCTATGGACGAGGTCCAACCTTCATGGGTAAGGGAGTTGGTACCCATAGAGACCATAAAATAGGCCGGTGGGGGGAAAAAAAGCTGTCCCGTGGTACGCAGAAACCTGACGACGCAAAATGGTTATTCCTTCGGTTTTTTTGATAAGAAGTTCACAGACGTCATCCAAGAAGAGACAAACAAGCATAAGGACGCTGGGATTGATAAGATTTCGACCCAGGACTCCATCGCTTTTTCAGATTGAGCATTGCGATGGGTTTACGGCGTGCCCAGAATCAGCAGTCGTATTGGTCCACAGGACCCATGAAAATCCCCCTTTTCAATAACACGATGTCCAGGAGACGCTACCAGGAAATCAAAAGTAGCCTCCACTTCACTCACACATAAGAGTCAAACGGTGATGTGTTGTGGAAGATACGAGGTTTCTGGGCAGAATTGGTGGCAAGTGGGCAAAAACGGCAGTGCCAGGAAAATATTTAAGCATTGATGAGACACTCGTACCGTCACAGGGCAATTGGGGGGCTTCAGGTCTACTGTCCTCTCAAGCGTAAAAGATATGGCATAAAAATCTACTGCCTAAGCGAGCACGGGTTATCTTTCGCGTTTTCACATTCCACGCCACAAAATCGAGGGGCACGCACTTGAAGATTTCAGTGTTGTGGAAAAGGTGGTGCTGGGGTTAACGGAGCCTTTCCGGGGGGAATGACAACACAGTAGTTTGCAATAACTACTTTTCAACTGTGGGGCTGGCCGAAGCCCTGTGAAAAAACTGTGAGGCTTGCATTTCGTTGGGGTGTTGCGGACTCTTCTGGTGGGCCCTAGAAGTGACAATAGTTAACTGCCATGCACTTCAAATAAAATATTGTTCAGGATGCCAAAGAGATACAAAACCCTGGCTGCTTTTAAAGAGCGCTTTCGAGAGAGCCTAATTGATGGGTCCAGCGTTGCAAAAATACCACTCCCGGCACCCAACTAGTGGTGCACACCCCCGACACCCCAGATTACACCAAACGTGACCACCAGCCACTCAAAGGGGGCACCTCTGTCCAAATAAGTGCTTTTTTCGTACCACTATTCCATCACCCCAAAAAGGCCTCTTGACGATTTCGAGGCCGATGTTCCACCCGCAAATAGGCACTTCTCTCGGTCTGACATCTGAGGGGTCCTGATGCTGCCTTTTTTGCCCCAAGATGCTCAATCTACACCCCCCTATGCACAACCCATTTTGACATGGTCGTTTTTGAGCACCCTACGGCCATTCAACTCTTCATCCCCTTTGTATTTTTATTAATTTTTGAAGTTCTTTTTTTAATTTTCCTGGTCCAAAAAAAACCCCGTTTTACCTGCAAACGGGGGTTAAATGCTGCCATTAAAAAAAAAAAAAAAAAAAAAAAAAAAAAAAAAAAAAAAAAACCTCACCTAAAACCTAACAGTACATATTGCCAATCATTGTCAGTACTAGTTAGTTTTTTTTTCTTCACGACCCCTCCCCCCCCCTTAGATTTAACGATCTTTACAGCTTTTAAAATAAAGAAAAGCAGCACAAAAAAGAGGGGGGGGGAGGAAAAAGAAAGAAAGAAAATTATATCCCGTTCCTTTCCCGTGATGTCTAAAAAAAACAAAGGAACGAAAATCTGCGTTTAAACAAAAAAAAAAAAGAAAAGAAGGAGAAAATCCGCTCGAAGTAGTTGTGTAAAGCTGCATTTCTTTTTTTTTTCCTTCCCTCTTATTCTATCCCCACATCTATTCCCTCTCATTATCCTCCCCTCCCCACCATGTTCCCCCCCCCCCTTTTTTTTCTCTCTTCTTTTCTTGACAATTGGATAAAAGAAAGGGGAGAACGACTGTGTTACGGAAACGCCAAAAAAGTATTCTGAAAAAAAAAAAAAAAGACCTTTTTGGCTTTCAATGTTTTCTTTTTCTTTTTTTTTTCTCTCCTTCCCTCTGTCTTTCTACCCCATCCCCTTCTTACTCCTTTTCTTTTTACACCTTGTTTCCCTCCCCCTATTTTTTATATTGTATTAACAAGTAGTGACATGCAGGATTTACTCCAGGATTGATATTCCCCAGTCCCTGTCTCTGTCTCTGATCTGTGTCTGGATCAAGGGTCTCGACGTCCTCTAGTCAGACATCCTGTGACGTTCGGTGTCCTTCGTTGTCTGCCTCCATTCTATTTCCTCGATTTCTTTAATTATACTAGACAACAACACTGGTGGGGGGAGGGAGATGCGAAATGGCGTCCATAAAGACCGCCGTTCTTCTCAGCAGTGTGCACCTCGTGGCATCGCTGCCCACAACGTACCAGGAGGCCCCTACAGAGGCAGACCACGCAAACTGTTTTGATAACCAAGGGTGGTGCAAGTGCACTGCAGGCAAGATGATGACTGGTTTGTTCAAAAGTTCTTGCAATGATCTGTGGTGTCTTGAGAAGTACCACTGTGCAAGGCCCGCCGGCAGCACAGGTGTCGGGAGCTGTGTCAGTGTCAGCGTGGATGCTCCTCTCAACAGTGGGAACAACAAAGCTGCCTGCCCGGCTGGCAAGATGCTCAACGGCATCTACAGAGCCGCCTGCAACTCCCTCTCTTGCATCGACCAGTTCGAGTGCTGTGAGTTCACCCACCCCACTGGCATATACATCTATGGGGTCGATGAGGCAGCCAACTGGGTCACCTGCATGGACCCTTGGCACACATGGTGCGATGTCCCCACCAACACCTATATGTCTGGCTTTCACAGGTCCAGCACTTCAAACAATCTGCAGGCAGTTGACTGGGGGGCATATAGGCAGCTCATCTTTACCCTACCGACATCTGCACCGGCAACACCAGCCCCGACTACACCAGCACCAGCAACGCCAGCCCCTGCTACAGTTGCACCCGCGACACCAGCCCCAAATACGCCAGTTCCTGACACACCCGTACCTTCTACACCTGCACCTGCCACACAAGCCCCCGACACACCAGCTCCTGACACATCTGCACCAGCAACATCAGCCCCTGCTACACCAGCTCCTGATACAATAGCCCCAGATACACAGGCACCACGCACGTCAGCACCCAGCACAATAGCCCCTGCCACACCTGCACCCAATACACAGGCACCAAGTACTCTTGCCCCTAACACCCCAGCTCCTGCAACACTTGCACCTGCTACATCAGCCCCGGTAACTCCAGCTCCTGCAACACCTGCACCAGCAACGCCAGCCCCTGCTACACCAGCTCCTGCAACACCTTCACCCAATACACCAGCCCCTGCTACATCAGCCCCGGCAACAGTGTCACCAGCAACCCAAGCACCTGATACACAGGCACCAAGAACATCAGCACCCAGTACCTCAGCCCCTGCAACACCTGCACCCAATACACAGGCACCAAGTACACCTGCCCCTGCAACGTCAGCCCCTGCCACACCTGCACCAGCTACACTATCCCCTGCAACAGACGCACCCGCAACACCAGCTCCTGCGACACCATCCCCTGCAACAGCGTCACCAGCAACCCAAGCACCTGATACACAGGCACCAAGCACCCCTGCCCCTGACACACAACCGCCAAGCACCTCAGTGCCGAGCACCTCAGCCCCTGCAACGGCGGCACCAGCAACACCGAGCCCTGACACCTTGGTTCCTGGGGACACAGGGGCACCAGCAACACCTGCACCCGACACGGCAACACCGACCACGGCACCCGACACCCAGGCGCCTCTCACGGTCGCACCTTCAACACCGGCCCCCGATACACAAGCACCGTCGACTCCTGCTCCTGCAACGGTGGCCCCCGACACTCCAGCTCCTGCAACCTCTGCCCCGGCGACAACCGCACCAGCGACAACCACACCGGCTACCCTCACCCCGGGCACAACCGCGGCACCTCCGACGGGATCACCTCCGACCGCTGTTCCAACAACAGCACCTGACACGGCAGCTCCTGCGACCCCTGCCCCTGCAACCTTGGCACCCGACACCCTCTCACCTGTGACCCCCTCCCCCCTCACAACGGCACCTTCAACCCTTTCCCCGGCCACAACACCACCTCTTACTCAGGCACCCTTGACCCCCTCTCCCCTCACATTAGCCCCGACCACAACCTCACCTGCAACCCAGGCACCTTCCACCTCTTCTCCTCCCACACTGACTCCTTCAACCTTCACCTTCGCCCCTCCTCCAACCGGAGTACCTCCGACCTTCGCCCCTCCTCCAACTTTCGCCCCGGCTCTTCCTGCGACCTCTCCTCCCACCTTCGCCCCTCCTCTCACTTTGGCCCCACCCACCACTCCAGCACCCGACACCCTCGCTCCGGCTCCTCCAACACTCTCCCCACCCACCTCTGTCCCGACCACGACCACAGCTCCTTCAACTCCAGCACCGGACACGCAAGCACCCGGGACACTGGCACCCACCGGGACAGCAACGTTTTCCCCCGCCACGAACCTCCCGGGACCACCAGCAGGGACCTCGGAACCCGAGACAGCTGTTCGGGAGACGGCGGCACCAACCACGGCACCCAGGACCCCTGCCCCCGAGTTCGACAAGAAGGAGACGATCTCGACGATAGGCGGGGTGACCGCTGGGGCGGCCTCTCTGGGGGCGGCGGGGAGTGCGGCGGCGGCGACGCGGCTGGTGCTGATCGCGGATGCGTGTCCGAAGAACGGGGTGAAGCGAAAGTTCCCCTTCCCGCTGCACCCCACGGGGATCTCGGTGCAGGGGAGCGAGGCGGCTGGGGCTGTGATCGGGAACTTCTCCATCGTGATCGGCTTCACGCTTCTGATGGCGGTGGCCCTCCTCATCTTCCAGAAGGCGGGGAAGCTGTGCCTCCCGGCCCTGTTCGAGGGGCTGGACACTCAGGGGTGGCTCCGCTTTCCCTCTGTCTCCCTGTTCATCTTCCAGTGGCTGTACCAGGGGACCACCCTTGGATCGATGATCCTTCTCATATACCCCTCTGATGCTGGGGAGGTGATTTTGGGGGTCGTCTCCCTGATCCTGTGCGTGGGGGTCCCGCTCCTGGTCTTCCGGGTGGTGTCGCGGGATGTGGGGAAGAAGGCAGTGTACAGCATCGACACGGTGAAGAAGGGGAGGCTGTACGTGGCGCTGTGCGGGCCTGGGGAGTGGGTGTCTGTGGGGTCGGACGTGCACTGGGTGAACAGGTTCGCGTCTGTGATGAGGTCGTACACGCAGCGGGCGGCCTGGTTCACTGTGATCGAGTTCGCAGGGTCGTTCAGCTTGGCGGCCTTGGGGACCCTGAACACGGAGTCGTGGGTTGGGTGCGGACACGTGAAGGTTGCGATGTGCATGGTGTTTGCCACGATGGCGGGGCTGGAGGGGGCCCTGTGGCCGCATGCTCGGGCGAAGGACAACATCGCAGACTTCGTTCTTCTCGGGATGCAGGGGGCCGCCTTGCTCCTCATGGCGGGTGGCTTCTACAAGGAGAAGGACATCGGGGACGACCAGCTCCACGACATTGCAGGGCTGCTCTTCCTCGTCTCGGGGATCCTCCTCCTTGTGAAGGCTGTCACCGACCTCCTCACAGAGGCTTTTGTCGTCCTCACGGGGCGCCGCAGGAGGCTTCAGGCGGATGCATGGGCAAGCGAGCAGGACAAGCTGTCGTGGGGCACCTCGTCGTTGCTCCATGTGCAGGACCCTGAGCTTGAGATGTCGATGCTCCCTGAGAAAGGGGATACCATGTCCATGACCCACCCTGCGACGGCTTCAGATGTGACTGCTTCTGTGACTGCACCAACAAGGACAACAGCAACGTCATTCTCCTTTCACACCAACGGGTCCATGAGGTCCACTGGGTCTGCAGCCTTACCGAACTTAAGAAGGCATCAGTCGTTCGCAAGAAAAGAGGTGCTTCTTAAAAAAGCAAGTTTGCAGATTTAGTGCTGCAGCTGTTATCCTTATTCCTCTCTCTTATATATTTCTTACTGTTCTTCTTATCTAAGTTGTCTTCTTGCTCGCAGGCAGCTCGAGTTGCTGGTAATCGGTGACTTTCTATGCAGACTTTTAATGATTTTCATCATCGTGTTCCCGATCGCCGTACTGTGGTGAAGTCTCAGCAGGCCTTTGTCATAAGGAACGCTGTAGAAAGGGAGAAAAAAAAAAAAGAGGGGGAAGAGGAAATAGGTGGTCTTGCTAGCTCAGCAGTTGCGACAAGCAGTGACCATGTTTCGAACCCCCCCCCCTTTTTTTGTTGTTGCTGTTTTAAACTGAGCCTCCTCCCCTCCCCTTTAATTTAGGGGAGAGGAACCCAAAGATGCTTTGATGCAGTTGTCTATCTTTGTTTTATTGTCAAACCTACGATCGCTTTAAAAAAAAAGAAAAAAAAAATGGGGCTTTAATTGCAACACTAGGTGGCGTTAAGCGTGCAATGAAGCACGAACTACCTACTTGATTACAGGGGGCGCTCCTCGGCCGAGCAGTAGCTTCTTCTGCGTTCCGCGTCGTGTCCTTAATGCGTGCGGTGTGCTCAACCCTAGCCGGGGCGTCCCGGGTAACCAAGATTCTGTGCTCGTGCAGTTTGCTGCCTGTTCGTCACCCTGAGCATCTGCGTTACGTTCTTCCACTCGGGCGCTACCGGTGATGACCGACGAGGAGGTCAACAGCGAACAACACATCTGATGTACTTCTTATATTTCCATGTTATCCCCACCACCTATAAAAAAAGAAAAGAAAAAAGAAAAGAAAAAAAAATAAAAAAAGAAGAAGAAGAGCAAACACCGGCGTGTTAAAGCTAGGCTTCCCCCTCCTTTTTTTATCTTCTTTTTTTTTTTCTTTTCCCTCTTTTTTCCCCCTCTCATTAAAGATTCCAAGCCTTTGGGAACTGCACATTCCTTGTGATCAAGAGACAAGTCTAGCCAAAAAACTCGCCAAGCGGTACAATGCCTTTTAAGGAAGGAACGGAAGGTGCTGGCGTAAAGAGTAACACGGCAACCTACAAGCAACACTGTGCAGTTGGGTTATGACTAGTTCTTTAGATTTCTATGGTAGGCACTTTCCCCTCATGGGGAGGCGAACAGCCCCTCCCCCCTGGCACCAGTTTGCAGCATTTACCATAGAGCTGCCCTATATTATCTTTGTGGAAGAGGCTTCCAAACTTTTCTTTTTTTTTTCTTCTCCCTTCTTTTCTGTAAACCAAAAGAAATCTAATCACCCCCCCCCTTTTTTTTTCCTGGTTTTATTTTATCTTCTTGGTTTACAGTGTTATTAACTCTCTCTTCTTCTTTTGCTTCTTATGCATAAAAAAAAAAAAAAAAAAAAAAAAAAAAAAAAAAAAAAAAAAAAAAAAAAAAAAAAAAAAAAACACAAATTGTTGTTGCCCGTTCCAAGATCCACGATCACGACGTGGATATTAAAAGGAAAAGGAACACTCGATCCATCGCATCTAACTCTTACTTCCCCCTCTCTTCTCCTCTCTTGCTTTTTTTTTCCTCCCCCCCCGCCCTCATTATTATCCTTATGCCCCTTAGGTTCTACGTACTATGGTGCTCCTAGCAGTGCTCTTCCTCCTCCTCTGTGTGCATTCCGTGATGTCGTTCCCCACGAGTTACCAAGGTACCCCTACAACGGCTGACCACACGAGCTGCTTTGACAACCAAGGCTGGTGCAAGTGCTCAGCAGGCAAGATGATGACAGGGCTCAACAGAGGTAGTTGCAGCGAACTTTACTGCATTGAGAAATTCCACTGTGCCAAGCCCGCCGGTAGCACGGGCAAAGGGAACTGTGTGGAAGTCAATGTTGACAGTGCACTCAACAACCCAAACGGGAAAGGTGTCTGCCCGGCAGGCAAGCTACTCAACGGCATCTACAGAGCCTCCTGCGATAGCCTCGCGTGCATCGATAGGATCGAGTGCTGCACGTTCCAACGCTCTGGCGGCTACAACTATGGTAACGACAAGAACGCCAACTGGGTCACCTGCTTCGACAACTCTGGGTGGTGCGATGTCCCTACCAACACGTACATGGCGGGGCTGCGCAGGGGGAGCGGCTCCACCATCAATGCACTCGATTATGCGATTTACAGAAAACTCTTCGTCCCCGACACACCTGCTCCTGATACACCAGCTCCTGCAACACCTTCTCCTAATACGCCATCTCCTGCAACACCAGCTCCTGCCACATCAGCCCCGGCAACAGTGTCACCAGCAACCCAAGCACCTGATACACAGGCACCAAGCACGTCAGCACCCAGTACCTCAGCCCCTGCGACAGACGCACCAAGTACTCCTGCTCCTTCTACATCAGCTCCTGCAACACCATCCCCTGCAACACCTGCACCGGCAACGTCAGCCCCTGCAACACCAGCTCCAGCTACACCTGCACCCAATACACCATCCCCTGCTACACCTGCACCAGCTACACTATCCCCTGCAACAGACGCACCCGCAACACCAGCTCCTGCGACACCATCCCCTGCAACAGCGTCACCAGCAACCCAAGCACCTGATACACAGGCACCAAGCACCCCTGCCCCTGACACACAACCGCCAAGCACCTCAGTGCCGAGCACCTCAGCCCCTGCAACGGCGGCACCAGCAACACCGAGCCCTGACACCTTGGTTCCTGGGGACACAGGGGCACCAGCAACACCTGCACCCGACACGGCAACACCGACCACGGCACCCGACACCCAGGCGCCTCTCACGGTCGCACCTTCAACACCGGCCCCCGATACACAAGCACCGTCGACTCCTGCTCCTGCAACGGTGGCCCCCGACACTCCAGCTCCTGCAACCTCTGCCCCGGCGACAACCGCACCAGCGACAACCACACCGGCTACCCTCACCCCGGGCACAACCGCGGCACCTCCGACGGGATCACCTCCGACCGCTGTTCCAACAACAGCACCTGACACGGCAGCTCCTGCGACCCCTGCCCCTGCAACCTTGGCACCCGACACCCTCTCACCTGTGACCCCCTCCCCCCTCACAACGGCACCTTCAACCCTTTCCCCGGCCACAACACCACCTCTTACTCAGGCACCCTTGACCCCCTCTCCCCTCACATTAGCCCCGACCACAACCTCACCTGCAACCCAGGCACCTTCCACCTCTTCTCCTCCCACACTGACTCCTTCAACCTTCACCTTCGCCCCTCCTCCAACCGGAGTACCTCCGACCTTCGCCCCTCCTCCAACTTTCGCCCCGGCTCTTCCTGCGACCTCTCCTCCCACCTTCGCCCCTCCTCTCACTTTGGCCCCACCCACCACTCCAGCACCCGACACCCTCGCCCCGGCTCCTCCAACACTCTCCCCACCCACCTCTGTCCCGACCACGACCACAGCTCCTTCAACTCCAGCACCGGACACGCAAGCACCCGGGACACTGGCACCCACCGGGACAGCAACGTTTTCCCCCGCCACGAACCTCCCGGGACCACCAGCAGGGACCTCGGAACCCGAGACAGCTGTTCGGGAGACGGCGGCACCAACCACGGCACCCAGGACCCCTGCCCCCGAGTTCGACAAGAAGGAGACGATCTCGACGATAGGCGGGGTGACCGCTGGGGCGGCCTCTCTGGGGGCGGCGGGGAGTGCGGCGGCGGCGACGCGGCTGGTGCTGATCGCGGATGCGTGTCCGAAGAACGGGGTGAAGCGAAAGTTCCCCTTCCCGCTGCACCCCACGGGGATCTCGGTGCAGGGGAGCGAGGCGGCTGGGGCTGTGATCGGGAACTTCTCCATCGTGATCGGCTTCACGCTTCTGATGGCGGTGGCCCTCCTCATCTTCCAGAAGGCGGGGAAGCTGTGCCTCCCGGCCCTGTTCGAGGGGCTGGACACTCAGGGGTGGCTCCGCTTTCCCTCTGTCTCCCTGTTCATCTTCCAGTGGCTGTACCAGGGGACCACCCTTGGATCGATGATCCTTCTCATATACCCCTCTGATGCTGGGGAGGTGATTTTGGGGGTCGTCTCCCTGATCCTGTGCGTGGGGGTCCCGCTCCTGGTCTTCCGGGTGGTGTCGCGGGATGTGGGGAAGAAGGCAGTGTACAGCATCGACACGGTGAAGAAGGGGAGGCTGTACGTGGCGCTGTGCGGGCCTGGGGAGTGGGTGTCTGTGGGGTCGGACGTGCACTGGGTGAACAGGTTCGCGTCTGTGATGAGGTCGTACACGCAGCGGGCGGCCTGGTTCACTGTGATCGAGTTCGCAGGGTCGTTCAGCTTGGCGGCCTTGGGGACCCTGAACACGGAGTCGTGGGTTGGGTGCGGACACGTGAAGGTTGCGATGTGCATGGTGTTTGCCACGATGGCGGGGCTGGAGGGGGCCCTGTGGCCGCATGCTCGGGCGAAGGACAACATCGCAGACTTCGTTCTTCTCGGGATGCAGGGGGCCGCCTTGCTCCTCATGGCGGGTGGCTTCTACAAGGAGAAGGACATCGGGGACGACCAGCTCCACGACATCGCAGGGCTGCTCTTCCTCGTCTCGGGGGTCTTCCTCCTTGTGAAGGCTGTCACCGACCTCCTCACAGAGGCTTTTGTCGTCCTCACGGGGCGCCGCAGGAGGCTTCAGGCGGATGCATGGGTGAAGGCAATGGAGGCCAGCGGTGACTTCCGTGCAGGAAGAGAGCTTGAAACGTCAATGCTGGAAAAAGTCGAATCGCAGGCACCCTTGGCACCTTCTGCTGGGACAGGGACTGCAACAGGGACTCTGAGGTCTGCTTCTTTCTCGTATCTGACAAGTGTGTCCACTGGGTCTGGGAGCTTGAGCAATATCAAAAGACATCAAAGCGCAGCAAGGAGGGAGCTTTTGATGAAGAGGAACACGGTTGAGATCTAAGCGGGCCCTTCCTAGCATTCATTAGCTTCCTCCGCATCTTCAATTCTCTTTCGACAAATATTACTTCACCCTTGGATGTGCATGTGACAATTACTTGTACTTTTTTTTTAAATATTTTTTTTTTTATATACTTATCTTTACACCCCATGATAAAAAAGAATAAAACAAAGAAAAAGGGAACAATCTTCTTGCTTTTTTCTTCTTCTCTCCCCCCCCTCTTTTATTCTTTCGTCTCAGCTAACTTTCCCTTCTTTTTGTTTAAGATGGTGGAAAACCGTTCGGTGTCAATTTTTCTTTTTTAAAAAAGAAGAAAAAAAAAAGAAAAAAGGGAAAATATCTTTTGAACTACTTAACAAAATGGCCACTTATTCGGTGGGGGATGTCCCCCAAAAAGGTGGATATCATGTGCCTTTTCAACCTGATGCACAACGCCAATCCCTGAATATTCATCAAATTGCAATATTTTTAGAGTCACTTGCTCCTGGCACGACGAATAATGTTGGTTAAATGGTCTTATCTAGTATTTGTCAAGAATCTTACCTGAAACATGACAAAAACATATACTGTTAAGCCATTTTTTTTTTTTTTTTTTTTTTTTTTTTTTATGCTATGGATTTATAACCCGGTTTTAAAAAAAGAAAAAAAAAAAAAAAAAAGAATGGAAAAACAAGAAAAGAACAGGGAAAAAAAGAAAAAAAAAAAGAAAAAAAAAAATGAATGCAGTGCTAGCTTGTTCATGGGGTGAATTTTTTCTTCTTTTTCTTCTTCCCTTTTTTTTTTTTGTCGTTTCCCTGGGAAAAAAAAAAAAAAAAAAAAAAAAAAAAAAAAGACTATTTATTAAATAAAAATCAGATTACCTGATTTTTACGAGGAATTCTTTTTTTTTTTCACGAGTAGTTGAATTTCACTCGCTTCGCTCGTGAAATTCAAAAAAACGAGTGAAAAAAAAAAAAATTCCTCGTATGATATTTTATTTAATTTGTAAAGTTAAATGAGGAAATTTCGGACACTGTGAGCCCTTTATGTTCACCTCTTCGAAATGTTCACACTGATGTCAAAAACTAAGCCTGATTGCCTGAGAAGACGATGTCAAATTGACAGAATTCTGTAGGTTTTGTGTAATTTGTGTCGGCACTTGATCATCGCTCTTCAGAAACTGCTGGTTTTGTGTGGGGGCTTGATCAGGTCTGACTTCCAGCCAAAACAGCAGGTTCCTTCATCAACAAGGTATTGTGCAAAAGAACGCCTGTATGCATGGCCAGTGTAATTTTCGGCATTTGCCAGCCTCAGGTGTGATGCTTGGTGGCCCGGAAACGTGGTAAAGTGTGTTTATGCCTCTTTTGCCTCGGATGCCTGACTGTTTTTTTGCCTCAGATACCTGACTGTGGTTTGGGTTGGTTGTATTTCGTCTCATATTTTGCGAGGCGATTAATGTATGTGTCGAGCGACGTTTGTAAAAGCGTGGGGAAAAAAAAAAAAAAAAAAAAAAAAAAAAAAAAAAAAAAAAAAAAATGTAAAAGCGCAACATGCCGTAGCTCAGTGGTTATGTCGTCGCACTCGTCTCCTGGAGACGCCAGATCAAATCCTGGACCCTGAACTTTTTTCGATAAAATCGGGGTCAAAAAAAACGGTCCCTCGGTGCTTGAACCTGGCCGAGGATCCTGACCACTGACCTACGGCGGTGTCAGCGGCCACCAGATGCAAAAAATGAAAACGAATGCCGAAAAAGCCCGAAAATTGCTCAGAGTAAAAATCAGATTTTACTTTATTTTTACGGCACTTTTTTTTTAAGCCAAATTACTTTATTCTTCACTTTATTTTTACTCGTGAACGATAAAGTGATTTTCTGATTTTTATGGCTCTTTAGGAATTTCCTCATGTAACTTTACAGAATTAAATTAAAAAAAAAAAAAAAATAGCAGGAAATTGCAAAAAAAAAAAAAAAAAAGAAGAGAAAAAAAAAAAAAATGAAAAGAGAAGAAAAGAAAAAGAAGGGGTATCAAAGATACCCTGTAAGCCCTTGAACCATTTGTTTTGATTTAGTTTTTTTGTTGCATACAAAAGAGAGCGTTAAAAATGCTTCTGTCCTCTCTCTCAATCGTTCTAATTCAGACCGTCCAAGCATTCTTCAGCACAGAAGGGAAGTTACATACGGCGGCGTAGAAAATCCTTTCCTTTTTTTTTTTTTTATCCAACCTCCCTTTACACCTTCTCGATTTGTGTGGTGGCACCGCAGTCGCAGAAAAAAAAAAGAAAAAAAAAAAAGAAAATGATAGGCGAGTTAGCAATAGTTACAAACCTTTTTTCTCCCTCTTTTTTTTCCTTCTCCCCCCTTCCCCCCCCTCTTTTTTTTTTAAACCTTTTTTTTTTTTTTTGAAGGAGGGAATTCTCTTTGTTACCAGCGCTCGTGCGCACAACACTTTCTTTCGGTTCCGATATCAAGAGTGGCGACTCTTTCCCCCCCCCCCCCCCCCCCTCTTCTTTTCTGTGTTTCTCCTATCTTCCTCTGCCGGCTCGTAGTAGAACCAATTTAGCAAGAAGTCTTCGCGGTTTAAGGGAAAAATTGCCTCCTAGTAGTACAAGGTTTTTCCCTCTTTTTTTTTTTTTCTCTTCTCACTCTTTCCAAGCTTGCTTCTTCTAGCAGCTTTTTATAGCTGTTTATTTCGTGAGTCGTTTTATTTCACTCACTTCGTCATTTGAGTCACTTGTTTTTTTTTTTCCCCACACAGGTCAGCTTTTCTTGGGTGATTTCCCTAAGGTAATATGGGGTGGCTATTTCGCAGTGTCATTTTAAGGGGGAAGTAAAGCACTTATTCCCACTTTTAAGTCGAAATACCCCCACCCTAAAAAGTTTCTCAAGGGGGTTGGGTACATTTTTTCCCCACGACAAGACCCAATTTTTTCACACTAAAGCCCATAATTTAAATTATGAGGCCAGCGAAGTGAAGAAAATGACGAAGAGTGAAATAAAGAATGGAAATGGTCTGAAGAAAAAAAAAAAAAGAAAAAAAAAAGAAAATCTAGTTTTCCTTTTCTTCTGTTCATCGTGGGGATAAGCTTGTCTCTCTCTTTGCTTCCCCCCCCCCCCCCCCCCCCCTCCCCACGCACTTGTCCCACCATTATATTTTAAGTCTTATTACAGCACCTATTGCCGCCCCTTGGAGGTGGATAATTCGCAAAGTTTACCGCTATTTTTATTATATTTTTTTTCTTGTTTCTTTTTTATTCTTTCTCTCTTTTTAAAGCACTGCGCACTATCTAGGTTTAAAACATGCGGGAATGCTGCCACTACTTCATAATCCTCCTCAGCAGTGTGCACCTTGCGACTTCGCTGCCCACAACGTACCAGGAGGCCCCTGTAGTGGTGGACCACACGAACTGCTTCAACAGTGCAGGATGGTGTAAGTGCTCAGCAGGCAAGATGATGACTGGTATGCAGAAGAGTAGCTGCGAGGACCTTTACTGCTTGGAAGGGTACCACTGTGCAAGGCCCGCCGGCAGCACAGGTGTCGGGAGCTGTGTCAGTGTCAGCGTGGATGCTCCTCTCAACAGTGGGAACAACAAAGCTGCCTGCCCGGCTGGCAAGATGCTCAACGGCATCTACAGAGCCGCCTGCGAGGCCCTCTCTTGCATCGACCAGTTCGAGTGCTGTGAGTTCACCCACCCTGACGGTGTGTACAGCTATGGGGCCGACCAGACAGTGGACTGGATCACCTGCTTCGACGGCACGCATGTGTGGTGCGACGTCCCCACCAGCACTTACATGGCAGGCTTTCACCGTCGCGACAGCTCCAATAACCTTAGGGCCATCGACTACGGAGAATACAGGCAACTCACCTTCACTCCCAACCCCACACCTGCTCCTGCAACACCTGCACCAGCAACGCCGGCTCCTGCAACACCTGCTCCTGCTACAACAGCTCCAGCAACATCCGCACCAGCAACTCCAGCCCCAGCTACAACTGCTCCTGCAACGTCAGCACCCGCAACACCGGCCCCTGCAACTCCAGCTCCTGCAACACCGGCCCCTGCTACAACAGCACCTGCCACACCTGCACCAGCAACACCCGCACCAGCAACTCCAGCCCCAGCTACAACTGCTCCTGCAACATCAGCCCCTGCTACAACAGCTCCTGCAACACCAGCCCCGGCTACAACTGCTCCTGCAACACCTGCACCAGCAACTCCAGCCCCTGCTACAACAGCTCCTGCAACACCTGCACCAGCAACTCCAGCCCCGGCTACAACTGCCCCTGCTACAACAGCTCCTGCAACACCAGCCCCGGCTACAACTGCTCCTGCAACACCTGCACCAGCAACTCCAGCCCCGGCTACAACTGCCCCTGCTACAACAGCTCCTGCAACGTCAGCTCCTGCAACTCCAGCCCCTGCTACACCTGCCCCTGCAACACCATCCCCTGCGACACCTGCTCCTGCTACACCAGCCCCTACAACACCAGCTCCAGCTACATCTGCACCAGCAACGTCAGCCCCCGCCACACCAGCCCCTGCAACACTATCCCCTGCAACAGACGCACCCGCAACACCAGCTCCTGCGACACCATCCCCTGCAACAGCGTCACCAGCAACCCAAGCACCTGATACACAGGCACCAAGCACCCCTGCCCCTGACACACAACCGCCAAGCACCTCAGTGCCGAGCACCTCAGCCCCTGCAACGGCGGCACCAGCAACACCGAGCCCTGACACCTTGGTTCCTGGGGACACAGGGGCACCAGCAACACCTGCACCCGACACGGCAACACCGACCACGGCACCCGACACCCAGGCGCCTCTCACGGTCGCACCTTCAACACCGGCCCCCGATACACAAGCACCGTCGACTCCTGCTCCTGCAACGGTGGCCCCCGACACTCCAGCTCCTGCAACCTCTGCCCCGGCGACAACCGCACCAGCGACAACCACACCGGCTACCCTCACCCCGGGCACAACCGCGGCACCTCCGACGGGATCACCTCCGACCGCTGTTCCAACAACAGCACCTGACACGGCAGCTCCTGCGACCCCTGCCCCTGCAACCTTGGCACCCGACACCCTCTCACCTGTGACCCCCTCCCCCCTCACAACGGCACCTTCAACCCTTTCCCCGGCCACAACACCACCTCTTACTCAGGCACCCTTGACCCCCTCTCCCCTCACATTAGCCCCGACCACAACCTCACCTGCAACCCAGGCACCTTCCACCTCTTCTCCTCCCACACTGACTCCTTCAACCTTCACCTTCGCCCCTCCTCCAACCGGAGTACCTCCGACCTTCGCCCCTCCTCCAACTTTCGCCCCGGCTCTTCCTGCGACCTCTCCTCCCACCTTCGCCCCTCCTCTCACTTTGGCCCCACCCACCACTCCAGCACCCGACACCCTCGCCCCGGCTCCTCCAACACTCTCCCCACCCACCTCTGTCCCGACCACGACCACAGCTCCTTCAACTCCAGCACCGGACACGCAAGCACCCGGGACACTGGCACCCACCGGGACAGCAACGTTTTCCCCCGCCACGAACCTCCCGGGACCACCAGCAGGGACCTCGGAACCCGAGACAGCTGTTCGGGAGACGGCGGCACCAACCACGGCACCCAGGACCCCTGCCCCCGAGTTCGACAAGAAGGAGACGATCTCGACGATAGGCGGGGTGACCGCTGGGGCGGCCTCTCTGGGGGCGGCGGGGAGTGCGGCGGCGGCGACGCGGCTGGTGCTGATCGCGGATGCGTGTCCGAAGAACGGGGTGAAGCGAAAGTTCCCCTTCCCGCTGCACCCCACGGGGATCTCGGTGCAGGGGAGCGAGGCGGCTGGGGCTGTGATCGGGAACTTCTCCATCGTGATCGGCTTCACGCTTCTGATGGCGGTGGCCCTCCTCATCTTCCAGAAGGCGGGGAAGCTGTGCCTCCCGGCCCTGTTCGAGGGGCTGGACACTCAGGGGTGGCTCCGCTTTCCCTCTGTCTCCCTGTTCATCTTCCAGTGGCTGTACCAGGGGACCACCCTTGGATCGATGATCCTTCTCATATACCCCTCTGATGCTGGGGAGGTGATTTTGGGGGTCGTCTCCCTGATCCTGTGCGTGGGGGTCCCGCTCCTGGTCTTCCGGGTGGTGTCGCGGGATGTGGGGAAGAAGGCAGTGTACAGCATCGACACGGTGAAGAAGGGGAGGCTGTACGTGGCGCTGTGCGGGCCTGGGGAGTGGGTGTCTGTGGGGTCGGACGTGCACTGGGTGAACAGGTTCGCGTCTGTGATGAGGTCGTACACGCAGCGGGCGGCCTGGTTCACTGTGATCGAGTTCGCAGGGTCGTTCAGCTTGGCGGCCTTGGGGACCCTGAACACGGAGTCGTGGGTTGGGTGCGGACACGTGAAGGTTGCGATGTGCATGGTGTTTGCCACGATGGTTGGGCTGGAGGGGGCCCTGTGGCCGCATGCTCGGGCGAAGGACAACATCGCAGACTTCGTTCTTCTCGGGATGCAGGGGGCCGCCTTGCTCCTCATGGCGGGTGGCTTCTACAAGGAGAAGGACATCGGGGACGACCAGCTCCACGACATCGCAGGGCTGCTCTTCCTCGTCTCGGGGGTCTTCCTCCTTGTGAAGGCTGTCACCGACCTCCTCACAGAGGCTTTTGTCGTCCTCACGGGGCGCCGCAGGAGGCTTCAGGCGGATGCATGGGTGAAGGAACAAGAGAACTCACAATGTGGTTCTTTAGTACTAGCAGGGGACGCTGAACTCGAGCTCTCGATGCTTGGAGGGGAGAGGGAGAGAAGCTTCTCTCGGGGTACTTACATTTCCCCTGCAACTGGTCCAGCGAGTAACACCGCCACGGGAACGAGTTTTTCATTTCCTACTACAAGTGCATCTACTGTGTCTTCTACTCACCTTAAGCAGCACCAGTCTGCTGCAAGAAGAGAATTGCTTTCAATTAAAAACAAGAAGGTTGAAGTCTAGTTGTTTATTTCTTTGCGTTTGTTTCTCACTCATTATTCTTCACTCTTTTTTTTTTTGTTTTGTTTTTGTTTTTGTTTTTGTTTAGTCACCTCCGGAGTGGGGGGATGGACATTAAAAATGTTCTATTTGATATCGCGAAAAAAATAAAGTGAGTTCGATAGTAATGGTCGTTCTGCCTTCATGTCATAAGGCCTTCCCTCCACTCCTGCGAAAAGATGTAAGGTATAGACATACAAAGAGGAACAGGTAGAAGAAAAAAAGAGTACGAAAGAAAAAAAGGAAACAAAGAAGCAAAGTATCCCTCTTAGCTGAAGGGTGTAGCCGTCCTCTGTTTTCTCTCTTGGTCATCGACTCCCTCTCCTCTCCCCCCTCCTCTTTTTTTTCATACACTAAAAAAAACTGTATCGTGGGTTACTGGGGTGAAGGTTGTGCTTTAATAAAGTACTTCATCCAAGTATTGTTGTGCCTATGTATGGGACAGCCCCTTCCCCACTTTTTTCTTTTTCTTTTTTTTGAAAGAACTTTTTTTTTTCCCCCCCACCCCCTTCCCCGGACTCTTCTCCTGAGGCATTTTCTATTTTTTTTTTTTCCCGTTCACGTGGTACTAAAGAAAAATAAGAAGAAAAAAAAAAGTAAACCCCGTTTCGTGATATTTTGTGTGGGTGGGTTGGGGGGGTGGGTGGGGCTTGGGAAATATGGGGGGAGGGAAAAAATAAAAATATGAAACAGCCTTTGAGGGGTTTTCTTTTTTTTCCATATTTTTAGTTCCCCCCCCTTCCCCTCCCCTCCCCTCCCCTCCACACTGAATGCTTGCGAACCATCGCCAACGTAAAAAAGACTCTAATCGTATACCCTGTTCTTTTTTTTTTTTTGGATCAGGGGAAAAGAAAAAAAAGTACCACGTTGAAATTCAAGGAAAAGAAAATAAGAGTAACTGGCCTCAAGAAAAAAAAAAAAAAAAAAAAAAAAAAAAAAAAAAAACCATCAAAAAGAAAAGAAGAAAAAAAATCGTCTTGGCATCCAACAAAGTAACCCTCTCAGCAGATCTGTAATTTCAGCGGCTAAAAGACGGGCCTCTGCAAAAATAAAGCCATCTCTGACGCAGTTGCAGCATTGGTTTTTTTTTTTTTTTTTTTTTTTTTTTTTTTTTTTTTTTTTTTTTTTCCGCCTGCCTGTTCACATCCTTGTGCATCAATATATATTAATCAATATATGCCCCCCTCTTTTAAAAATCTTTTTACTTCCCGTAAAGTCTAAAGAGGGTGCAAACCCAACAATAGAGGACTACTTTCTCCTCGAGCCAAACCGCCCCCCCCCCCCCCCCCCTACCTTTATGCAAAGATGCCAACATAAAATGTTCTTGAAAGAAAAGTTCAACAAAGAAAAAAAAAAAAAAGATTCTCCAGCGGCTTCCAACCCCACCAATGTCTGTTTCAATCAATTCCACCTTTCGAGCCATAGGCATATGTTTTTTTTTTTTTTAAATTCGTTAGACAGGCCGTTTTTTTTTTTTTTTTTCCTCTTTCTTTTTTTCTATTTTTCTTTTGATAACCCGGGAGGAAGGTCTGGGGGGCGGTTCTGTCCAGGGAGTAGGGGGCTCCTCACTGTGCATCATTGGCCGTTTTTTTGTGCAAGAACGAGTCTTTGACTTTGTATAAACAAAAGGAGAAGGGGTTTTTCAGGTTTTACCCGGCACAAACAACGACCAGTTCCTCTTTTTTGATGTCTAAAAGTCTTGGGTTCGATACCGACTCCTTTTTCTTTTTTGTTTTAACAAATATTATAGTCGAGGCTAAAAACTAGTTGAAGGCAGCGTAATGAGCTATTTTATTAGGTAACCGCCGCTCGTGCGCACAAACAAATGAAATGCCAAGCTAGGTTTTTTTTTTTTTTTTTTTTTTTTTTTTTTTTTTTTTTTTTTTTTTGTTACTGTAAAACGAATAATGTCGGACGGAAAAACTCCCGGACACCAAAAAAAACCCGGACATTTTTCCGTCCGGGAGTTTTTCTGGGAAGAAGTTTTTTTACTTAAGGGGGGTAGCAGCTCCCACCACGTTTGCCTGGAAGGGCTTTATTCCTTGTGCAGGGCCAAAATGTTTACCCTGCGTGGCAGTTTGAATTTTTCTTCCCCTTTCAATGCACCAACAAACAGCACCCACGGGATCTTTAACTTCTCATAAACCCGTACTTCTTTCGTCAAATTAACCAGTTCGACTACACCCAAGGCACGTTGAGCAGCTGGCTTGTGAGGGGCCCAACTTTGGTGCTGACACCCCTGGCCAGCTCACCCCCGAGAGGTGGAGGAGATAAACTCCTTACACCGGGCCGAGAAGGCCAGTACAAACCCCCGAAAGCAGCTTGGCGGCCTCTGCCTCGGTCAGAAGACGGCAGCAACAGAGCCCCCAGTTTCTTCCAGACGGAAATACTATTCCACCCTACCACACCCTGGCCGCCGCGACGCCGTGATAGCAGTGTATCGCCCAATACAGGATTTAGCATCCTTCGGGGGCTGAAAGGTTTTTGCTTGAGTCGATAGGTAAAACAGGCTTGGCGAGCCTATCCCAGCACAACAAATATGCACCTATGCAGAAGGGCTGCTGCGCGCCAATCCAGCCCGAAAGACAGACCTGGTAGACTTTGGTGGGGCACTGTCCTTTTCCACTGGCTACAAAACTTTGCAGCAAGAAAGACAAAAGCCGCAAGCCACCTCCGGAAAGCCCGGAAACGAGAAAGACAACGAGAAGGCACGCTGTTTCACCATGGAATATAGGTCCATAATCGACACCCATAAAGTAAGGGAATTAGTCTGGAATACGGGGTTAAAAACTAAAACGAAAAGGGGTGCTAAGGTCGTAAAAGTCCGTGGCTGGCTGTTTCCTTGGCTGGATGAGTTGCATCCGCAACTTAAATACAAAGGCAAAGCGGAAACGCAACCGGCAGGGATTATCCGTGCCCAGGTCAAGCACCTGCCCATCGAATGGAGCCTAACGGCATCGCCCAATCATTGGGCTAATTATGATACTCGGTATCTGGGTTACAGAACTGTTTCTTCCTTTTTTGCTATAAATCATCGATTCCCATGGTTTTGCCGAACGGGCCGGTTCTGCTGCTTGTCGGCGACCACAACTCTATGCCTATGGGTTCGTAGAGTTGTTCGCAGGCGCAAACGTGCACATTGCTTTTGTCCCCCTGGGCTCACCTACATGGTTCAACCGATGGATATTGGGTTGAACGCAGCTGTAAAGCATCTATTAAGAAAGGTAGTAGGCCACACGAAGGCTCGACAAGCTGATTGCCTCAGGGGCAGCAAGGGAGGACAAAGATGTAGAAAGGGAACCCTGGGGATTTCTTCGCGCGGTTGCCGTTTGCAGCCAGTATGTAGGTGGTTGTGGACCAGGCCCCCTGACGGCCTTACCTAAAAAAAATTCTCGGACGGAAAAACTCTCGGACGGAAGAATTCCCGGACGCCAAAAAAACTCGGACATTTTTCCGTCCGAGAGTTTTTCGTTTTACAGTATTTCAAAAAAATGATTTTATAGCAAAATGCAACTTGTGCCCTTCGCAGCTTTCTAAAAACCTTTTTTTGCTCGTGCGAACAGCAAAGACATATAGTTCTATACAGGGAAAATTTCCTGTGAAGATGGTGCGCCTTCAAGCTGTTGCTAGCACTGGTTGCCGTCATGCTGGCTTTGGACCCCCCCGTGTATGCATACAAGGGCTGTTTTATCGACAAAAGTAATACAAATGCTGGCAGCGTGATTTTTTAGACCAACCTTTTTTTTTTTTTTTTTTTTTTTTTTGTAATCAAGTAGACAGTGCTTGTGCAGAGCGTCACCGACACTGGCCTCCTTTATCTCACATTTTTTCCTCCTCCCCCCGCCAAAAGCCCCCCCCCCAAAAAAAAACGGAACGGGGACAGAGTGATTAGTTTCTTTCTCTTTTTCTTTCTACCGAAGGGTTGGGGGTTTTTTTTTTCTTTTTCCTTTTCTCCGTTGGCGAGATTTAGTTGCCATCGCCGGCAGTGCAGCCGAACAGAGATGATCTCCATTCGTCCAGATACGTATTGCTGTAGAGACACTGACGTCCCGTTATTTGCCCTCTTTAGTATTCCCTCCCTCCCTCCCACCTCTCTGTTCTCTTACATTTTCACGAGGCTGCTATAGCGGTCGAAAAAAAAAAAAAGAAAGAGCAGAAGAAGTTTCCTTTTTTAAAGCACACCCAGGTTGAGGGAGCGGGGATGCGGCACGGAGCACATGGTTATGTCTCACAAGCTGCCGTCCTTCTCAGCAGTGTGCACCTCGTGGCATCGCTGCCCACAACGTACCAGGAGGCCCCTGTAGCGGTTGACCAATTTAGCTGTCTTGATAACCAAGGGTGGTGCAGGTGTACTACGGGGAAGATGCTGACAGGGTTGTACAAAAATGGCTGCGACGCACTCTATTGCCTTGATCAGTACCACTGTGCAAGGCCCGCCGATAGCACAGGTGTCGGCGACTGTGTCACCATCAGTGTTGATGCAGCCCTCACCAACAACAATACAGGGACAAGTGGAACAGCTATCTGCCCAGCAAGCAAGATGCTCAACGGCATCTACAGAGCCGCCTGCGACGACCTCTCTTGCATCGACCAGTTCGAGTGCTGTGAGTTCACCCACCCTGACGGCACCTATGAGTACGGCGCTGAAGTGTCTGCTGACTGGGACACCTGCTTCGGTTCGTCTACAGGGTGGTGTGATGTCCCCACCGACACCTACATGGTAGGCATAAGTCGAGGTGCTACCCCCAACGACCTGACGGCCATCGACCTCGGGTGGTACAGGGAGCTGGTCTTTATCCCTAACAAAACAGATGCGCCAGACACCCCTGCACCTGACACGCCGGCACCACCTACACTTGCACCTCCTACGCTTGCGCCTCCTACTGGTGCCCCACCCACTTCTTCACCTCTCTCACAGGCGCCTCCTACTCCTGCGCCGCCTTCTCCTGCACCTGACACCCCTGCACCTCCCACTTCTGCACCTCCAACAGCGGCATCTTCCACGCAGGCGCCTGTCTCACCTGTCCCTGTTACGATGGGACCCACTACACCATCGCCACCAACGCCGGCGCCTCTCACCCCTGTTCCAGACACACTTGCACCCGTGACACCAGTGGAGCTCCTTGTTCGGAGGGGAAAGAGCGAGCTGTCGTCAGAAGGGATACAAGAAGGAGAGGGGGAGAGGGTGGAGTGGGAGCTTCTTGGGGGCATGCTGCGGTGCGCCGGGTGCCTCGTGGAGGTGGAGGTTCGGTGGAGGGAAGGACAGGCGAGGTGCGGGGACGGGTCGGCACAGCAGTGCAAGGGAGGGGCCTGCATCGTGGTGGAAACGGACAGGAGCCCCTCACAAAACAACGATGGCCTTGCTGGGACTGTGATGCGTACCTGCATGGCTGTAAAAGGGCAGCTTGAGACATATGAGAATGACAACAACAACAACAACAACAACAACAACAACAACAACAACAACAGCAGCATCAGCGACCTCAACAACAAGATCACTCTGTCGATAGCAGACGAGGGGTTTCGAGCGTACTCCCCGATGAGCGAGAAGCTGAAGGTTCATGTGTCTCGGGAGGTGTTCGGGGAGGAGGCGTGGGAAGAACTGTGCTCGGACCCCATGAGGAGGATTGGGGAGGGACTTGTTTGTTGGTGCAGTGGTGGTGGTGGGAACAATGATAACGGAAACGGCGAGAAGGCAACGACACCCCCTGTAGTCTTCGCAGACGGGGGCTGTGTGGCTGAGTACATGATACAGGCACAGGTTCCTGAGTTACCGAACAAGGATCAGCTGGAGGCAGTGTCCACAATAGGTGTGGGTTCGATCCTTGTGACGTCAGCGCTGGCTCCTGTGTCTGTGGGGGCTGGGGGCGGTGTGATGCGTGTGTCCCTCCTCACGAAGGGGATGCTGTGTCCCAGCGACGGTCCGACGAAGCTCGACAGACTCGTGAACCCCTTCCAGCTCCGCATTGGGGACGACCCGAGGGTACGGGAGGTGAACGGGGCTGTTGTCGGGGGGATCCTCCTCCAGTTCGCCTTCTTCCTGCTGGGGGCCCTGTGTGTCCTGTACGTGTATGTGAAGATCAAAGCCGAAGAAGAAGAAGGAGAAGAAGGGAACGGAACAACAGGAGAAGGCGGTTCCAGGAGGTTGGAGCGGGATGGGCTGACGATGACCTACCTGGCGGCAAGGGGACGCTTCGGGTGGCTTCTCATCCCCGCTGTGTTCATGTATGGGGGAGCGGTGATGAGCTGCAGTGCGGCCCTCCTCTACAGCTCTACCTTGTTCAAGGTTTTGGGTGGGGTGGACCTCGCCCTTTTCGGGGTGGGGCTTCCTGTCTTCGCCTTCCGTGTGTCTCTGCGTGTGAAGGGCCACGCCCATGTGGAGCCATTCATCAACAACAACTTCAACAACGAAGACGAGAAGCAGCAGAAACAACAACAACAACAACAACAACAACAGCAACAAGGGAGGCTTCGGTGGCTGTTGTGGGGTTCGTCTGAGTGGGTTGTGCACAACGGTTTCCTGGACGAGTCGTGGCAGGAGCTCCACCGGCTTGTGTACGACGGCTACAAGGAGTATGCGAGGAGCTTCCTCGGACAGGAGCTCTTGTTCACGTGCTTGCTGGGGATGGTGGAGGCGTACGAGCCGTCGACCCCGCACCAGTGCCGTGTGAAGGGGGTGCTGGTCTGTGTGTTGTTTGGGCTGTTCCTGCTGTTGCTCTTGGTGTTCCGTCCGTACCTCGCCCCCTACGAGAACGCGGCCGAGGCAGGGATCGTGGCGCTGGAGCTCATAATGTCGTGCTTCATCCTGGTGGCCCTTGGGGAGGAGCGGCCGACAGAGCACTGGTCGGCGCTGTGGGCTGGGAACCTTGCGATCGCAGTTATAAACCTCATCGTGTTGAAGTTCCTTGTGGACCTGGCGATCTTCCTGTACGACGAGAGGGAGGTGTGGGCCTACAAGGGGGGCAAGGGGCTCTTCCTTGTCCACCTTCTCTGCTGCGGGAACAGGATGCTCCACGACGACGGGGAATGGGCTGCGGGGGTGACCCCTGACCTCCACCATGGCAGGAAGAAGGAAAGGGGGAGGATGGATGACAACAACAACAACAACAACGACAACAACAACGACGGGGGCCTTCTTCTCGAGATGAAGCAGAATGAGCAGCCTGGCAAAGCATGCTTCAGTGAAGCAGCAGGGGACCTGACAACGCCTTTCACACAGCTGGGCGACCTGGATGGATTCCTTCCTGTGAGCAACCCCTTACACCACTGGGAGGGGCAGGATGATGGGAATGGGAATGGGAGTGAGAGTGAGGTAGACATCCCCCCTTCCCCCATGAGCGACTACTCAAGGTACCGCCCACCTTACCAGCCACACTTTGGGATGGCTTGGAAGGGTGTCGTGATGAGAGAAAAAGAAAAGTCTCAGCAGTTTACTTGATTGAAATAGAAAAAAAGAATATAAACCTTCCTTCCCCCCATTCCCCCTCCACATGATGCGAATCGATCTTCCGTTTCCTCAATTGTTCAAAAGAAACTTGGAAACGCGTTAACCTGCCAACATAGCCCTAGGCATGCCTGCGTGAAGAAGAATATACTGTAAAACGAAAAACTCCCGGACGGAAAAATATCCGAGTTTTTTTGGCGTCCGGGAGTTTTTCCGTCCGGGAATTTTTTTTAGGTAAGGCCGTCAGGGGGCCTGGTCCACTACCACCTACATACTGGCCTGGGCTGCAAACGGCAACCGCGCGAAGAAATCCCCAGGGTTCCCTTTCTGCATCTTTGTCCTCCCTTGCTGCCCCTGAGGCAATCAGCTTGTCGAGCCTTCGTGTGGCCTACTACCTTTCTTAATAGATGCTTTACAGCTGCGTTCAACCCAATATCCATCGGTTGAACCATGTAGGTGAGCCCAGGGGGACAAAAGCAATGTGCACGTTTGCGCCTGCGAACAACTCTACGAACCCATAGGCATAGGTCGTGTGAGAGTTGTGGTCGCCGACAAGCAGCAGAACCGGCCCGTTCGGCAAAACCATGGGAATCGATGATTTATAGCAAAAAAGGAAGAAACAGTTCTGTAACCCAGATACCGAGTATCATAATTAGCCCAATGATTGGGCGATGCCGTTAGGCTCCATTCGATGGGCAGGTGCTTGACCTGGGCACGGATAATCCCTGCCGGTTGCGTTTCCGCTTTGCCTTTGTATTTAAGTTGCGGATGCAACTCATCCAGCCAAGGAAACAGCCAGCCACGGACTTTTACGACCTTAGCACCCCTTTTCGTTTTAGTTTTTAACTCCGTATTCCAGACCAATTCCCTTACTTTATGGGTGTCGATTATGGACCTATATTCCATGGTGAAACAGCGTGCCTTCTCGTTGTCTTTCTCGTTTCCGGGCTTTCCGGAGGTGGCTCGCGGCTTTTGTCTTTCTTGCTGCAAAGTTTTGTCAGCCTAGCCAGTGGAAAAGGACAGTGCCCCACCAAAGTCTACCAGGTCTGTCTTTCGGGCTGGATTGGCGCGCAGCAGCCCTTCTGCATAGGTGCATATTTGTTGTGCTGGGATAGGCTCGCCAAGCCCGTTTTACCTATCGACTCAAGCAAAAACCTTTCAGCCCCCGAAGGATGCTAAATCCCGTATTGGGCGATACACTGCTATCACGGCGTCGCGGCGGCCAGGGTGTGGTAGGGTGGAATAGCAACGTCCAGTATTTCCGTCTGGAAGAAACTGGGGGCTCTGTTGAACCTGTTGCTGCCGTCTTCTGACCGAGGCAGAGGCCGCCAAGCTGCTTTCGGGGGTCGTACTGGCCTTCTCGGCCCGGTGTAAGGAGTTTATCTCCTCCACCTCTCGGGTGAGCTGGCCGGGGGTGTCAGCACCAAAGTTGGGCCCCTCACAAGCCAGCTGCTCAACGTGCCTTGGGTAGTCGAACTGGTTAATTTGACGAAAGAAGTACGGGTTTATGAGAAGTTAAAGATCCCGTGGGTGCTGTTTGTTGGTGCATTGAAAGGGGAAGAAAAATTCAAACTGCCACGCAGGGTAAACATTTTGGCCCTGCACAAGGAATAAAGCCCTTCCAGGCAAACGTGGTGGGAGCTGCTACCCCCCCTTAAGTAAAAAGACTTCTTCCCAGAAAAACTCCTGGACGGAAAAATGTCCGGGTTTTTTTGGTGTCCGGGAGTTTTTCTGTCCGACATTATTCGTTTTACAGTAGCTATTTTTTTCCCTTGGGACAAACTGGAAAAATAGATTTTCCCTACCCCCCACCTATCCCCTTGTTCTGATAAGTAAAATAAACAGTCTCGAATGAATAGTAGAACAGCTATTGACAACCTGGTGGACAATAGGCTGGGGGGAGTTTTTTTTTCTAAAGGAAGGAGGGCCTTCCCAGCTGAGCCGAGCACAAGGGTGCACACACTACGATCCATCGGGAGGACAAAGGCGGTGATCGGATGGAACAGGAGGGCGATATTTGCATCACCGAAGACCAAGCATGACCTAGAGGCGTTGAAAGGACAATGGGCAAGAGAACGAAGAGAAAGAGCGGCCAGGCTGGGGAGAAGGCCGGCAAGACCACCAAAGGAGGAGAAACCGCTGCTGAAAGGGGATAGGTGCAGGTAGAAGATGAGAACAAGGGGGCGTCTCACAAAGACTTCCTTTAACTCATATATTTTTTCTTCTTTTTCATATTTTCTTTTAGGCGATCCTGTCACATACTGCAGGCTCCCTTCAAAGACATCTTTTTTTTAAATTATGTTTCGCTTCTTAACCATTTGCTCTAAGAAACACGAACTTCTCTTTTAAAGCTCAGTCATTGCTCTTCGTGATTGCATAACCCTCTCCGTTTTCTTTTTTCCCTCCCCTCCCCCTCACGCGGGGTTTGCATGATCGACACTTTTTATTCTTTTTTTTTGAGAGGGCGTCTCACAAAGACCTCCTTTTAGCTCATATTTCTGTTTCCCCTTTTCCATCCCCCCGCTGGCCCAAGGGCAGCGATAGAAAGTGTAAAGTGTTATGTGAGTTGTCATCAATTGCTTCAGCGTTGCTGTGATTGACTGGCGCACTACGTTTTCATATATGACATGTGAGGTTTAGTGGTTAAAAGAGCTTAAATATTGCAAAACAGTAAATCCCTTTATAAGGTTTGATCCTGGGCACTTCTGGGCCGAAAACCATGGGGTTTGGGTGATTTGTGGGCTCTTTTGGGGTGGTTAGAGTCTTTTTAAGGTAAGCGAAAAAACTGAAAAAACGGCAAAAAAACGACCCCTAATGACCCATTCTCAAGCTCTTCTTTTCTTCGAATTCGTTTGCTCGTTTCCATGTTTCCTTCCATGTTATGCTTTTTTTTACATTCTCTCAACAGGGGGGGGGGGGGGGGGGTAGAAATCCATCACACAGTGGAGATTTACTAAAAAAAAGAACACACCGTAAAAAAAGAAGGATGCAGGAAATGCAGAACCTTAAGAAGTACAGGAAAGGGGGTCAGGGGGCCAGGGGCCGGTTTACATGGCGGTGAGGGAGGTTCAGCCACCTCCCGCAAGAGCCTCACTACCTTCTCTTGAGAGGGGTCCCTCCCTCTCCAGGAGCAGGTCCCCTCCAGTGTACAAGGGCATCACGATGTGGAGCTCCCACTGCGTCACCCCAGGAACCAGCTGCCTTGTCGTCCCGAAATAATACACACGAGACCACATTCCTGTGCTTCAGCTGCAGCCTCCACCTCCTTCACGCCCCTCACGTAGTCCTTCGTCCACAACCTTCATCGCGAACTCCTGCAGGCGCTGGCCTACTTGCACGGAAAATTGGATCCACAGGGACGTGAAGCCTCAGAACATCATGGTGGACGTCAGCAACAACTACAACACCCCTGAAGGGAAGACGAGGTTTGTTCTGGCTGACCCGGGACTGTCGAGGGCTGTTGCTGGTGCAAGTGGTAGCAGCAGCAGCAGCATGATGATCTATAGTTTTTCTGGAGCGACCGCCAACGGCGTTGTGGGAACCCCCGCCTTCATGGGACCCGACCCACGTACACCAACAAGGTGGACATGTGGGCCCTCGGGGTGACCGTGTGCTTGCTGCCGTTCTGGAGGACAAGCAGCTGAGGGAGTGGTTCCTGAAGTACCTGAAGATGAACCGTGGCCTTGTGATGGGTGAGCTGGAAGGATGCCTCCGTGGTGAGGAGAGGAGGAGGCCCCTCCTTGTGGCTGTGGGGTCGGGTGTGGAGGAGGTTCGGGTGGCGGCAGAGAAAGCCTTCGCAAAGGACGGGCGGGACGAGTTCGCAAGGTGGAGGTCTTCAGCAGCGACTTCGATCTGTTCGTGGATGCCGACAGCGAGACTGTCTTCCAAGACAAGGGACGGGTGAAGGTCTTCTCTGAGCACACCCACAACAACAACAACGTCGACCGCTACCACCACGATCCGAACCAACATCAGCATCCCGTTGCAGCCTTGAAGGAAGCAAGCCAACTCACCTCAGAGGAAGAAGTGAAGAGGAAGGGCCTCGTTGTGGAGTGGGAAGAAGGCATGGAGGGGTTCTTGGGAATGATGGGAAAGGTGCAGGTGGTGGTGAAGCACGACGAGCTTCGGTTGCTTGATAAGCTGGAGGAACGTCCACCGTTCTTGGTGCTTGACTTCACAGGAGCTTCCCTGGTTGATGTGGATGAGAGGTACCCCATTGTGATGGGCTTTGAACACGTGGTGCTGAAGGGCGTGTGGGGCAACATCGCTGATGACTTCCTGGCAAGTAGGACCCCTTGTCGGCTGAGGTCACTCTGCTTCTCTCTCGACTCATTGCCCACCGTGACAGGGCCAGGGTCTATCACCATCGGCGAATGCTCCTTGTTTAGGTGCACTTCCCTTCAGGCTGTCAATCTCGCACCGCTTTCCAACATCACCAGCTTACTTCTTGTCTTGGTGCAACTCCCTTCAGGCAATCAAAGCCAACAAGAGCTTGCGTCTCCAAGGAGCTTAAAAAGTTAAGGCAATAAAGTAGTGAGTGTACTGTGATAAGTAGGAGGGCTCAGGAGGCAAGAGAAGAAGTACTGATCAGTGTGTGGATGCTGACTAGACCTACAGCCATAGATGACGGCACCTCGTAGCGAGCTGAAGTCCGGGCACCAGGAACTGTTGCTTTTTCTAGTTGGTATTTTTCATTCCCTTCAAGCATTTGACGTCCCTCTTGAGATATTTCCCCTCTAGACGGAGGAAAAACAGAAAGGCTGTTAAACGAAAGCACTGTATTAGCTTAACTTTTTCTTGCTCCCCTCCCCCCCCTCACCCGCTCCCCAAAAAAGACCATCTCATTCAGTTTCGAATAGAAGCAGTCCTGGTGCTCCCGTCCTCGCCTTGCTTAGTACTGCATTAGATTACGTTTTATTTATTATTTTTTTTTTTTTTTGAGTGTTGTAATTAACCATCTACCAACGGACCATTTTTGCCCACCAGGGGTAAATTTCAAAACTTCAAAAAAAGCTATTCCAGCGCAACGCCGGGGCTATATGCCCCCGGAAATGCCTCCAGATGTCCCAATTCTAGAGAGAGGGTGCCCACAGCAGGGCCCACCCCCACAACATTGTCAAAAATATCGTTCCTGAAGTGCTCGAGAGGGGGTACAAAAAACAAGTCAAAAAAAATCGACTGTAAAATTCTATAAAAAGCTATTTAAGGCCTTCTTGACGCGGTTCGTACGTGCCCCAGGGCTGGGGGACTTCTTTTTTGACCCCGAGAGGGGTTTCTGGGGGTATCCCCGGCAAGGTGGCAGTCTTTGAAGCACGGAGTCACGCAAAGTTGTACCAAACAGGCTGAACACTGAAATAGGGGTCTTTTCGACTTGAAATGCTTGTACCGCACGTTGCACTACTTTTTCGGGGAAATGGTCCCAGAAGGTACTGTCACGGCGCATTGGGGTCTCAGAGCACTCGTTCTGTGTTTCGGGGCATGGTATTGGGGCAGCCTGCTCTGTAGTTGACTTTATCTGTTGTTTAGACTGCCTCCCTAGTAGCCCTTCGATGACTGCCTCTTTGAAAGGCGTCAATACACTGTCGTTCGTACTCAGGGTGTTGGGGGGCAAGGCTTCTTTCCAAACAAGCCAAGCATTCGCCAGAGATTTACCTAACAAGTACGAAAATACTTTTAGGGGCCACTTTTAAGTCATAAGGGTGCGTTTATGGCGTTTTGTCACAGCATCACCCAGGTCGGTTCCGCCCATTGCGGTGTTGTAAATATGCACTTGGTGGGGAACAAGATGTCCTTTCCGGCTTTCATTCTCTTTTGGCGGACGGTCAAATTTGACTTCACTGGAACATCCAACGTCGATAGAAAGCACACAGGCTTGATGTCATGCCACGTTGTGGTGCAAAGGATGCTCGCGTGCTGGTGGAACTGTGTCCCCACGGGATGCGCGTCCTTGGGCTTGCGGCCTCGCTTCTTTGGGGCATCCATGATCTCCGGGAGGCCTTCGCGATAGGTAGAGGCCCCTATTTTATGTTCCCTAGGATTACATAGGGAAAGTACCAAACGGGGGCCCCAAAATTAGAACATGATTCTGGGCACTTCTGGGGCTGGAAACCATCGGGAAACGGGGGTTTGGGTGATTTGTGGGCACTTTTGGGGTGGTTACAGTTTTTTTAAGGGCCCAAAATGCCCTTGGCGAAGAGCCTGAAAAAGGGCAAATAACGACCCCCTTATGACCCCCCCTACCCCCCCTCTTTTGTTCTGTTCTGTATTCTTTCCGTCAATGGACTGATACCGGCCGAGGAAGCATTATATTCGACTTTCTCTGTTTTTCATATGCAGTACTTTATCCTGCTTTTTTCTGTTTTTACATTCGAGCTTAATATCGACGACTGCTTGACCTTTGGCTGATGGATTTAGCCTTGGGCGGCGGTTTTTTTTTTTTTTTTTTTTTTTTTTTTTTTCTTTTTGCGACATTTAGCACAAGTGAGCGGTTCCCTCGTTCGATTTTACCTCAGGTTCGCCGGGCCGGAAGAAAGAAAAAAAAAGAAGGAGACTTTCTGAAAAGAACGGCAACCAATTTCTTTTTAAAATCTTTTTGTTTCATATATCAAAAAAGCTCTCTCCTCTTTCGACAAGCGATTCACAGTCCCGAATATTTTTTTTTTATCTCCATTTTTAAGTGTGCTCCCCCCCCCCCCCCCCCCCCTGCCTGAATTGTTTTGTTTGTTTCATCTCGGTCCCCCCCCACATCTGACCCGGTCCCTACCTCTGACCAAGCCGCGGAAAGAAGAAAAAGAAAATAAAATAAAGAATTCTTCGTTGTCTTTTTGTTTTGTTTGCATCACATTTTGGCTTTGGCAAAAGAAAAAGGTTTTTTCTACCTTTTTTTTTACCTTAGAAAGTTTTTCTATAAAAAAAAAAAAAAAGCCACCCAATACCCTCTAAAATGACCAAAAAAAAAAAAAAAATCCGCCAGATCAGGGCACTTGTGAGCACTTGTTAATACTTTATTTTATTTGCATTTTTGAAAAAAAAAAAAAAAAAAAAAAAAAAAAAAAAAACTTACCATTCCCTAATCTCGGGGAAAATGATAGATATTCATCAGAAATGCCGCGTTCAAAAGGCGGAAATCGATTTTTTTTTTTGGTCAAAATAGCCCCAGGTGGCGCTGCACAGGCAAGAAGCTCACTCCTGACTACAGGGCACAACAACTTGCCAGAACGCAGTCCACCCTTCCCACAGCCATGCATCCTTCAGCACAGAAGGGTAGCAACATCCGCTAGCGCGGTTAAGAAGTTTCGTATACCAGTCGGTTTGTGAAGCAACCAAAGTCATTCATCTTCTTGTTCTTCCTTTTTTTTGTGTCTTGAGCATCATAAGGTAGGCACGCCACCGCGGCGGGCCGTTGCTAACCACTTCGTTCCTATCATAGTGAATTTTTTTTTTTTTTTTTTTTTGCTTCCCCCTTTGCATCCCTCCCTCACCATCACACCTTCAGGAAAATGTAACCTTTACGACAACACCGTCAGCGATGTGCCTGAGGTGTTATTCTTCTCTCTTCTTTTCCTCTTTGCATTAAGGGATGTGCTGCTTCCTTAGTCGAGAAGGGAGCTGAGGTTCACGTGCGGGACAACAGTGATGGCAACACCGCACTTCGCATCGCCGTTTTGAAGAGACCCAAAATCTGTCATGCCTACTGTGCAATGTGGTTAAATCCCTTTCCCTACACTGGGCCGCGGACGAACAAGAGGCATTGTACCCTAGGGCCTCAAGACACGACGAGGAAGGACAAAGTATGGCAAACATCCTTGTCGTGTCTTGAGGCACCAATCGAGCTTCATTGTATGTCCTTTTTTTCACTTTATCCTGTTTTCACGTACTTTGAACTCTCGAGAGGTGGCTTCATCGCTGACGAGTCCCTAGGCCTTTACAAAGCCTCTTGTTGGTTCCGCGGTCCGGTGAAAAGGGACGAAACCGCAGGGTGGAAACCATCGAGTTGAATGCGAATGTACTTCACAGTTGACCCAATGGCAAGCTTGTCCTGCACAGGGCAGCATGCCTTGTCCTGTCGGCATGTCGTGGGTGTACTTCTTATGTCAGAGGTTTTCACGCGATTTGCTCGGTGGTGATGAGTGCCATCGAGAAAAGGGTGATAAAAAACGCCATTTTTTTTTTTTTAGTTTTGTCCATTCCGAGGGGAACCGACCCAATACACGGTATGGAACAGCAAAGGTTGAAAGCTGAAAAGATGCTTATGCGAAGCAAACGCCCACCACCACCACCATGGGCCCCAAGCCGGGATTCACGCAACTAAAAATCCTAAAAGAACTCCAAGCACGACGGAAAGCACTACGCGAGTTGTCACGAACACAGCAAAGCCACTATTTAGAAAAAGGTCACGGCTCGCTGTCATGGGAGGGCTCCACCATCAGAAAAGGACCAGGATCCCATTTGACCTGGATCTTCGGCTGGTCGTGACGTGGGTCCCTTACTTGGATTGCCCCTCGGGGGTGGACGCAATCCTGTCAGCGATCGGGTTGCGTTACGGTCCTTTCGTGGACAAGCCGGAGAGTGACGCCAACGCGGGTGGCCACGAATCCATGAGGATCTGGCACCACCTACGAGTAGCTCGCGACGAGGAAGGCAAATGGTCTAAGGATCAGCTTCCGACGCTGCACAGTTACATGCTACGGCTTGAAGCTCTGCTCGTGCTCACGAAGTGCGGCCAGAATTTCCACCACGTTGAGGAGGAGACCAACGTAAAACACAATGTACTTCAAACAGAAGCTGAAGCTGTGATAGACATGGCTAAGAGCAGTTGGTAAAGCAACCAAAAGGAACGATGGTACATGAGCATCGCCTTCGTATCAAGAGATACCGCAGAGGACAGATGTGCCGGAACGACGAACCCTCAAGGGAATAAAGGGGGCGTGGACGAATAAAGAACGAACATGATATGGAAGACAGCTAAGGCGTGGCAATACAGAATAACTGAAAGCTGATGGCGCAGCTGAGGCACACGCACCAACGCCATTCATGCCCAGGGAAATCACAGAATCCGTGGCATTAAGATCGATAGGTGCACCCAAACGATTAAAGAGATACACCGTAAGGCCGAAATTCGCATCCACCGACCCCTTCGTGCCTGGCACAGTCCACCCTTCCCGCAGCCATCCTTCAGCACAGAAGGGTAGCAACAACCGCTAGCGCGGTTAAGAAGTGCACTTATGAAATTGCAAGTTTCCGTGAACAATAGGAAAATATATTCGAGTTACCGTGGACAGAGGGTAGCAAACAGGGTACAGAGTTTGGTGGGAAATCCAAAATCTGTCATGCCTACTGTGCAATGTGGTTAAATCCCTTTCCCTACACTGGGCCGCGGACTAACAACGGCATTGTACCGCAGGACACGACGAGGCCAATCGAGCTTCATTGCATGTCCTTTTTTTCACTTTATCCTGTTTTTTTCACCTAAAAAGGTGTACTTTGAACTCTCGAGAGGTGGCTTCATCGCTGACGAGTCCCTAGGCCTTTACAAAGCCTCTTGTTGGTTCCGCGGTCCGGTGGAGAGGGACGAAACCGCATTGCAACGCATAATAGCCATCCTGGCAGCATGCCTTGTCGTGGGTGTACTTCTTATGTCAGAGGTTTTCACGCGATTTGCCCAGTGGTGATGAGTGCTATCGAGAAAAGGGCGATAAAAAACGCTATTTTCTTTTTTAAAGTTTTGTCCATTCCGAGGGGAACCGTGAAAAGATGCTTATGCGAAGCAAACGCCCACCCCCACCACCACCTCGCGGAAAAATCCGCCTGACTCCAAAGGGGTTTAAAGAAACCCGGGTTGCACGACCCTTCTCGTTTTTTTTCTCCCCCCCCCCACGCGAAGTTTGCATCGACTTTTTTTATTTAGGAGAGCGTCTCGCAACGACTTCCTTTTCGCTCACATTTCTGTTTCCCCTTTGCAGCGATAGAAAGTGTAAAGTGTTAACCCGTAAGCACTGTTAGATTCGGTTTGACTTTCTCTTGGCAACAAATACTTGTCGTAAGTGAGCCGTTTGGCTCGTCACCTTGATTAATTCCTTCTTGCCATTTCTTCTTCTTTTCTAGATGGTTTTGTTTACTCTGTTGTTTGCTTCTCTATGTATATATAAGAACGATCCCCCCCCCCCCCCCCCCCCCTAGGGCTATGCTGGCATGGAAACGCGTTTCCATGCATTTTTTGAAAAAAAGGGAAACGGAAACGGAAACGTTTCCTTATGTTTCCTTAAGAAGGAAGCCGTTTCCATAAGAATTTTGAAAAGTATGGAAACGGAAACGGGAACGGAAACGGAAACATTTCCACGTTTCCTGCCAGCAAAGCCGCCCCCCCCCCCCTCCCCTTCTTTTTTCAGTTTTCTTCTAGAATTGGCTAGTTTCAAACGAGGGAGGATTTGTTTTACCCCTAAAGATTGCTTTCTGCATACAGCACAACACAAACCCATTTGTGGGTCTTGCGGAGCACCTGCCTCTCTTCTTATTATCCCCTCTCTTTTTTTTCCCCCTTTCCTTTTGTTTTTCCACAAACTGTAAAGCACACCCAGGTTGAGGGAGCGGGGGATGCGGCACGGAGCACATGGTTATGTCTCACAAGCTGCCGTCCTTCTCAGCAGTGTGCACCTCGTGGCATCGCTGCCCACAACGTACCAGGAGGCCCCTGTAGTGGTTGACCAATATGACTGTCTTGATAACCAAGGGTGGTGCAGGTGCACTACGGGGAAGATGCTGACAGGGTTGTACAAAAGTGGCTGCGCACAACTCTATTGCATTGACAACTACCGCTGTGCGAGGCCTGTCGGCAGCACAGGTGTCGGCGACTGTGTCACCATCAGTGTTGATACACCCCTCGGCACGGGGACAAATGGAAAAGCCGTCTGCCCAGCAGGAAAGATGCTCAACGGCATCTACAGAGCCACCTGCGACGACCTCTCTTGCATTGACCAGTTCGAGTGCTGTGAGTTCACCCACCCTGACGGCACCTATGAGTACGGCGTTGAAGTGTCTGCTGACTGGGACACCTGCTTCGGTTCGTCTACAGGGTGGTGTGATGTCCCTACCGACACCTACATGGTAGGCATAAGTCGAGGTGCTACCCCCAACGACCTGACGGCCATTGACCTCGGGTGGTACAGGGAGCTGGTCTTTATCCCCAGAACAGATGCGCCAGACACCCCTGCACCTGACACGCCGGCACCACCTACACCTGCACCTCCTACGCTTGCGCCTCCTACTGGTGCCCCACCCACTTCTTCACCTCCCACACAGGCACCTCCTACTCCTGCGCCTCCTACTCCTGCACCTCCCACTTCTGCGCCTCCTACTCAGGCACCTGACACCCCTGCACCTCCAACCCCTGCACCTCCCACTTCTGCGCCTCCGACAGCAGCACCTCCAACCCCTGCACCTCCCACTCAGGCGCCTCCGACAGCGGCACCTCCCACTCCTGCACCTCCCACTCAGGCACCTCCCACTCCCGCACCTCCCACTCCTGCACCTCCTACTCTTGCACCTCCCACTCCTGCGCCTCCTACTCTTGCACCTCCCACTCCTGCACCTCCTACTCTTGCACCTCCGACTCCTGCGCCCCCTACTTCGGCACCGCCGACCCCCGCGCCCCCTACTCCCGCACCTCCAACACAGGCCCCTCCGACTCCTGCCCCACCAACATGGGCACCTCTCACACCTGCGCCACCGACACCCGCACCGGACACGCCTGCCCCTGCAACACCCGCGCCAAAGACACCAGCTCCAGGAACGCCTTCCCCGCCCACGCCTGCACCCGCGACACTTGCTCCCCTGACACCGGCACCCCCTACACCAGCACCCGCGACGACTGCACCGCCCACCTTCCCACC
The DNA here is from genome assembly GCA_964019335.1 of Diplonema japonicum. Lineage (NCBI taxonomy): Eukaryota > Euglenozoa > Diplonemea > Diplonemida > Diplonemidae > Diplonema > Diplonema japonicum. Next base: position 115,203 of record OZ025729.1, read on the forward strand.
TCCCACGGCAGCCCCCGACACGGCTGCGGCACCAACCACGGCACCCGGGACCCCTGCCCCCGAGTTCGACAAGAAGGAGACGATCTCGACGATAGGCGGGGTGACCGCTGGGGCGGCCTCTCTGGGGGCGGCGGGGAGTGCGGCGGCGGCGACGCGGCTGGTGCTGATCGCGGATGCGTGTCCGAAGAACGGGGTGAAGCGAAAGTTCCCCTTCCCGCTGCACCCTACGGGGATCTCGATACAGGGGAGCGAGGCGGCGGGGGCTGTGATCGGAAACTTCTCCATCGCGATCGGCTTCACGCTCCTGATGAGGGTAGCTCTGGAAGTGTTCCGCAAGGGGGGCAAGCAGTGCTTTCCGGCAATGTTCGAGGGGCTGGACACTCAGGGGTGGCTCCGCTTCCCCTCTGTCTCCCTGTTCATCTTCCAGTGGCTGTACCAGGGGACCACCCTTGGATCGATGATCCTTCTCATGTACCCCGGGAACGCTCTGCAGTTCATACTGGGCCTCGCATCTCTGGCTGTGTGCGTGGTGGTCCCGCTCCTGGTCTTCCGGGTGGTCGTGAGGGACGTGGGGAGGAAGGCAGTGTACAGCATCGACACGGTGAAGAAGGGGAGGCTGTACGTGGCGCTGTGCGGGCCTGGGGAGTGGGTGTCTGTGGGGTCGGACGTGCACTGGGTGAACAGGTTCGCGTCTGTGATGAGGTCGTACACGCAGCGGGCGGCCTGGTTCACTGTGATCGAGTTTGCAGGGTCGTTCAGCTTGGCGGCCTTGGGGACCCTGAACACGGAGTCGTGGGTTGGGTGCGGACACGTGAAGGTTGCGATGTGCATGGTGTTTGCCACGATGGCGGGGCTGGAGGGGGCCTTGTGGCCGCATGCTCGGGCGAAGGACAACATCGCAGACTTCATTCTTCTCGGGACGGAGGGGGCCGCCTTGCTCCTCATGGCGGGTGGCTTCTACAAGGAGAAGGACATCGGGGACGACCAGCTCCACGACATCGCGGAGAGGCTCTTCCTCGTCTCGGGGGTCTTCCTCCTTGTGAAGGCTGTCACCGACCTCCTCACAGAGGCCTTCATTCTTGTCACTGGCCGCAGGGCTCGCTTGCAAGCTGATGCCTGGGGCATCGGCAGGGACAAGGAAGAGGCTCTGGTTGCATGCTCGGACCTCGGGGAAGACAGCGAGCTGGAAATGTCAGCGGTTCAGGACACACAGCAGCCCACCAGCTCCGCCTCCCCGCTGTCGACCAAGCCGCACACTGGGTCCACTCCTTATTCTCTGACCGCAATCTCAAATTCAACTGGCAACACGGCCAGCTTCAACAGCCACCAAGCAGCCGCAAAGCGTGAGCTCGCTCTCATGAAAAGCGCAAAAATATAAGAACTATCTTTTCCCTTTTCTTTCTTTCTTTCGTCCGACACCTTCGTGCCCGACAACAGAGCACAGCAACCTGCTAGGTTGCAGCACGCCCTACCCGTCGTCACCAACACCCAAGCGGAAAGAGGTAGTTCACACGGCAGGGGGTTTAAGAAGCAACCAAACTTATTCTTCGTTTCTTTCTTTTTTTTCGTTTTGGTGGATTCTATTGTCAAGACGAAAGATGAAATGTTTCGTTTCTTCCGCCCTTTTTTTTTCTTTTTTTTTTTAAAGTATTGATAAGATAAGGATAAAGTGTATAAGCTTCTCGCGTGTGGGCACCAGAAAGAAGGGAGGGCACAAACTGGCAACCCTTTTTGTGAAGTTCCCATCGGTGTGACGAGTTCGAGAAATTCTCAGGTTGTACCATTCCCGGAAAAAAAAAAAAAAAAAAAAAAAAAAAAAAAAAAAAAAACAAGGGCCGATTTTTTGCACTTTAATTTAAGAAATTTAACAGTTGTAGGGAAAAAAAACGAAAAAAAAAGAAATAAAAGTGTGTATGAACTAATCCCCTTAAAAAAACGCTTAAAAGTGCAATGCAAAGGTAACCCCCCCCCCCCCCCCCCCCCCCCCCCCTACATGTTCCAGCCATATTGCGGATTTATTGCAAAAAAAACCAGTTTTTTCTTCTTTTTTTTTTCTCCCCCCCTTTTTTTTAAAAAAACGAGGCAGAATGGAATAAGAACTGCTTACGGGAAAAAAAAAAAGAAGAAAAAAAAAGGGCGATTTTTTTTTTTTTTTTTTTTTTTTTTTTTTTTCTTTATTGGTTGGATTTTGGACATTCTTGGCACAGTACATAGTAATCACAAAATCAGATTAAATTCCATCGTCCTTCTCAACGCCAATGCCCCCTTCTTCTTTTTCTTTTTTTTTTTGTAACAAGTAGACCGGGCTTGTAGCAGAGCGCTACCAAACACGGGCCTCCTTTATCTCTTCTGTATTTTCTTCTGTTTTCAAACTTGCATTCAGCCTTCCTTTAATTTCTGTGAGGTAGCTTTGAACCACCCCCCCCCCCCCCCCCTTCTTTTTAACTTTCAAACTAAACGGAATAGAAATAACGTACTTTTGAAAGTCTATTTTATTTTTTATTTTTTATTTTTATATTACAATGGGGCAGCAGGACCTTTGGCCGGGTCAAGGTGCGTAACGACACCTCCCCTTAAGCGAGTCATTTCAGGGAAGTCTGTGTCAGGGTGACGGGTGCCTCGGCCTCGGGAGAGACAAGAATTAGGCAAAAAAACCTTACCTTGACACAAATATACATCTCAAAAATAGGATAGCACGGGTCGCATTTGGCTTCGGCAAAAAGAAAAGGATGCACGCTACCGCGAGGAAACGGGGACCAGGCACACCGTCGAAGAGGTGGCGCCGTCACCTTGACGTTGATGGATCGCTTTTTTTTTTTCTTTTTTTTTTTTTTTCTCTTTTTTCTCCAACGTCATACCTATTCTGTTTTTGAACTTGCTCCGCTTTCCCTTTTTCATCTGTGGGAAAGCTTTTTTTTTCTTTTTTTTTTTTTTTTTTTGTTACAAATATTTATCTTTCAAAAAATGATTTTATAACTATATGCGCAAAAAACCTTCGCAGCTTTTTAAAAACCTTTTTTTTTTTTTTTTTTTTTTTTTTTTTTGCTAACGTGCGAACAACAAAGCAAAAAGTAAAATGCTGCCGAAGACTGCCACAGCGGCGAACAACAAGACATATAGTCATATAGTCAGAATTATTTTTCTCCCGAACCAAAAAGAAAAAAAAAAAAAAAAAAAAAAAATTCTGTTTGTTTCCGCTTTGCATTATGTTTGTTTCTTCCCTTTCTTTTTTCTTCTAGTCACATTCCCCCCCTCCCCCTACTATCTGAAGATGGAAAGATTTCTCTAGTCTCTGAGAGGTTTTTTAAAAAAAGAAAAGAATGGCATAGCGGATATACAGTTTGTTTCTTTGTATTGATGAGCTCAGAATATTGGTTAACCAGGTCCCCAGCTGGGGTTGAGCTGCATTAAGGACACGATGCCCCCTCCCTCCTGAGTGCAATAATGAAAAGGAATACAGTATGTCTCTCTTTTTTTTTCTCTTCTTTTTTTTTGATGAACAGAAATGTTGGTAATACCTTTTCCTTTTTCTTTTTTTTTTTTTTTTTTTTTTTTTTTTTTTTTTTTTTTTTTTTTTAGGAGGAGGATAATAAAAACAAAAAAAAAAAAAAAAAAAAAAAAACAAAAAACTTACTTACTTACTTACCCTCCAAAAATGAGCGGTACTTCAAAAGAAAAACTAGAGTGAATGGGTGGAATATTTATGATTCATCATTTGCTGGTATTTACCAGGGGCAAGAAGAAAAAAGAAAAAAAAAGGGGTGCTTGTAACCCTTTCCGCACAAAGACAACCCATCGGTTCCTTTGTTCTCTTCTTCTTTCGCCAAATTTACACATTCTCTTCTTTTTTCTTTTTTTTTTTTTTTTTTTTTTTGCACAATCATCTTTGAAAAAAAAAAAAGAAAAAAAAAAAAACGGGATTTTTATCTTGACAAAAATAACTACGCCGAAATTATTAGGCAGTTTACACATTTGTTGGGTTCTGCTATTTTCTTTTTTTTTTCTCTTTTTTTTTCTCTTTTTTCTTTTCTGAAAAAGATCATTAATACCAGTGACACAGTAGCGAAACAATAAACAAAAAGGCAATAAAATCTCTTTTATTAGAGAAACTTTACTTTTAGTAAAGGCTGTGTTTTTGTTTTTTTGTTTTTTTGTTTTTTTTTTTTAGCGGGCCGTTGTTAACCACTTCGTTCCTATCATAATGAATTTTCTTTCTTTTTTTTTGTTTTGTTTTTGTTTTGTTTTTATTTTCTGTTTTCATCGGCCATTTCTTCTTCTTTTCTAGACGGTTATATTTACTCTGTTGTTTCGTCTCCTGCAGAATGTACATCGCCACCTGTTGTCTATGTATATCGTTATTACGAAACGAGCTCTATCTGCGGCCCAAAAGAACGATCCCCCACTTCCCCCCCCCTTCTTTTTTTTCAGTGTGTTTTTTTTTTCTTTCTTCTCGCAAACTCCGCAAACCTCGCGCGCCACCATCACCAGTAATAATTCCCTTGGCACGAAAGAAGAACGAGATTATTACTTTTTTGCGACATTTGTTTTTGTTCTTCTGGCCCTGTCTGTGGTATGAAAAAGCACAAACGAACGAATACATAGTAGTAAATGAGCAGCAGCGGCTGGCCAATCAAAAGTCAAAAGGGGGCGGGCCCTTTTTTTTCCCCACAAACTGTAAGGCACACCCAGGTTGAGGGAGCGGGGGATGCGGCACGGAGCCCATGGTTATGTCTCACAAGCTGCCGTCCTTCTCAGCAGTGTGCACCTCGTGGCATCGCTGCCCACAACGTACCAGGAGGCCCCTGATGTGGCCGACCATTATGACTGTCTTGATAACCAAGGGTGGTGCAGGTGCACTACGGGGAAGATGCTGACAGGGTTGTACAAAGGCTACTGTGACGATCTACATTGTCTGGAGCAGTACCACTGTGCGAGGCCTGTCGGCAGCACAGGTGTCGGGAGCTGTGTTGTCACCAGTGTTGATGCAGCCCTTAATGACAACGGGACTGGTGGGAAAGCTGTCTGCCCAGCAGGAAAGATGCTCAACGGCATCTACAGAGCCACCTGCGACTCCCTCTCTTGCATTGACCAGTTCGAGTGCTGTGAGTTCACCCACCCTGACGGCACCTATGAGTACGGCGCTGAAGTGTCTGCTGACTGGGACACCTGCTTCGATTCGCAAGGCATATGGTGTGATGTCCCTACCGACACCTACATGGTAGGCATAAGTCGAGGTGCTACCCCCAACGACCTGACGGCCATTGACCTCGGGTGGTACAGGGAGCTGGTCTTTATCCCCAGAACAGATGCGCCAGACACCCCTGCACCTGACACGCCGGCACCACCTACACCTGCACCTCCTACGCTTGCGCCTCCTACTGGTGCCCCACCCACTTCTTCACCTCCCACACAGGCACCTCCTACTCCTGCGCCTCCTACTCCTGCACCTCCCACTTCTGCGCCTCCTACTCAGGCACCTGACACCCCTGCACCTCCAACCCCTGCACCTCCCACTTCTGCGCCTCCGACAGCAGCACCTCCAACCCCTGCACCTCCCACTCAGGCGCCTCCGACAGCGGCACCTCCCACTCCTGCACCTCCCACTCAGGCACCTCCCACTCCCGCACCTCCCACTCCTGCACCTCCTACTCTTGCACCTCCCACTCCTGCGCCTCCTACTCTTGCACCTCCCACTCCTGCACCTCCTACTCTTGCACCTCCGACTCCTGCGCCCCCTACTTCGGCACCGCCGACCCCCGCGCCCCCTACTCCCGCACCTCCAACACAGGCCCCTCCGACTCCTGCCCCACCAACATGGGCACCTCTCACACCTGCGCCACCGACACCCGCACCGGACACGCCTGCCCCTGCAACACCCGCGCCAAAGACACCAGCTCCAGGAACGCCTTCCCCGCCCACGCCTGCACCCGCGACACTTGCTCCCCTGACACCGGCACCCCCTACACCAGCACCCGCGACGACTGCACCGCCCACCTTCCCACCTCCCACGGCAGCCCCCGACACGGCTGCGGCACCAACCACGGCACCCGGGACCCCTGCCCCCGAGTTCGACAAGAAGGAGACGATCTCGACGATAGGCGGGGTGACCGCTGGGGCGGCCTCTCTGGGGGCGGCGGGGAGTGCGGCGGCGGCGACGCGGCTGGTGCTGATCGCGGATGCGTGTCCGAAGAACGGGGTGAAGCGAAAGTTCCCCTTCCCGCTGCACCCTACGGGGATCTCGATACAGGGGAGCGAGGCGGCGGGGGCTGTGATCGGAAACTTCTCCATCGCGATCGGCTTCACGCTCCTGATGAGGGTAGCTCTGGAAGTGTTCCGCAAGGGGGGCAAGCAGTGCTTTCCGGCAATGTTCGAGGGGCTGGACACTCAGGGGTGGCTCCGCTTCCCCTCTGTCTCCCTGTTCATCTTCCAGTGGCTGTACCAGGGGACCACCCTTGGATCGATGATCCTTCTCATGTACCCCGGGAACGCTCTGCAGTTCATACTGGGCCTCGCATCTCTGGCTGTGTGCGTGGTGGTCCCGCTCCTGGTCTTCCGGGTGGTCGTGAGGGACGTGGGGAGGAAGGCAGTGTACAGCATCGACACGGTGAAGAAGGGGAGGCTGTACGTGGCGCTGTGCGGGCCTGGGGAGTGGGTGTCTGTGGGGTCGGACGTGCACTGGGTGAACAGGTTCGCGTCTGTGATGAGGTCGTACACGCAGCGGGCGGCCTGGTTCACTGTGATCGAGTTTGCAGGGTCGTTCAGCTTGGCGGCCTTGGGGACCCTGAACACGGAGTCGTGGGTTGGGTGCGGACACGTGAAGGTTGCGATGTGCATGGTGTTTGCCACGATGGCGGGGCTGGAGGGGGCCTTGTGGCCGCATGCTCGGGCGAAGGACAACATCGCAGACTTCATTCTTCTCGGGACGGAGGGGGCCGCCTTGCTCCTCATGGCGGGTGGCTTCTACAAGGAGAAGGACATCGGGGACGACCAGCTCCACGACATCGCGGAGAGGCTCTTCCTCGTCTCGGGGGTCTTCCTCCTTGTGAAGGCTGTCACCGACCTCCTCACAGAGGCCTTCATTCTTGTCACTGGCCGCAGGGCTCGCTTGCAAGCTGATGCCTGGGGCATCGGCAGGGACAAGGAAGAGGCTCTGGTTGCATGCTCGGACCTCGGGGAAGACAGCGAGCTGGAAATGTCAGCGGTTCAGGACACACAGCAGCCCACCAGCTCCGCCTCCCCGCTGTCGACCAAGCCGCACACTGGGTCCACTCCTTATTCTCTGACCGCAATCTCAAATTCAACTGGCAACACGGCCAGCTTCAACAGCCACCAAGCAGCCGCAAAGCGTGAGCTCGCTCTCATGAAAAGCGCAAAAATATAAGAACTATTTTTGCATAGGTTTCCTGCGTCCTTGTCCCAAGTGCCAAGAGATGTGCAGTCCTGTGTGTTCCTCAGTGCGTATTTTTAGAAGGAAAAAAAAAAAAAAAAAAAAAGGAAGCAAAAATAAAGACGTTTTGAACTTAAGAATGCGTTAGATGCCCTTCTTCTTTTTTTTTTTCTCCCCTCTCTTCTTCTTATCAATACTGAGGACAACCGCCGGACAAGAACGGCAACAACAGAAATCTCGTAACTTGCAGAATAAATGTCTGTTTTAAATGCTATCTTCGCAATTATGTATCTCCCCCCCCCTTTTTTTTTCTCTTATTCTAGAAATGGGAACTTTTCTTTTTATTATAATTTTTATACTAAACTGTGAAACACAACCAAGTCTGGAAGGAAATATCCCCCCTTCCCCCCATAACACTGCGGTACCCAAAGAATAGGCTTTTTTTTTTGTTTTGCTTTCAACAGTTTTTTTTTAGATGTTGAAACTAAAAAAAAAAAAAAAAAAAAAAAAAAAAAAGAAAAATTAGTAGTTTGAGGAGCGAAGTGTAATAAGGTAGGAGTGGGGGGGGGGTGAATTTTTTTCTTTAAAGATAAATTTGCTTTTCTCTTTTTTTTCATTGCACGCTTAACGCCACTTAGTGTTGCAATCAAAGCCATTTTTTTTTTTAAATTAAAATCACTATGACAAAAAAAAAAAAAAAAAAAGGCAAATAATTATCAAAAAAGAAAAACTTTTTTTTTTTGGCGCTTCATTCGTCTGTGAGCACGGTTGTCCGATCGGACAGTGCCGTGATGCTACCACTGGATGGATTATGGCTGAACGCCTCTAAGCCAGAACCCAGTCTAGAGAGATACGTGACTAGTCAGGATACAACGGATTTATCGGGCCACAACTAGCTTCGGCGAACGGCTATTTCCAAATTCACATCCAGATCCAGTATCCCCAACCGGGACCGGCGGGCGTTCGAGGAGCCTTGTTGAGCACGAGCGGTATTTTTACCCAATAAGATCGACCGCATCACGCTGCCAACTAGTATTTCCCCCTTTTTTTTTTCCCTCTATCCTGTTTTCTATTTTTTTTTCTTCTTCTTTTTTTTTGGGTGACGAACAGGCAGCAAACTGCACGAGCGCAGAATCTTGGTTACCCGGGACGTCCCGGCTGGGGTTGAGCTGAACACCGCACGCATTAAGGACACGACGCAGAAGAAGCTACAACTCGGCCGCGGTGCGCCCCCTGTAATCAAGTAGACAGTTCTTGTGCAGGGCGCCGCCAACACCGGCCTCCTTTAACTCATATATTTTTTCTTCTTTTTCTCAGTATATCGATACTACCTTGTGTGTTGTGGGCGTTGTGTGTGTTGTGTATTTGAAACTAATGGACAACCCCTGCTCCTGCTCCCCCCCCCCCCCCCCCCCTCAATTGAGTTGCTCTTCCTTTGTTTTCGCTTTTTTGACCTCTTTCAAAAAAAGAAAAAAAAGGACTGCACAAAAGATTTTACAAAAAAAAAAAAAAAAAAAAAAACGTAAAGGGGGAAAAAAAAAAAAAAGAAAAAAAATACTTTCACCCTAGAAAAAAAATACTTCCACCCTATTTTTCAGCTGTACGGTGGGGATCGAGGAGAGCCGCAGTACAACGCCTTTAGAACGAGGTACAGGGAGTACATCGTGTCGCAGAAGATGGAACTTCGACCACTTACAGGAGAGGATCTGAGGGCGGTGTTGGCCAAGAAGTCAACGAGAACGGCTCCAGGGGTGGATGGATGGAGGATGGCGGAACTGCGTGCCATGCCGGTAGTACTGCTGGATGCTTGGGCCGAGCTGTTCAACGCAGTCGAGACGACAGGGAAGTGGCCGAAAGCACTCCTGACAGCGCTGGTGACGTTGATCCCGAAGGGTGGCGAGAGGACTCCTCTGAACCATCGGCCGATCACAGTCACGAGCGCGGTCTATCGGCTGTGGGCATGTGCGAGGCTGCGTGACATCACGCTGTGGCAAGAGAAGTGGATCGACGACTCTCAGCATGGTTTCAGACCGAAGAGAGGCACGGATAGCATTCTGATGGAGCTCAGTACACAGCTCGAAGAGGCGCTGTTGACAGGCACCCCTCTCAACGGCATTGCGTTGGATTTTGTCAAGTGCTTCGACAGAGTCCCACAGCAGATAGCTTTTGGCCTGATGCAAGATCTCGGTTTGCACGAGCGGATACTGACCCCCTTGAAAGCTATGTATGCGAACCTGAAGCGGCGATTCCGTTTCCCGACAGGTGTTGGCTCAGAGTTCCGAGTGACGAATGGTATCCTGCAAGGGTGCCCCATCTCGGTAATCATGGTGAACGCCTTGGTGTCGGTGATGGTGAAGTGCGTGATGACGGAAGTACCAGGAGCTTGGTCACTTTCGTACGCGGATGACGTGTACCTCCTGGCGCGTTTAGCGGAGGTCCTGACAAGGGCGACCAACAAGGTGATCGAGTTCGGGGACCGGACAGAGATGCGCCTCAACGGAAAGAAGTCGCAGGGATTCTCGACGAAAAACGAGATCGGCCCTAGTTTAGTATGCACCGGTTCCTCGTTCAAGGTAGCTGGGGAGATCAAATCACTTGGCGTGAACCTGAGCATGGATGGGAATCACAGGCTGGACAAGCTGGACGCAGCGGAGGGACGCCTGACCCGTCTCGGAGCTTTGCCACTAGGGTTTGAGAACAAGTCGACGATGTTGACGAGCACTGTGCTACCGTCGTGTCTGTACGGAGCAACGTATGCGGCACCCTCGGACGACCAGCTGAAGAAGATGTGTACAGCGGCAGTGGTCTCCCTGTGGGGCCCCCAGTTCGGGATGAGAAACCCCGTGTCTGTACTGAGCGTTCTGCTGCCAGGGCATACGGCACATCCGCTGTCGAAGGTCATCTACGGAACGATAAACAGCTTGGTCCGGGAGAGCCTGGCCTCTCCGCGTTTGCGGCAGCGTGTTGGTGAGATCATTGGTCTATACCAGGACCGTGATGACGATGAGGTGATGGGTCCGATTGGAGTCCTGCGGAACAGATGGCTCCCCTTTCTGGGGAAGGGATGGTCCTTTGTGGCCGACCTGCACGGAGATACAGCGGTGGCTCACAAAGTGAGGCAAGCCATCAGACCGGCAGTTGCGAAGAGGCTGATCGAGAAGAGATCAACCTTCGTGGGGATGGAGGCAGGGGCGTGCCCGTCCACGAACTATTGGTGGAAAAAGCTCCAGGCCCGGAGACCGTTGGTGTCCTTTAGGTTGCGGCGCATCATTAGTGGTGCAGTGTTCACGACTCACCCGAGGGTGTGGGGGAGAAAATTGGATGGCCCTGGTGTGGAAAACCCAGCATTAGCGTGTGACGTTTGCGACCACCGGTCCCAGACAACGACCAGCATGACGGAGCATGCACTGTGGGAGTGCGAGCCGGCAAGGAGTGTGTTGGAAAGCGAGCAATACGCAGAGGTGAAGCGAGAAGGCCTCCCAGCTGCCACAGCCCTTCACGGGATAGTCCCAAGAGGAGCCGACAAAGCAGGGAAAGAACGTGCCAGGATGGTGCAACAATACCTCCTGAAAGTAGTGACGGTCCGTGACGCCAGAGCAGCGGAAAAAAGCAAGAGAGTGCTCACCTCCAACCCTTGGGATGAGGTAACGACAGGGAGGCAACATGATGTTCCGACGGAAGCGTTGCTGAAGGCGAACGGGGCGTCAGGCGCGGTCCTGACCTTTCATCTGAAGAACGTCCTCAAGTGGCTGAGAGGCCTACGATGGTACGATGGTAAGAAGAAAACTTCCGTCACTACAATGGAACTCGCCATAGACTATGAGCAGACCACCCGCCGGTCACTCATAGGTCCCCTCGACGATCAGGACCTGCTCACGGAGAAGGCCGCAAGGATGCGATACATCTTGGGTCGCATCCAGAAATGCTCAGCACGCTGTGGAAGGTCAGCCTTCCCCGCCAACGCCAAATCAAGGGTGCATACCCTTCGACATCTTGGGGGCCCGACGGCACACGGCTACGACAGGAGACCACTCTTCTCCTCGAGCCAAACCCCCCCCTACCTAGCACGACTCCAAGCAGTGTTTCTCGCCCAGATGCCGTCCATCTCATCGCGACAAACAGCCACCGCAGGCACCAGACAGCAACCGCAGAACGGTGACCGATTAGTGTGAATTTCTACCTGAACAGTGAGCACCCCCATGCACACTGAAATTTTATCGAGTTTTTTTTTAAATGGTGCGCCCTCCCCTGTTCTCGGCGCCACCGACACTGGCCCTCCTTTATCTCCTATATGTTTATCCGTCACCCCTCTGTTTTCTCTTGTAATAAGAAAAATCAGATTACCAGATTTTCACTTGAGGGATCTCTTTTTTTTAACGAACTGAATAAAGTTAAGAAATTTGTTCCAGCAAGTGTGGTCTGTTGCTATCGCCGCTGATCAGTAAAAAGAACAATACCTTCCCTATATTTTTTTTTTAAACCCTTCCCTCCCCCTCTTTTCTTTTTAAAACCTTAGCAGTAGACAAGACCAAAGATGCCAGCTCCCAATAAAAAAGAGTTAGAAAATGAATAAATAAACGGGCGTATTTTTTGTATTTCTTTTTTAATGAACAGAAATACTTGCTACTGTAGTTGTGGGAGAAAAAAAAATATGATAAAAAAAAAAAAAAAAAAAAAGGAACGTTGGCAACACGATGCGCTACAAGTTGGCTCTTTATTAGGTAAAAAGGTTTTTGTAGGGCAAACGTCGAGAAATAATGCACTTCCTTCCGGTATTCTAACGAGCAATCCCCCCCCTACACCCCCTCCAAAAAAAAAAGATACAAATTTCTTCAGAATTTATGGGAAAAAAAAAAAAACTTCTCCCTCCCCCCTCTCAATTCTTTTGCCGCTTTTGGGGGAAGGAAAGTGTGGATTTGCTTCCTTTGATCTCTCCCCCCCCCCCCCCCCCCCTGGCGAGTGGGAGTGGGACCTGTATACCTTTTACCCTCTCGATACCATTATTATCAGCACAATGGTGGCAGATATATTTTCCTTCCCCCCCCCCCCCACCCTCAATTTTATCTGCTGTAAGGACGATCTTGGTTTGTCTTAAGACGTAGGAAAAGGTTACAGTGATCACAAAAAAAAAAAAAAAAAAGAGGGAGAACTACATCTCGGCCGATGTGCGCGCCCCCCCCCCCCCCCCCCCCCCCCTGTAATCAAGTAGACAGTTCTTGTGCAGGGCGCCACCAAGTACCGACCTCCTTTTTATCTCTTATTTATTTTTTATTTTTTTTAGGTCTGGAAAATCGAGTTCATTTATGCTGCATCACTGGAAACTTGTGGCCAGATGGGGTGGAGGTGCTTCGGGTTGTCCCAGTCGTCACTTGTTCGAGGATGGGCACACTTGGTCGCAAGCCACTAGCCACTGATCTCCCCACCATCGGTCTATTCCATGAGTCCTGCGTCTACCCCGTAGTTCTGCCGTCGCCTTTGTAAATCCCGTCGTTTCACGAGGGTAGGGTCTCTTAGTCCATAGCCTCAAACGGACTACAAAAAAAAAGGAGGGAGAGGAACGAAGGAAAAGAAAAAAAAAAAAAAATGTCACTCCAAGGGTTCCATGAGCTCTTGGAAAGCCAGGAGGTGATGAGCAAGAACGGAGCGGCGAACAGGGCGAAGGGGGAGGGCTCGAGGGGGAGGGATGCGCACCAGCTTGACTTTGACAGCTTCATTGATTCGCAGAAGAAAGGAGAACCGAGAGGCAGGGCTGCGGTCATTGGGAAACACGCTGGCATAGCAACACGGAGTGGGAGCAGCTCGCGAAAAGAACTCTTAAAGCTCGCAAGCCAACGAAAAGCGTCAGGTTCCCCAGGAAGGCCTACAGGAAAACCCATGAAATCAACCACGACAGCTACCTACCGACCCGTGGCCAAGGCCATCGACACGTCACTGGTATCGCAGTCTACAAACGATGCCTCATATGTGTCGCAGCTCTCGAATGTCTCGTCTGAACGGGACACCATGTACCCACAGCCATTCTACCTCAGCGATACTAGTAAGCCTGCTCCTATTGAAGAATTACCGTTACCGGAAATACCGCCCCCCTCGCCCGAGTTGGATCTCAGCGCGCTTTCGTCCCTCCCAAAGGTGAAAGCTGACAGCGACGGACCTGCTGGGTTTTTATTCACATCACCGAAAAAGTCAGATTATGATTTTAAGACCCCTGCCCCTGTCCCTGTCCCCGCAGTTGTCGATGAACAAGAAGAAGTTAAAAAAAAGGCGGTGGTGCCGATCGATGACATCCCGCTGCCCCCTCCGAAGGCCGTTCCTGTTTCTCTTCCTGTTGCCGTTCCGGCAGCTACAACAACAACAATTGCCAAGAAAAAAGAGGTTCAACGAAAACAGAAAACGGATGAAACTGCAACGCAGCGCAGCGGGATGGAGACAATGGACCCCACCTTGCGAGCTTCTCCCGGCATGGTCAGGCTCAAAGCGGTGGTGGCAGGGGCAAAGGTTCGTGCAAAATGGAACGGGCAAGGCATGAAGCTGAGGCTGCAGATTAAAGATGTCACCGCAATGCTCGAAGCCCCTGCCGAGTCTCAGCAAGAATACCTCACCAACGATGTGATGGTCAGGCAGGCTGCAGGGCTTCAAAAACAACTACAAGCTTACATGCTGGCTACAAGCGTGAGCGCTCCCATTTTCTCATCAAAGAAAAAGCCAAGTGGACAGACAGTCTCAATTGCCCCGAAAAGACGGGGAACCGCCGAGTTCGCACGCAGCAAAGCCGCCATAGCAGCCAAACAGCAAAACGACAAGGGGAAGGAAAAAAGGCCCGCCCCGCAACAAGACCCGAAACCGGAATCGAAATATGAATGGGAGAACGTTCCGGTCAAGGCGGGCGGGGGTGGCAATAACGAGGCGGAACAACCGCCGCCTTCAAACAGCACCGACAGGTCCCGACCAAAGGTGTTCTTGAAGAGAGGCGCGCGGAATCAGCGCACGTACACCCCTTCACAGAGGAAAGAGAAACCAAAACAACAACAGCAACAACAGCAACAACAACAACAACAACAACAACAAGACCCTTCACCGACGGAACCAGTTGAAGAAGAAGTTGTGGTGTTGGATGTTAAAAATGTACCGTCTGAGCTGCCCCCACCCTCCCCGTTGCCTCCGGCGACGGCCACCCCCGCCCCCGCCCCTACAGCGGCTCCTACCTATACACGCATTGCTGCAAACTCCCTGCATGCAAAATTAGAGAAGATCCTTGAAGCTTGGCCCACCTCCACCCCTGAGGAGATCCACCGTATATTCCCCGCAAGACTTACAAGGCAGGACCAGAACACACACATCCCTAGGCTCAAGCCTTCTTCGTCTTTCTTTACTACGTACGACGCGAATTTCTACCACACTATCAAGGCTTCCTTGGGAGCTTAAGATAGAGACGAAGAGGGATCTGGAAAATGAAAATGAACCCCCCCCCTCCCCCACAATGTAGACACACTCCCCTCATCCCCTTTGCATATATTAGTCCTTTTTTCTTGTTGTTTCTTCCTTTAGATTTTCTCTTTTTTTTCCCCCCCCCTTTCCTATATAGTGTTACTTCCCCCCCGTCTTTTTTTTGTTGTTGTTATGACATAAGTTTTTTTTTTGTTAAAAAAAAAAATAAGAGGGGGGGGAAAGAAAGAAGAAACAAAAAAGAGGGGGAAAAAAAAAAAAAAATGCCCATTGGGTGTCTGTTGATCCTGAACAGCAGGGGTGATATTTTGTGCTCGAGGAACTATCGGGATTACTACAATGTTAAGAGTGTGGGGGAAGTGTTCAGGACGCAGGTGATTGCGACGAAACTGGCGGATAGGTCACCGGTGCACAATCTGGGCGGGGTCAGCTACCTGTTCATGAAGAGTGAGAACACGTGGGTGGTGGTGGCGACGAAGCTAAACAGCAACGCGGTGCTGATCTTCCAATTTCTGTCAAAGCTCATCGAGATCTGCAGGGTATACTTCGGCGCGATGAACGAGGAGTCTGTAAAGGAAAACCACGTCACACTCTTGGAACTACTTGACGAAATCCTTGACTACGGTTATCCACAAACCACCGAAATCGACTTACTCAAAATGTGCATTACCAACGCAACTATGAAACTTGAAAGCGGCGCTGCAAAACAAGGACAGAAACAACTTTCCGACAAGCTCACCGGGATCATCGGTTGGAGAAAGGACGGCATCAAATACAGAAAGAACGAGGTGTTCATCGATGTTGTTGAAGAAGTCAATGTACTTATCGCGCAGAACGGCAACGTCCTCCAGCGGGATGTCTCTGGCAAGGTCATCATGAAGTCCTTCTTGTCGGGAATGCCCGAGTGTAAATTTGGTCTTAATGACAAACTTATGCTGCAATCTGAGTCGAAGTCCAGCGACCGCCGATCTTCGCAAATCGACCTCGAGGATGTTACTTTTCATCAGTGTGTGCGCCTTGGGAAGTTTGAAGCCAACCGAGCCATTTCGTTCGTCCCTCCCGACGGTGAGTTCCAGCTCATGAAGTACCGAACGTCTGAGAACGTGAACCCTCCGTTCCGGTTGCTCCACCCTTCCTGTAAGTCCCTCGGGAAGACTAGAATGGAGTTTGATTTCAAGGTTTGGAAGAAAAATGAAAAAAAAAAAAAAAAAAAAATAAAAAATAAAAAAAAGGTCAAAGGCGAGTTTTCGTCCCGCCTCAACGGTACCACCGTCGTCATCAAGGTGCCCTGCCCCAAGAACACCGCTTCCACAAAGATCACGGTGGGGGCCGGGAAGGCGAAGTACGAGCCGGAGCATCAGGTTTAAAAAAAAAATTTTTTTTTTTGAGGGGGAAAAAAAAAAAAAAAAAAAAAGGCCATCGTGTGGAAAATCCGGAAATTTCCTGGAGGCAGCGAGGTGATGTTCAGTGCGGTAGTGCAGTTGATCTCAAGTACGTCTGAGCCCAAGGCTTGGTCGAGGCCGCCTATCTCTATGAGCTTCCAGGTACTGTGGGATGGGGGGGAGATTTAAAAAAGAAAAAAAAAAAAAAAAAAAAAAAAAAAAAAAAGGTTCCCATGCTTACGACCAGCGGTTTGCATGTGCGATTCCTTAAGGTGCACGAGCCAAAGCTCAACTACCAGGCGGTGAAATGGGTCCGGTATATTTCCAAGGCAGGCCAATACGAGTGCCGTATATAGAAAGGAGGTGGAGGAGAGGGGAGGAAAAAAAAAAAGGGAAAAAAAAAAAAAGAAAAGGAAGTGTGTGTTCCCCCCCGAAATAGATTCTTTTATACTTTTTTTTTTTTGATAACAAATGAGATTGTCACTATTGAAAAAAGGTGCTTGTGAGCGTGGAAAAAAAAAAAAAAAATAAAATAAAAAATATCTCTTTGTGTTTCATCTTTGTTTTTTCTTCTTCTTTCTTTTCCCTTTTTTTTTTCCTTTCTTTTCCCCAGCGCCAGAAAAACAACGCAAAAAATAGCTATTTACTGCCAACAAGTAATGACTTTACCGTTACCTCGAGGTCGGTAAAGCATTACTTGGCGGTAGGTAAGTGGTTTTATTTCACGACACTCTGAAATTACTTCACCACGAGGGGCACAACAGGGTGACAAGGGGTACAACAAGAGAGGGGTTACAAAGGTTACAATACAAGTTGTTTTTCCTCCTTTTGTTGACTTAGAGCTGCCGCTGTCGCTGGCATTGCCACTGTCACCATCTCTAATCAGGCCTTCCCATACCTGGCGCGGCCGCTGGCTCCTTTTTTTCTGCTGCTTCGGTATTTTGAAGTCTTTTGGGGAGCTTGGGTAAGCTGACTAAGTTACCCTTACCCACAGAAGAGTTACCCACAGAAACTGGGAACAAGGCCTAGCCAAAAGTGGGCAAATTGGGAGGAAAAAGTAGTCCAACTTGGAACTGAGCCGAGGCAAAAGTTGGCCAATTGAGCTGAACCTGGGGGGAAATAGCAAACTGAGAGGAAAAAGTAGCCCCACTGGGAACCGAACCGAGGCAAAAATTGGCCTACCGAGGCATATTATTTAACGGAAACCCCCTATTACTTCACGGAAAACAGGCCATTATTTCACCGTGAAGTAATGAGATTTAGCGTGAAGTAATGGGCCCCCAAGTGCGTGAAGTAATTTCTGAAGAGTGAAATAAAAAAAAAAAAAAAAAAAAAAACTTGCCAGAGAAAAGAAAAAGGGGGGATAAAGAAACTGTACCTTTTTTTTTTTTTTTTTTTTTTTTTTTTTTTTTTTTTTTTTTGCCCTTCCACGATTTTTTCTTCATATTCCCCTTTCTCCCCCCCCCCCCCCCAATCTACACACGAATAAAAGAGAAAAAAAAAAGAGGGAAGAGAAAAAAACCTCTTTTTTTTATATATCCCTCCTCCATTTTTTTTATCCCCCAAATCCCCCACAGTAATAGTGTGTTTAAATCTTTTTTTTATATGGTGGGGCACCCCTTTTTCTTTTTTCCCCCCTCCCCTTCTTTTCCCCCCTTTTCTTTTTCTCTTCCTTATGATGAACCAGCATTACATAAACACACTACTTTCAGCCGAGTGGGCGAAAAAAAAAAGTGTGCCATAAATGCCCGCCAGTACAATCCGTCTGCTCTGTGCAGCGATACTGATGCAAGCCACCACAGCAGTGCGGGTCAACACTGTTTACAAAGAGCCACCCAACATTGCAGACCACCAGTACAATTGTTTCAACGACGCTTCTTGGTGCAGGTGCACAGCAGGCAGAATGATGACAGGGCTGAAAAGGACGAACGGGAACACTCTAGAGTACCTTGATGGGTACCACTGCGCGAGGCCCACACGAAGCGTTTCCAAAGGAAACTGCGTTACTGTGTCAGTAACAGCCGACTTCACCCTCGCAGGAGGGACCGCATCGTGCCCTGTGGGAACGCTTCTGAACGGGATGCACCGAATGGGGTGCGACTCTCTTGATTGCGTGGATCACTTTGAGTGCTGTCGGTTCGTTCCTTTGGACGGGGTTCTTGTCACGGGCACGCCTGTCCGCTTGTCTTGGAAAGCCTGCATGGACACCTGGAACAACTGGTGCGATGCAGGTGTGAACCAGTTCGTGGTGGGGCTGGTCATAGCTGCACGCCGTCCGTCGAGGAACGACATTCGTGGTATTGACTTCGCGATGGTGTCAAGGGTCTACTATGTGCCGGGGGACACTCCTGCACCTGTCACTTCACAGCCCACTTGGGCACCTGCAACAGCAGGACCGACGGTGCAGCCCAGTTGGTCACCTGCAACAGCAGGACCTGTTGGACCGACGGTGCAGCACAGTTGGGCACCTGCAACAGCAGGACCGACGGTGCAGCCCAGTTGGTCACCTGCAGCAACAGTGCTGCCTACTTCTGCTCCAAGTACGCCTGAACCTATAAGTGGTGTCCCTTCCACAGGTGAGCCATCCGTGCTACCTACACCTGTTGAATTGGTGACAAGCCCCCCTGACTCTGTCTTCGCTTCGGCTGCCCCGCGTACACCCGAACCCATCAGTTATGCACCTTTACCGGTTACGGTGTCGCCAGCAACGACGACTTCACCGTCTCATGATGGTGATGGTGGGGGTAGCCACATTGGGGTGGTGGTGCAGTTGGCTGTAATTTGTGGTGTGCTGGGTGCCTCGTGTGTGGTGTTTGGGTTCATGTGGTGGAAGTTAAGAAAGCCGAACTACGACGAGATGTACTCTAACCAAATCGAGCTGTTGGTATAGTTATTGTTTTTCTTTTTTTTTTTTTTTTCCCCTCTTTTTTTTTTTTCGACAGTCACCACAGAAACGCGCGGAAGTTGAAGGTGACATCGTGGAGATGGGCGGTCTGGATGGTGATGGCGGTGGAGCGGTGAATGGATTTAACGTGGCCACGTGATCTTTTCTTTTTTTTCTTTTTTGTTTTCTCTCTTTGCAGGCCGTCATTCATTTGCTGTTCTGCCATGATAAATTTTTAAACCCTCCCGTAATGTTACTATTTCTTTTTTTTTTCTTCTCTTTTTTTTTTCTTCTTTCTTCCTTCTTTTAAATACCTTCGCTTTAAGAAATTAAAGCTTTTTTTCTTTACTCTGATTTACTCATCTCCCTGTTTTTTTTAACAAAAAAAAGAAAACTGGGTTATTTGTGCGTGGGAGGGGCATTTATTTCCCCTTTTCTTTCCCCACATTTCCCTCTCTCTCCCCCTCCCTCCCTCTACACAATTCTTACGGCAAACACCTGACGCTCTTTCCAGCACGGGAGGAACGATGACTCTCTTAAGGTTGCCAAAAATTCCCTTCCTTTTTTTTTTTTTCATAAAAAAAAAAAAAAAAAAAGAGAGAAAAAAAAAAAAAAAAAAAAAAAGAAAAAAAAAAAAAAAAGAAATGATGCAACCCCAATATGTAACGCAACATATGCAAGTAAACCAAGTAGTCCAGTACACCAACTGGAAGGAAGGCATCTGCGGCTGTTGTTCGAGAGAGTGCGAATTGTGCTGCAACGTATTCTGGTGCACCCCCTGCATGGCGGGGAGGACGCACAGCGCGGCTGTAAACAACCTCAGAGACACAATGGACGGAACCGTAACAGGCTCCTTAATAGCAGCTGAGGTACTGGGCATCGTACTGTCCTTTTCTCTGACGGCAGCTGGAATTCCTGGAATGGGTTTTTGCAGCTATATGGGCTGCTGCGCCACAGCAGGGTATCTCACTTACCAACGGCAGTTCATAACAAAAAAATTCAACATTCACTCTGAGCCCTGTATGGATTGCCTGATGTCGTTTTTCTGCCTCCCATGTGTGTTGTGCCAGCACCACACTGAACTGTCTCACCGAGGAGTGGACCCTGGTTCGTGCTGTTGTATAATAGGGCAGCAACGGCCTAGGCAGACAGCGGTGGTTATGGTGGCGCACCATGGGCAGGTGATGTCCTACCCCCAGCAGCAAGTTCAGCCTGCTTATCCGTCTCACGGGTACCCTGT
Source organism: Diplonema japonicum (assembly GCA_964019335.1). NCBI lineage: Eukaryota > Euglenozoa > Diplonemea > Diplonemida > Diplonemidae > Diplonema > Diplonema japonicum. The sequence goes on from OZ025729.1 coordinate 135,539, forward strand.
GCAGGGGCAGGCGGTGATGGGGCAGCAGCCTATGTTCCCGCAGACTCATGTACAGCAGCAGCAGCCTGTGCATACCGGTCCTAACCAGCCGTCGGCCCCTGTTTTAATGCAGCCCGGGCATCCTCCTCAGTTTGTTGTGCAACAGCCTCACCTTCCGCCTCCCGAGAACCCGGCTTGTTTCGCGCCGATGGCGCCTGCGAACCAGCAGCAGCAACCTTTCCCGCCTCAAATCGCGCCTATACCTGATGCGCCGCAGCAGCCGTCGCCGCAGCAGCAGCAGCCAGCTGTACAGAATACAGTTTGATTAAAAGGGCTCTGAAAGTTTTTTTTTTTTTTTTTTTTTTTTTTTTTGTTGTTTAAGTAATTACGATGGACATTGAAAAAAAAAAAAAAAAAAAAAAAAAAGAAGAAGAAGAATATATCTGAGCGAAAAAAAAAAAAAAAAAAAAAAAAAAAAGAAAAGTGAAAACAAAGCGTTTTCACAAGGATGTGTTGGCCCTTCTTTTCTCTCTCCCCCAACTTACCCTTCTATTATGGGGCCATGCAGTCTTTTCTTTTTTTTTTTAATTTTCTTCTTGTTTTATACGTGAATTACCTTAACTCCCGAGAGGAGAGGAATGTGGGGAAGGCACGAAAAGGGGAAAAAGGGGTATTTCTTTTTGGCAAGTCTATATCACCTCTCTTTCTCATTACACATAAGGCACGAAAAGATTTTAAAAAAGTACAAAAAAAAGGGGGGGTGTGAAAAAAAGGGGTTTTCTTTTTTTTGAACCATTTGTTTGTGCACACAAGAAGAAGAAGAAAAAAAAACACCCGCCACCCCGCCTTTTTTTTTTTCCCCCTTCCCTCAAGAAAACTGAGCAACAGAACAATTTTTTTTGTTCTTCTCCTTTTTTTGCTTGAACAAGAAAAAAAAAGATTCCTTTTTTTTTTTTTTTTTTTTTTTTTTTTTTTTTTTTTTTTGATAATGAATTGCTATTGCTAAAAAAAAAAGAGCAGTGGTAAACATTGTTTGGGCTTATCCTTCCTACAGGTTAATCCAGGCCAACAAATCAGCCGACTCCTTTTTTTTTTTTTTTTTTTTTTTTTTTTTTTTTTTTTATTATATATTTCCCCGTGTTGAATACAGATAAAATAAATAAATAAAGATGAACCATTTCCCCCTTCCTCCCCCCCCCCCTTTTTTTTAGGCCATAGCCATTTCCCCCCCTTTCTTTATTGCTCCATTAACGACACCTCACTTAAAGGGAAAAAAAAAAAAAAAAAAAAAAAAAAAAAAAAAAAAAAAAAAACCAAAATGCATGACGAAACCGAGGCACTAGACAGCCAAGGGGAGATAGAAATGGACGCGGCGATAGATTGTGACACCGAGGAGGAGGAGGCGGGGGAGGCGATGACGGTCCCTCAAAGAGTGCCGTATTTCCACACAGCTGCAGGGCTCATAGTGATGGTGTGGGTCTTTGATATCTTCATGGTGGCAGCCTTGCGGGCATGGGGCAACCTGCCACCTATCGCGGCGGCCATGGCGGTCCTATTCTGGATGCGCTCTGGCGAAAACAATTTTATTCACAACGGAGGCCCCACACGCTCCTTCTGGAACCGTCAGGCCGCAGGCCACGCGCTCCTCATAACCTACATTTTTGTTGTGCTACTCAACATCGTGTCCCTTCTAAATGCCGTTGTCCGAAAGGTACACAACGAGACAAGTCTTGTGATATTTGACGGTGTTTCAATGGCTGTTCATATTATCGGTTCTGTGATGATAGAAATATGCGACCTGACCCGGCCCCTTCTGAAATAAAAAAAAAATTTTTTTTTTTTAACTTTTTTTTTTTTTCGTTCTTTTTTTTTTCTATCATTGACAGGATTTAAAAAAAAAAAAAAAAATGGAGGTGTATGTTGAAGTTCCCAACGCCAGCGAGCCGCTGCTGATCGAGCTGCGCGAGCACACCACCGTTGGGGAAGTGAAGGACATTGTCGAGCGTGAGACGCAAATCGACCGCAACACCTTCTCGCTGAAAATAGAGGGCGAAGTTCGTATGAACGAGTCTCTAGAGGTGAACGCCTGCGGCATCGCCTTTGGGGATTCCATGGAACTTGTCGTCAATGAATGGTGGCCCTTGAAGGGACCCGGGATACAAAAAACCATGAAAACCAAATACCGGATCGCGAAACACGGCGACGGGACCCCTATCAAAAAGGGCGACACAATAGCTATCGATGTCACCGGAATTCTAGCCGAAGACGGGAAGGAGATTTGGCGCACTACAGGAAACACACACAAGGTTGATGTGGGGCGCTCCATCGTGGGTTTCGATAAAGGCTGCCTGGGGATGTTGCCAACTGAAGTGCGCTGCCTTTTGATCCCCCCCATGGAAGGGTACCCTGTTGGATATGAAACTCTTAAAATTCCTCGCGGTAAAGACCTAATCTTTGAGATCAGGCTACATTGTCTTATAGAAGATTGAAAAAAAGAAAAAAAAAAAAAAAAAAAAGCTTTATGCTAATATAAAAGTTTTTAAGAAAAAAAAATTTTCCCTTTTTGCCTCTTTATCTTCTTGCTGGTTTTTTTTTTTTTCTCTCTCTCTTTTTTTTTTTTTGTTCTTCCCTATTTGCTTGCCTTTCAACGATTAGAAAAAGAGAGAGGGGAAAAGACCACATGGAGAGAAAAGTGGGGGAAGTAATCTCCCCCCCCCCTTTGAGGTGTCACCTCATAAAACACCCCTACCCACCACTTTATGTTACTTTACGAACGGTACGCTTTAAGGGCCTGTTGGCGCTTGTACACGGTGCCGTTTGACTGATTGCGAAACCTCGATTCCCCCCTGCGTTCCCTAGCCTTTTTTTTTTTTCTTTTTTTTTTTATTGTCCCCAATTTTTTTTTTTTTTTTTTTCCCTCTCGTTTTTTGAATTTTTACTTTTATTCTCTGTCCCCCATATCTTTTTTTTTCTTTTTCTTCATTCCCCCCCCCCCCCCACTTCACGCAAAAAAAAAGAAAAAAAATCTCAACAAGGCAGTGTGGGAGGGGGAGAGAGGGGAGCGGAGGGAAGAAAAAAAACAAAAAAAAATGGCCTGCGTTCAAAACCCAGTCCCGCACCATCTAGGTGCCTGTGTCACATTTACTCTTCCACCGGTATTCCTGCTCCCTGTAGGTGTGGTCACGGCGAGGCTCCAAGTGGTAGAAGGCACAGGCAACGTCTTCGGGCGTGTGGATGTCCCCGAAACTGCTGTTGCGGAGGAAGGCCAAGCCATCATAGCAGCGTTCACAGGGTGCGGGGTGGACAAAGAAGGTACCTACGTGCTCTCCTGCGAGTATAAAACATCTGACAATTCGTCGAATTCGGTGGTCCAAACTGCCCCTTTTGAGGTTGCCCGTGTATACTTCCCGCCAAGTACCTCTGCTAGCACGGTGATTACGCTTGCAGGGTGCATATTATGCGTAATGGCTCCCGTGAAGCAAACTATTCCAGCATACATTGAAAAACTTCAAAAAGGGTTCGAATCTGCAAGAATCCACGCGTTACCCCTCCCTGCCAAGACGCTGGAGGAGGTGCAGCGAAAGATCATATCAAGCATTGTGTCCGGCATCACCGGTGGCCCTGTCCTCGAAGCACTGTCAGAGCGTGAAAAAACAAAGACGATCGAACGGTTCAAATCTAAAATCAAGAAGGACAACGGTTCGGCCGCGTTGAAAATCCCTGCTCTGCGTGGCTCGCAAGCTGATTTATCACCGGAGATCTTAACACTGGCATTGAAGACCCCACAGAACGTCTACCCATCTGTCAAAGGCGCCCCGTCTCACTTCCATTTCTCCTCCGTAGAAGGCACACTTAACGCGCTCGGGTGTTACATCAATCTAACCCCCGACACAATTCTATCCTGCAAAAAGATATCTATCGTCGCGATGTACCTCCAGCTTCCATCACACATATCGATCCCCCACGGGAGTATCAGTATCAAAGCATACGTTGTAATCCTCCCATCGGGTGGGTGTACCATCGATGTCTCGGGTGACAATGGAGGCCCGACACCCAACGGCATAGCAGAGCCCGGTCAAAACGGGTCGCACGGAATGCCAGGTGGTAACGGTGGAATGGTTTCAATAATTTCTCACAGTGTCCAACCCGCTGACGGATGTAAGACAGGGCTGGTTATAAACGCAAACGGTGGAAACGGGAGTAATGGTCAGCACGGTGGCTCGGGAATCCCAGGTGACTCCGGCGAAACCCCTGGGTCCCACGGCCGCAAAGGCGGCCCTGGGGGAACAGGCGGCAATGCAGGCTCACCAGGCAATCCCGGGGAAATCACCTTGCAAACATCAACTCCCTTCCCCGACTCTATTCAACTCTCCCTCACATCGAACCCTGGACATGAAGGAAAACCAGGACAAGGCGGCGCTGGTGGCCCGGGTGGTTTACCTGGTCCACCAGAGATCAACCCCCAGTACACATCTTCTGGATGGTGGTGGAACCGTTCCCACGATATCACATCTGACGAGACCGCCGAATCAAAATGTCGAAAATCAGGCAAACAAGGCGACCAAGGAAGGATGGGAGGTGCGACGAAGGAATTCATCCCACCTTCGCTACCGATCGCCTGCACGGTGCCGATATCATACGTGTGGGGGCATGTTATGCCGAAGTCGTTAGTTGGCAGGATGTTACAAGTTGCCGAGACACTTTACCAGGAAAGATGTGACGCGGCTGGGTACTTGCTCTCCTTCGTCTCCTCGGCCGCTACTCTGCAACAAAAAACAGGCCGAAGCATCGAACCGGTGGCGAGACGCGCCAGCCTGCTCTCCCTCCAGCACAAGAAAGGTTTTTGCTACTGGGGGTACCGGGATAACTTCTACCCATTGCAACCGTTCAGCACCCTGAGGAGCAGAGTAGAAGACATGCTGCACCACTACGAATCAGCGTATGAAGCATGGGCCTCCGCGATGCGAAAAGAAGGCAGGGAAACCGTTCTCTCTGAACGCCTTCACGGTGCTCACGAAGTCTCGGTAGAATCTAGCAAGCTTCTGGAGGGCAAGATACGAGACTTTAGAAGGCTCGAGGCAGATTGCCTTGCGAGTATCGATAGGCTCAATTTGTCTTCTTCGCTAGCGAAAAAATCTCTATCTGCTCAAGCGGAAGCGCTGACCAAGGCAGTTGCACACGAGGCCACCCAGCAGGCCGTCAGGAATTTCACAACATCGGACCATGCGGAGCGGTTTTCCAAAGCGGTTACAGTCCTTAGCACAATGCTGTCTGTATACCCAGCTTTGCCCCCGCCGCCTTCCATCATTGACACATTGGTCGCGCAAGGAAGGGACCCAGGCGAGGCGACGGGTGCATACTACAAGGTATTTTTGTTGGGGAAGGAAAAAAAAAAAAAAGATGGCTCAAGAGTCGTTCATATCCATCGGGGCTCAGCTCATATCCTCTGCTAGGGAATTCTTCAGAGATGACGACGCGGTATATAAACAATTTTTTTTTTTTTTTTTTTTATTCCAAACACCTCAGATTAAACAAAAAACCGAGGAAGCCCTCTCCCAAATCATCCTCGAAAGCCAGCAGGACAAGAGCACCATGCCCCTCCACGAGGTCGACAGGTGGGTAGCTGGCGTAGGCCTCACAGGCGAACGGGTCAAGGTACGCGACAAGTACCTCTCCGAGGTGAGGAGGTACCAAGCAGTCCTTACTGGGATAGAAGAGGAAGGAAAGAAGCTGGAGGCGGTTCGGGGCAAACTGGAAGAGATGGAATCCGGGCTGGAGAAATCCGAAGGCGAAAAGCGAATGCTGAGCGACAGCAGGGGCAGGCTTGAACTCCTCAGAATGAACCAGAAAATCAACGACCATCTTTGGGAAGCCGTGTGGAATGCCGCAAAAAAACTGGGTTGGGGTTTCAGGCTTCTCACCTTAGCTGCCTCACGGCTCACAGGGAAAAAACCACATTGTGTACAATCTAACAACGGCGGCCCGGTTCCTCCCGCGCAGTTTCGGTCAAAACTCTTGGAGGTGCAGGGTGAGATATTTCAAAACGAGATAGAACGCCCGCTGGGAACCCCGAGAGCAGTAACCACTGAATGTATCTCTTTTAGAGCAGCACATCTCTTGGAAAGCCTTTCAGCACACAAAACGTGTGTTTTTGGAATTGGCCCTTCTGACCTTCCTGAGCTTGCTTCGCTCCGGCCGGACCCCGTCCTCGAGAGCCTGACAGTGTTTTTTACTTCTTCAAGATGTGATATGAAACTAACCGTATCGTTGTTGGGAACACCTTCTGTTGGGTTTGTCACTGAAGGTGGTACCGCTACCTTTGCGCACCCCCCCGCCACTTTTTATGCGGCGCAAAATGGAAAACCGATTCAGGTGGCTTCGGCAGATCTTCCCCCTCTTTCACCGTTTACCCTATATAGGCTCTCTGTTGATACAGAAGCAGAAGAATTTTCGGAGTTTGAGGTCACCTTGAATGTGTCATGCCGTGGAGAGGCATAAGAAATTTCTGAAGTATCTTTCTTTCCCCGTCCAATTCCCGATCGTCTCTTTTTTTGTTGGTTTTATTTTGGATGGAGATGTGTTGTTCGCTGTTGACCTCCTCGTCGGTCATCACCGGTAGCGCACGAGTGGAAGAACGTAACGCAGATGCTCAGGGTGACGAACAGGCAGCAAACTGCACGAGCGCAGAATCTTGGTTACCCGGGACGTCCCGGCTGGGGTTGAGCTGTACACCGCACGCATTAAGGACACGACGCGGAACGCAGAAGAAGCTACAACTCGGCCGCGGTGCGCCCCCTGTAATCAAGTAGACAGTTCTTGTGCAGGGCGCCGCCAACACCGGCCTCCTTTAACTCATATATATTTTTATTTTCTTTTTCAAAAAAAAAAGGAATCCGAAGGAGACTCTCGTACCATTTTTTTTGATGATGAGTTCCCCGTTTAAAAAAAAGGGGGGGGGAGGGGCCAATTTCCTTTTCCCCTCTTTTTTACCTTATTCATTTTACATTTTCTCTCTCTTTAAAAAAAAAAAAAAAAAAAAAGGAAAAAAAAAAAAAATGACGAAAGCAGCAGAGTTCACGTTATGCTTTCTGAACCAGCTGCGAATGAGCAGGGACACCATTATGAAATGGCACAGCGACCCGGGATTTCGAGAGGTGATAAAAGGCACTTACTGTAGAGTCGTTATGAGAAACGACAGGGGGCGAAAATTTTACAGAGTTGGCAGGGTGGAGGGGTTGGGGCCAGAGGGGAACGCAGGGGTGGTTCTGTCCTACGGGCTGAAGGAGAAAGAGTATGCTATCGAGTTTATATCAAACGGAGAGTTCACTGAAGAGGAACGAGGGGCGTTTCTCAACGCGCTGGAACAGGACGGTGTGGAAATCCGTTCATCGCAAGACGTCGCTGAAAAGGTAAAAGCGATGAAGATATTTCTCATGCAACGAACCATGGTATCGCAAAAAAAAAAAAAAAAAAAAAAAAAAAAAAAAAAAAAAAAAAACAGCCCAGAACACACATCGATCAAGAAGACGTCAATGAGCCCCTTGAGTGCGACACCGAGCAACAGAACTCTGTCTTGAAGCAGTCCCACACCGCACTCTCGCAACGTGCTGCCTCGAAGGAAAAGCAGATCGAGCACCTTAGTTATGAAGTGTCACGTGTTAGCTCAGAGGCGAACACCTTGACAGGGCATCTTAGAGACAAGGAGGACCGGTTGACAACGCAGCGAGACGGGCAAAAACAGTTCCGCGTGAAGTTGAAGGAAATGGACTATTTAATCTCTCTGCAGGCGGGCATCATTGAAGGGCTTCAAAAGCAGATTGGGTCTGAGCAGGAACTGCAGGGCATTATCGCGGTATACGCAATAATTGGGGAAAAAAAAAATGATGTCAACACAACACACAAACAGAAAAAACGGAAAATCGTGTCGACGAAATTGAAGGAAAAACAACAGGAATAGATAGATAGGCTTCTTTTTTCTTTTTAGACTTTCTTTTTTCTTTTTTTTTTTTTTTTTTTTTTTTGATGCCAGTGTTATTTTTTTTTATTTCCCAAGGCCCCAAGAAAAAAAAAAAAAATAAAATAAAAAGTTTTTTCACAAAAAAAAAAAAAAAAAAAATGGAAGAGGACACTCCGCTCCTCTCCGCCTCTCAACGTGTTTTCCGAGGCTCCGAAACCGGAAAGTACGTTCTGTATCCGAAAAGGTGGCTCATGCTCGCCCTCTTTGCCTCCCCGAGCATCGTCAACGGAATTATGTTCCTGGGGATGGGATCCATCGGGGACCTGGTGGAGGAGCGCTACAACGTCTCCAGCGCGGTAGTTAACATCCTGGGCCAGGCGTTCTTCCTGATGTTCGCTTTGTTTCTACCGGGCGGGCTGGCCGTTTTAAACCGCGATGAAGGCCTGCGAAAGGCAACTCTTATCGCAGCATTCTTGAACACTATTGGAATGGCTTTGAGAGTACCAAGCACGTTGGTAGAAAACGACTCATTCGGTTTTGCATTGCTCATAACATCTAATCTAATAGCCTCTTCTGCACAGCCGTATTTTCTAGCAACACCTGCTGTCCTTTCATCCAAATGGTTTGGGATCCACGAACGCGGTGTAGCGATCGCTGTAGGATCGCTTTGCAACCAGTTCGGGATGGCTCTGGGGTACTTCGTGACCAGGCTTTTTGTAACAACGGAAAATTTCAACGATACGGTGCTTCTCATTCATATATGTGTGGCGTGCTTTTCTACGGTGACGACGTTGGCAGCGTATGCGTTTTTTGAAAACGACCCACCAACACCTCCGTCGGCGGACTGCAACGTATTGAATATATCGGCATCGTCGTCTGTCAAAGAAACTCTGAAGGTTGTTGTTAAAGCTGTGAAGCAAAATTTTAACCGACCGTTTCTTGCAGTTCAAAGCTCATTCGGCGTTTCCATTGCAATTTACTGGTCGCTTGGGCTGTTGCTCGACGGTGCGATGGTCGATGACTTCACATCAACGCAAATTGCTGTGACCGGGCTGTGCTTGCTAACGTCCGGGATCCCTGGGATGTACTGTGCGGGGCTGCTAATCGATCGATATCCGGAGGAACACCGGAAATTGTTGGCTTTTTTCATGGGATGTGGGATTGTGATGATGATCGCGCTCACGGTAGTTATTGATGAAGGTGACTCGGTGATCGTCTTGGTGTGTTTGTCAGCTGGGTTTTTGGGTTACTCGCTGGGGGGTGTGCAAGCGCTTTTCATCGATCTTGCGGTCGAGATTTCCCAGCCCCTCCCTGAATCTATATGCGCTGCGTTGTTGCTAACCGCTGCCGTGTCGGTTGGGTTTGTTTTTGTTTTTGTTTCGAACACGTTTGTCTGGACGCTTGGCGACCGAGACGGTGCTTTTTACAACAATGTTTTTTATTGTTGTTGTTTGTGCTTCGTTTTCGTTGTGCTCGCCGCTAGCGGGCCACGATCGGGGCCTCGTCAATCTAACGCTTTCCTCTTACGTGGTTCGCGAGCATCCAGCATGGCAGGCCTGAACCCGTTATCACGCCTTCAAGTCCCTACACCAACTGCCGCAGCAAAGGTCTAACGTTCGGGAAGTACAAAAAATTTCTTTCTTTCCTTTTTTTTTTTGTATAAATGATGAGGGAGGCAAAGAAAGACACCCCCCCCTCCCTGGAAGGCAAAAAAAAAATAAAAAAAAAGGGCCCTCCTTTTTTTTTTTTTTTGGTCGGCCGTTCACGGGTGAGGGTTGAGAGGGTGCCCCCTCTATTTTTTTTTTTTATTTCCCTGCTCGTGGCGCACAAACAAATGAAAGCGCCAAACTAGTTTTTTTTTTTTTTCTTCTTCTATTTTCATGTGGGGCAGCAGGGCCTTTGAGTGCGGTAACGGCACCGCATAGGTGTGAAGCCCCACCACCCTTTTGACTTGTGTCACCTTGACGTTAAAAGATCGAAGGGTTTTTTTTTTTTTTTTTTACTTTTTCTTTCACACTCCCTCAAGACTCAGTGATAACATCACAAAAGCTAACTGTCCCTCAGGTTTTTCTTCCCCCCCCCCTTTCTTTTTACCTTTAAGCCAGCCCTCATGTCTCCAAAGGTATTACATCATGAGAGATATGAAATATTCTTTTTTTTTTTTGTTTACAGCGTAATGAGCTATTTTATTAGGTAAAATCCCGCTCGTGCTACGCAAACAAATGAAGAGATTTCCCCGTAGCCTGTTCCAATCTTTACTACCCTTCTTTTCTGTCTCCATTTTTGCCTTGGCTCTCTCCTTCCTCCTCCTTTTTTTTCGAATTTTTTTTTTTTTTTTTTTTGAATGTCTTCTCATTTTTTTTTCTTTCCTCTCTCTCTCTTCTTTTTTTTTCTTTTTTTTTAAAAAGAGAGGGAGAGAGGGGGACAAAAAAAAAATGAAAGAAAGAAGGGAAAAAAAAAAAAAAAAAAAACTCAAAAAAGAAAAGGGAATGGAGGGACTTAGAGGAACCTTACTCTGCCAAACTGCAGTAGTTTTATTCAACGCCCGATATCTCAAAGCCAGCTGGCCACTCTCGGCTCTAAGGGGGCTACCGAGAGAATTTTCGAAATTTCGAAAAAAAACGCTTTTCTTTTTTTTCGAGGCGTCCTGCCACATACCGCAGGTACCCTTAAATGTCTCTTTTTTTTTTTTTTTTTTTTTTTTTTTTGAAGGAAAAATATCTTCTTTGGGATTTCTATGGTTGGCATTTGGAATAAGAAGACTTCAAACAGGGGGTGCTAAAACGGGTTTTAGAGATACGAGCGTGTAAAAAAATCTGGGGTATTTCTATTTTTTTTCTTCTCCCCCTCCCTCCCCCTCTTTAGCTGTATCCTTCATTTTTTTCTCTTTTTTTTTTTCTTTTTCTTTTGCGTGATGCAACACGATGTGGCGTGTTTTGGTTTTTTAAGGTATTTAAAAAAAACCTTTTTTTTTTTTTTTTTTTTTTTTTTTGAATTCGTTGCTTTCTTCCCTTCTTCTCTCTTCTTCATGGCTTTTTTTTCAAATCAAATGCCAAACTAGTTTTTGTGTGTTTCTTTCTTGTTGCCACTTTTTGGACTTATTGGCGTGAATTTTCTTTTAATCTTTTTTTTTATGAATGGTGAGCACCCCCATGCACACCGAAACCTTATCGATTTTTTTTTTTCTCTTAGAATGTGGGTGAGAACTCTTCTTTGAATTCTGTTGACTCCCTTTTCGTCACTTTGGCCAGCCGGAAAAAAAAAAAAAAAAAAAAAAAAAAACCCTACTTAAAGGGGGGGGGTCCGAATAATTCCCTCCCAAAATAATGTGTTTTTTCCCAAAATAATTCTTTTTTTTTTTTCGGGGATTTTTCCGCTCCAAATTTCCCAAATAATTCCCGACCCCCTTTCTTTTTTTTGGGGGGACCGGGGGGTGGGGGGGTCACATGGTAGTCGTACAACGGGTTTTTCTCAGTTGCGCCTGTGCAGGGTTCTAGCCTACCTAACCCATGTATACACCCCTTTTTTGACCAAAAGGTCGATTTCCGCCTGGTTTTGGGCACTTTTTGGGCACTTACGAGCAATTCTTTTGCATTTTTGAACAGGGGACCACGGGGTTTGGCACCTGGGGGTTATTGTGGGGGACTATTTTTCTTAACGCAAGAAGCTAGATGGTTCGTGATGAACGGTTCAAAATTTCATGGTTTCATACTTAGTTCGAAGGCGCTTTGTGGGTGGCCCGGGTGCTTCTGCGTTGCCGGAAGGCACGTGGATTCATGTGTTGACAGCTTATCCAGTATTTGCTTTCATGGCCCGCAATGTCAATATTTCCATTCCTGAGCAAGATCCCAAAGCTGTGCCGTAGCCCACTGGCGGTATTGTGAGGCTGCTTACGCAAGTAAGAGTGCTGGCCCGGCGAGCTACGAGGGCAAAACCCTCATTTTCTTCTAGGAGATGAGAAATATGTTATAGTGCGACATGATCAGACTGGAACGGCCGCCCCGGGGCATCCTCTGCTCAACCCGGCGGACGTGGGAGGCCCTTCTTCGGAAGGTGCCAGTCGCTTGACCAGTGCCGTCGAATGCGCGCTATATTTTATAAATACATATAACAATCGATTGAAAAGGAAATGTACGTATTGTGAAGCTGCTTCTGTGTGGCACCGGCGATTCAGACCTCCCGCCATTTTGAGGGGGTTAGGGGGGGGCTGTGGCATGCCCCAAGCAGCCGAGGCGGGACGTTGGTTGATGAATGCAGCAGAGAGCACCGAATCAACGTGGCACTGTGGGTAGAGCAGGCACATGAGAAAGGTCATGCAACTGCTCGACACCTTTAGCTGTATGCGGTCTCGCGGCTACCTTCCAGGTAGTTCCGAGGAGACCATACAGCTAAGGGCACTTAGCGAAGTAAGCACTTTGAAGGAGTCGGACCCTTTAGACAGTGCAGCACAGAACGTTGTTGCGGGTGTTACAATGGACACTACACCTGACGAGACTAGCCTCCCAAGCCCTTGCAGCTTCTCAAGCCCCAACAGATTCTCAAGCCTCTCAGACCCCCGCAACCTCCCAGCAACCACCTAACGCCAAAACCAGGCGGTTTGTCTGCAACGTTTGTGGGTTCTCCACAACCTGGGAGAAAAACTGTGTTAAAACTTCCCTTAGGAAAAAAAAGGGCATGAAAAAAATCTTGGCACGATTTGGCATGTTAAGATTTCCGAAGTGCCCCTGCTTTCCATGTGGCAGGCTCCCCAGCCCAAATAAGTACAACCCAAATAAGTGTATTCCAAATAATTCTTTTTATTTCACTCTTCAGAAATTACTTCACGCACTGGGGGGCCCATTACTTCACGCTAAATCTCATTACTTCACGCTAAATCTCATTACTTCACGGTGAAATAATGGCCTGTTTTCCGTGAAGTAATAGGGGGTTTCCGTTAAATAATATGCCTCGGTAGGCCAATTTTTGCCTCGGTTCGGTTCCCAGTGGGGCTACTTTTTCCTCTCAGTTTGCTATTTCCCCCCAGGTTCAGCTCAATTGGCCAACTTTTGCCTCGGCTCAGTTCCAAGTTGGACTACTTTTTCCTCCCAATTTGCCCACTTTTGGCTAGGCCTTGTTCCCAGTTTCTGTGGGTAACTCTTCTGTGGGTAAGGGTAACTTAGTCAGCTTACCCAAGCTCCCCAAAAGACTTCAAAATACCGAAGCAGCAGAAAAAAAGGAGCCAGCGGCCGCGCCAGGTATGGGAAGGCCTGATTAGAGATGGTGACAGTGGCAATGCCAGCGACAGCGGCAGCTCTAAGTCAACAAAAGGAGGAAAAACAACTTGTATTGTAACCTTTGTAACCCCTCTCTTGTTGTACCCCTTGTCACCCTGTTGTGCCCCTCGTGGTGAAGTAATTTCAGAGTGTCGTGAAATAAAACCACTTACCTACCGCCAAGTAATGCTTTACCGACCTCGAGGTAACGGTAAAGTCATTACTTGTTGGCAGTAAATAGCTATTTTTTGGAGCCCAAACACCCCCCCCTCCACTGCCCAAATAAAGGGATTATTCGGACCCCCCCTTTACTTACCATAAAAAAAATATGAGCCATCCGTTGGAAGTAAATAGCTTAAATTGCTCTTTATATCTTCTTTTTTTTTTGCACACAAAACGCCTCTTACTTAGATGAACGGACGGGGGAGGGAGTCACCCATTTTCAAGGGGGGAAAATGTACTTCTTTTTACATCTCATGCGTACAGGGGGGGGGGGGGGGTGTAGCAAGACACGTAAAGGTTACCTGGGCCAAAAAGCCTTTATATCAACACCGTAGATTTTGAAATTCACGTAATACCCAAAACCGAATTTTTTTTTTTATTGTACATTATCAAAAAAAAAAAGAAAAAAAAAAGAAAAAAAAAAAACTACACTACGTTTTTTTTCGCGAATTTTGGATTTTCCAATTTGCTTTTTACCCTGTTTGTAGTTTTCCTCAACAAAAATAAATAAATAAAAAATAATAAATAATAGTAACAATTGTTGGGGGCACGAGCGATTGTATTTTTCTTTTTTCAAATGTTTTGCGTTGTTTCTTCCTTTTTTTAAAAAAAAAAAAAAATCAATGCACGCAAGCCAGATTTTTATTTCTTTTTTTTTTTTCCTGGTACCGGGCATTAGAATTTATTCGAACAAATTTCATTAGGAATTTGTTTTCCTGTTTTCTTTTTTTTTTTTTTTTCAATATATTTATTTCACTCTTCTGAAATTACTTCACGCACTCCCCCCTTCACGGTGAATTAATGGCCCTTTACTGTGAGGTTTTTGGGCTTTTCCTCAGATATGCCTTCGGCCAACTTTTTTGGACCCCACCCGAAGGCAGCCGGATCTTCGAAAAAAAATTTTTTTTTCAACAGGATAAGGGAGGGGGAGGGGGGGTGTGAGGGAAAAAAAAAAAAAAAAAAAATGTTGAAAAGAACGTTGTACCGGCTGTATCCCGTTGGTGGTCCGCACGAGAAAAAAAACAAACCTATGTCCTACGCCCCAGGAAAGAAGTGGAGTATTGTGAACATACAACAAGAGGGTCCTGTGAAGAAGGACACTAGAAACATCACAGAGAGGGGGCACGTGATGAAGCTGATATACATGTTACAGCCGATTACGATGAGCGATCTGTGGGAGGAAATGTTTCGGTCTCCGTTCAATCCGATACACTCCCACGCGCAGCTGAGAAACATAATTTTATTTTTGAGGAAAGATATGCAGGTGTGGGTGATTTAGGGGAAAAAAAAAAAAAAAAAAAAAAATAAGGTATACATGCGGTTGGACCCCGACGACCTTCAATTTTACATCTACCTGTATCCACAATGGGCCAGGCTTGCTAAGCACTATATTGGTTTGTTCACATCCCCAAAAAAAAAAAAAAAAAAAAAAAAAAAAAAAAAAACAGAAATTGAAAAGAAAATCGAGCAAGAAGAAGCAGCCGACCTCGCGCAAAATCCCCCCCCTGCCTACCCGCCTGACCCACTGAGATATTACTACCAGTATCTGGATCTACAGGTTTGTGTGAGGAAAAAAAGAAAAAAAAAGAATTGTTTGAAAACGGGGAATATGAGAAAGCAGTAGGAAAGTTAATGAATTTTGCGCCAAGGTTGCCCGTCTTCCCACTGAATTTTGAAGAAAAAAAAAAAAAAAGAATTTGCTCAACTCGAAAAATTCACCACTGAGGAGCCTGCTACAAAATAAATAATAGTTTGATTTTCCCAGCAGAATCTGTGATTTTTATTTATCGTTTTTTGCCCTCCGACCTAGTGTTTTTTTTTTTTTGGCTGGGGACGTTTTATATTTGGCATGCTAAAAAATAAAATAATGGCAGAAAAGAAAAGAAAAGAAAAAAAAGGGGAGAACCAGTAGTCGGGCTACTAGTCAGACTCTGTCTACTACTTCTTCTGCTTGATAATCACATGGATTCTGATATCATGGGTGCTTGTCGCACATTGTGCCTTGAGAAAGTGGGCTTTGGTCCACGTACGCCCTACGTTGGGGAGCATCAACTCACATGCAACAATCTTACCTAACTCATAGAAAGCGGTCTTCCCAAGCACTGCTTCAATTGGCTTGTCATCTCTTAGGTTCAGCCACCACTGATCACAAACTTGCAAGAAACATGAGGAAAAAAATAAAGTTATTATTAAGTTACTTTTTTTTTGATGTTTCTAGCCAAAACAAGGGAAAATAAATAAAGTCTACGGGGTCCCCAGCCAAAAACACTAGGGAGGGGGGGGGCAAAAAGATAAATAAAAAAATAAAATAAAAAAAAAAAAACACACACACAGGAGCAATTTGCCCGCAGAAGGATAGAGGAGCTGGAAAGCAGCGGCAAAACTGTCTCCGATAAAGTGTAACAAAAAAAAAATCAAAACAAAAAAAAAAAAAAAAAAAAAAGTGTGGATTTTTTTTTCTTTTTTTTCTCATTCCTTCCCCCCCCCCCCCCCCAATATTCTAAATTTCTATTTCAAAACACAACACAAAAAGAAGAAGCGGGTTGAAAAACAAAAACAAACAAAAAAAAATGCATATTTACATAAAATCCATCACATTTGGTGGATTTAGATCCTACAAGGAAGGCGGGCTGTTAGGCCTCGACAGGAAGAAGGGGGAAGAGTTCAGCCCGATGGTGAACATGGTGGTCGGAAAGAACGGAAGCGGTAAAAGCAATTTCTTCGCCGCGATCCAATTCGTCCTAGGCCAAGGCAAGTACCGCACCATCCCTACAAAGGACCGCAAGGAGCTCATCCACGAGGGAGCCGGGAACAAGGTTCTGTCCGCATACGTAGAGATCCAGCTGGACAACAGCGAAGGAAGGTTCTCCTTTGACACCGAAGCCAAAACCATCGTGATCAGAAGAACCCTCGGCCAGAAGAAAGACGAATACAGGGTAAACGACAGGTCCACAACTGCAGCAGAACTACAGTCAATGTTGGAAGCAGCCGGGTTCTCCCCTTCCAACCCATACAACATTGTCGAACAAGGCAAAGTCAGCACACTGGCAACCATGAAAGACACATACCGCTTTAACATTCTAAAAGAAGTTGCCGGTACACATGTGTACGAGGACCGACGTTCGCAAAGCATGAAACTCATCACCCAAGCAGAGACAGACATGGCAGCCGTGGCCGACAACATCTCCACCATTAAAAGCAAGCTTGAAGAACTTGGCGAGGAACGTGAAGAATTCAAAGTCCACCAAGCGCTTCACCAAAGCCTTAAGTGTCTTCAATACGTGACAGCGAAGGCTGAAAAAGATGCTGCTTCAAAGGCCCTACGTGACCATGACGCGGCCTTCAGCGACAAGGACAAAGCCGTGCAGGAAACGTACACCGTTCTCCAGGAAAAAATGCAGAATATCAAACAGTTGGAACGCTCCGCAGCGTCTGCAGGTGTGTCGCATCAACAGTTGAAACGGCAGAAGGACATTGTCATGCAGGAGCGAACAGGCTGGCTCCGCCGTCACGCCCGTGCAAGGGTTGCTTCGTCTGTCATCGCCAACGATAAGCAAGACGCCATTGAGGAAAAAGCGCGTACAGAAAACGCGCTCGCTGCCGTCAGCAAAGAGATCGCCGCGAAGCAGGCTGCCTTGGAGAAGCAAGGAAAAGCCCTCCACGCCGCCGACGAAAAATCCGCGGTTTCCTTAATGGGTTTGAACGAGCTTTCCTCCCGCGTCGACCAGCTCGTCACGAAGAAAGGCAGGCACAATCAATTCGGAACCCGAGCTGAACGAGACAAATATCTTAAAAAGGAAATCGCGCGTCAGAACAAAACCGTCGAGGGTGCGGAGGAGGACCTCGAGAAGCTTCAAGCAAAGCTGAACAGCATCCCGGAAGAAATTGAGAAACGCAGAGCCATCGCCAGCAACAAACGCAAGGAAATCGTGGACAACAAGAGCAACACCGAGAGCTCCGAACAGCTTAAAAAGCTCACCGCCGAGCGCGACAACCTCCACGAAAGGCGCAGGGTGCTCTTCAGACAACAAGGCGAGCTCCAGCATCAAATGGACGCATCCAGCGAAAAATACCAAGAGTGGAAGCAAAAACTCAACAAAACAATCCCAAGGGACATTCGGCAAGGTCTACAGTCAGTTGAACAGGTTCTTAGGGAAAACCAAGCCATCACAGGTGTGTACGGCCCTGTCATTGGACTGTTCTCGACCGACAAGGAATTATTCACAGCGTGCGATGTGATGGCGGGTACGTCGCTGTTCCACATTGTGGTCGAAACAAATGAAGTAGCGAGTAAGATTCTCAGGGCGTTGAACGAGAAGAAGCTGCCCGGGAGGCCCTCATTCTACCCGTTGAACAGAATGAACAGCAAGCCGAAAGACCTCCCAACCGCGGAAGACTGCTTCCCACTATTCTCCCGCTTGAAGTTCAAGGACATGTTCAAGGCAGTTCTCTCCGATTTGTACGGCCGTGTCCTCGTCTGCACGAACCTCCAAGCAGCCAGCGCTCACTCCAAAACCCATGGCTGCGATTGCGTCCTTGCAAACGGTGACAAAGTCGATGCAAGAGGTGGTATCTCCGGTGGGTTCTTAGATGCCCGTACATCACGCATAGCCTCTTCCATGGGGGAGCGTCGGGTTAAGGAGGAAATCGACGGATTAAACAAGAAGCTGGAGGAGGCGAAACAAGAACAAGCCGCCATCGACCAGAAGGTCACATCGACCATGAACTCACTTCGAGACGCACAGGAGAAGCATTCGAAGGCCGACCGTTCCAACGAAAAGGAAGCGCTCGACATCCGCGCAATTGAGAAAGACATCCAACAGCTCCACGAGGCCAAGGTCTCTCTCCAGAAGCAGATTTTGGAACAGAAATCCTTCGTAAAAGACACGGCAGCGAGGGCGAAAGCCGATGAAGAGGAGATGAAAACACCAATGGTGGACAAGCTTACCAGCGATGAGGCGAAAGAACTACAAACAAAACAAAACAGCCTCGACGAGGAGAAGAAGAAGCACGGGCATCTTGTCGCGAGCGCTGAAGAACTCCGTGTCGGGACCACCCAGCTGCGCCAGTTCCTCCACGAAAACCTCTTGAAACGAGAGGACGAGCTTAAAGAAAAGCTTGCAAGGATCGACGCCCACACCACAACAGACCCCACAGGCCAGGAAAACGAAACCGATCTCGTCAAAAAACGAATCGACACTTTAGAAGCAAACCTCGAGACAATCGAGAAACAGATCGACGACGCCCTGCAACAGCGTACAAGCTTCACGAGGAAAGCAGAGGTGGAACGTGTGTCTCTGCAAAAACTCACACAAGGGTCGCACAAAGCAAGGGAGGAACAGGACAAGCAGAAGCTCAAACGCATGGGGCACCTTAGCAAATTTGAGACCGCCGCGGAGCAAATCCGCAAGCTCGGCCCACTGCCGTCAAATGTCTCAAAGTTCGAGAGCATGGACTTCAAACGGATTCACACAGAGATGGCGAAGACAAAGGCCAAGCTAGGCGGCCTGACAAAAGTCAACAAAAAGGCCTTCGACCAGTACAGCATGCTGTCGGAGATGCTGGATGGACTGGTATGGGGAAAAAAAAAAAAAAAAAAGAAAAAAAAAAAATCACAGTCGGTGGAACAGAAGAAAAGGTTGAACGACCGTGCCACGCTGCAGAGCCTTGTTGATGATTGTGATGCGAAGAAGGACGAGGCTGTGCTGCGGACTTTCAAGCAAGTGAAGCTTGGGTTCGAGAGGAATTTCAAGGACCTCGTCGGTCACGAGCGTGCCAGTGCCGAACTGATCCTTCACAGGGCGCCTACCGACGGCGACGAACCAAGGCAAAAAGCAACAAAAGTGGACCAGTTTGACGCTGTTGGTGTTAAGGTCGACTTTGGTGTCGGCGGTGGGGTCGGTGCGGGAGGAAAGTCCTTAGAGCGCCTTTCTGGAGGGCAGAAGTCCTTGGTTGCGCTGGCTTTTATCTTCGCTATCCAACAAAGCGATCCTGCTCCCTTTTACATTTTCGACGAGATCGACTCGGCACTTGACTCTGAGTACAGATCCAACGTGGCAAGAAAAATACAGGAGCTGAGCAAATCGGCTCAGTTCTTGATCGTGTCGTTCAAAAGGGAAATGCTCGACATCGGGCACAAGCACTTCCGTATTTCTTTTGAGAACAAAGTTTCCCGCCTTGCAAGGTGCACCGCTGAGGAAGCTCACCGTGTTTTGTCCAATAAGCGCCAAAGGGTCGTGGAAGACGTTGATACGGAACAACCTACTCAGGAGACCTAGATTTTTTATTTTTTATTTTTTTTTTCTTCTTCTTCATCGAGCGCTTTTAAGTGCGAAAAAAAAAAGGGGGGAAAAAAAATTAAATTGTCGTGCTTTTTGGCACGTTTCTTTTTTTTTTTTTTTCATTGCATAGATAGTTTTTTTTCTCTCTCTTTTTTTTAGACTCCCCCCCCCCCCCCTCCCCCTTTCTCTCCCCTGTTTTTTTTTTTCCCTCTTTTTTTTTCTCTTTTTTTTTACTACTACCTCTCATCCCCCCTTTTTTTTTATTCTATTCCCCTTCCCCCTTTTATTTTCTATTATCTCATTAATAGCCACAAAAAAAAAAACTCCCCCCCTTTAGAAAATAATATTCTCAATTTTTTTTTTTCCCACCCCCTTCTCTTCCCCCCCTTTTTTTTATATTTTCTACCAGCCGTCGGGGAAAAAAAAAAAAAAAATCCAAAAAAAAAAAGCGAAAAAAAAAAAAAAAAGAAAAATGCCTCAAAATGTCCCTCCCGCGTACCTTCTCGTCGGCAGTTTGAACAGTTATTTCACGCAAAAGGTTGTCGGATACCTCAGATGGAAGAGAGTGGACTATCAAATGATGACGCCTGATATGCAGCTTCACAGAGAGTTTGTTAAAAACATTGCTGGTGTGACGCAGATTCCGCTTCTCATTGACGTTAAAAGATCTGGGAAGGTTGTAGTCGACAGCAGCAAGATAATTGATTACATTGAAGAGAAGGAAGGCGGGGCGTCTGTCCACGGCGAGGAAGGAGTTGGAAAAATAATCGGCCATTTGATGGAAGCTTTTTCCGATGAATGGATGAAACTACCAGCGATGCACTTAAGATGGCACCCTCCCATCCACAACAAGTTTTTGCTAGCCGACTGGGGTAACATGCTCTACCCAACAACGTACGACACCGCAAAACGGGACAAAACATTAAAAGCACCGATGAAAATGTTCTCGTCCTCCAGAAAACCGCTTGGGGTGTCAACTGAAACAATGGGAAATTCCGTTGAAGCCGCCACCACGGCGTTGTACCAAGCGTTGACCGTTCATTTTGAAAAACACGATTTTTTGCTCGGCGGTGCGCCGACTTTAGCAGACTTTACCATGATGGGGCCGATGATGGGGCATTTGTACCGTGATCCCGTCCCCGGATTTGAAATGAAAACAAAGTTCCCATTGGTAGCACAATGGATAGAACGATCCCAAGGGATGATACCTGCAATGAGAGGCTTAACAAGATGGAGTGTAAAAGGTGGGGTTCTGAGCGAGGTTTCAAATATTGAGAATCTACCGTTTCAAAAGGAGTACGAGTGCATGAAGACCGGGGGTGTTCCTGATTCTCTGAGGATGGTTTTGAATCTGTTTTTTACAGAGCACGTCCCGATGTTATCCGAGAACTTGAAGTGTCTTCAAAAATACCTTGAGAAAAAGGGCAGTCCCACCAACAATGGCAAACCGCTGCCCCGTGTGGTGGGGAATTACGAATTCCGGGTTGCAGGGGTGGGGCATAACCGTGCCGCTTTCCCCAACGAGTTGTACAAACTTTCACGTTCGGCTGCTTATTTGAGAACACTCTCCGGAAACGAACGGGAAGCTGTTACTGCGTTCTTGTTAAGCTTTCCCAACGGGGCGCTTTTGCTGGAAACAATGCAGGCCCTTCCTTTGTTGTATATTTACGGTGAGAACAGGTTGTGTCTTGTCCCAAGGGAGGACTACGATGTTCAGGCGAAGTTGTAGAATTTCCTCGGAAGGGAAAAAAAAAAAAAAAAAAAAAAAAATTGTCGAGCTTCGTCGGCATTTTTGTGTTAAAGCGTGTAATGTTTTTTTTTTTTGGGGGCCCGACGGCACACGGCTACGACAGGAGACCACTCTTCTCCTCGAGCCAAACCCCCCTACCTAGCACGACTCCAAGCAATGTTTCTCGCCCAGATGCCGTCCATCTCATCGCGACAAACAGCCACCGCAGGCACCAGACAGCAACCGCAGAACGGTGACCGATTAGTGTGAATTTCTACCTGAACAGTGAGCACCCCCATGCACACTGAAATTTTATCGAGTTTTTTTTTCTTTTTTTTTTCTTTGTTGACGGCCTATAAAACCGATATACGCCCACCTAAAAAAAAACTCTTCTCTTTTTTTTTTCTTTCTTTTTTTCTTTCTTCGCGACAAACAGCCACCGCAGGCACCAGACAGCAACCGCAGAACGGTGACCGATTAGTGTGCATTTCTACCTGAACAGTGAGCACCCCCATGCACACTGAAATTTTATCGAGCTTTCTCTCTTTCTCTCTCTCTTTCTCCCCCCCTCTTTTTTTTGAAACCTGTCTAAATAAAAAAAAGGGGGGGGGTAACTTTTTTTTAACACCCCTCTCACCGGCATGGTACAAAACAAAAAACAAATAAAAAAAGAAATCAAAAAAAAAAAAAAAACGACGAATAAAAAAAAAAAGTTTCCACCAAAAAACCCTTTTTTTTTCTTCCCCCCCCCTTTTTTTTCCCAATGAAAAAAAAAACACAGGAAAGGGGGAAAAAAAAAAAAATGTCCAACTTAACAGAGAAGCAGCTAAAGGACACCTTTGACCTATTCGATGCCGATGGCAGTGGGGCCATTGACAGTGAAGAGCTCGGTTTGGTACTGGAGGGACTGGGTTTTGGCAAGCTCCCCATTGAGGAGGTCGAGGCAATCGTGAAGGAAGTGGACGCAGACGCCAGTGGTGCGATTGAATTTGAGGAATTCAAGAGGCTATGCAAGTCCAGGGCTTTGACTAGCAACAGCAAGGAAGAGATGTTCCTGGCCTTCCAGTCTTTCGATCATGGTGAAAAAGGCATTATCACCGTTAGCGATTTCTGCCAGGTGGCGGAGTCACTGGGTGAAGACGTGAGGCCAGAGCTCTACAAAGAAATCATCATGGAGGCAGCAGGCCCCGATGTTGAGGGTATCTCGCACGAGGACTGGACTTCCATCCACATTGAAGTACTTGAGTCCAAGGTGTGGGGAAAAAAAAAAAAAAAAAAAAAAAAAAAAACAGCGCCGTGTTTAGAGAATATAGTTTTTCTTTTTTTTTTTTTCTCTTTTTTTTACCATTAGTGTTTTCTTTTTTTTTTGTTGTATCCCCCCTCCCCCCTCCCGCTCTCCCACTTTTTTTTTCTCCCCCCCCCCCTTCCACTGTTTTTTTTTCTTTTTTTTTTATTCTCTTCTTTTTTTTTCTTTCTTCACCCCCCCCCCCCCCCCCCCTCAACTGCGATTTTTTTAAAAAATTCTTTTTTTTTTCCCCGAAAAAAAAAAAAAGAAAAAAACAGGAAAAAAAGGGCGAGAAAAAAAAAAAAAAAAAAACCCTTGCACATGAAATAAAAAGCATATGGACCACATAGTGCCTAGTGACAACAGCACCCTTCTTGTCCCGCAGGAGCCTGATGATGGTGTAGCTACCCCTGTGTGGGTGGTGTTTGTTGTGGCCGTGGTGCTATTGGTGGCGGCCTGTGTGTGTTATAAGGTAAGGGGGGAGTGGGACAGGGAGCAGGTGGGCTCTGATCGCCTAGGGTCTCCTGTAAGTTCCCTTGAACGCTCTCTCACCTTTCCAACGGCCGCCTCAGAACCAGACACGTCTCTTCAAGTTGACAACGGAAAATTCCTTGACTGCGCGCTGCCCGCACAGCCGCAGCCGCTACGACCCATCATCAAGAACAAATCAGCCTCTTTTGTGGGCGTGCCCAGCGAGGACCGCCTTATGTCTTTTCCAATGCTCCCTGTGTCCAAGAGCATGGAACTTTTATGAATAATAGTGGTAATGGTAGCAAAATTTAAACTCTAATATAAAAATACATTTTATATATGTAGTTTTTTGTTGTTGTTGTTGTATTTTGTTTTCTCTCCCCACCCCCACAAAAAAAAAAACGGGGATTCTCTTTTTTTTTTCAAAAAATCTCCCTCCCCACTTCTTTCCTAATATAGAACAAGGACCTGCGGCGCCTCGCCCTTTTTGCTTACTTATTTCCACTTTTTTTTTAAAGGGGAACAAGAAAAAGGATTTAGGGCATACGAGCCTCCACGACACACGCATCTTCATATAATATTTGAGCTTGAAGAAAAAAAAAAAAAAAATGCGTAACTCCTTTTTTGGTTCCAGCTATCCTGGCTTCGGAGTGAACCAGCAACTAGATGGTTCTCGCCCCTATCGCTATGTCTGATGCCTACTCTGCAGGATTTCTTTTTTTACCCCTGCCTGTTCCAGCCCTTCGTTATTACTAAAAGACGAATTAAGGTTTACTTTTCTCTTCTGCGCTGTACAGCCCGGCGGTATCGAGCTCCTTCCCGAAAGCAACCGGGTCCAGCTTTTTTTTTTTTTTTTTTTTTTTTGCTTGAACAAGAAAAAAACAATTTATTGATAATGAATTGTTGCTTGCTAAAAAAAAAAAAGAGCGGTAGCATTGTTGGGCCGAGCGATTTCGACACAAGCCTTCTGGGACAGCTGACAGCTGTGACCCCGCCGCGGGGAGTTCAAGCGCAGCCGGCTGTGCACAAACTTTTTTAAATTTGTTGTTACTTAAAGAAATATATTTATAGATACGTGCACGGTGCCAAAGCAACTTTTTTCCCACCGTCCACGGTAACTTATGTCACGGCAAAAAGGAGGAAAAAAAAAAAAAAAAAAAAAAAAAAACAGCACACGCTACAAAGCCCAGACCCAAGGGATCAGGCGAAAGGTAGTGGAAGGTGGAAGGAAAAGTTCTTAGGTTACCGTGGAGAGAAAGGGAAAAAAAAAAAAAAAAAAAAAAAAAAAAAAAATGTTGTGGGGTTGCCGCACAGTACACTTACGCTTACGTTGTTTTTTCCTCAAAGAAAATTTAAAAAAAAAAAGAAAAAAAGTAAGTTATGGCGATTGTCATTTTTTTTTTTTTTTTTAACCACTAAAGGACCATGAGGACATATGTGTCCTTAAGAAAAATTATCTTTTCTATGTGACACTTTTTGTGCCACACAGCCCCTGGACTTTACTAAGACCCATTGTTCCGCGATTTTTTTTTTATTTGAAATACCCTTTTGCGCGAAGAACAAGCACAAAAACCCGTCCCCAAGGGGGTTGCTTGGTGTCCTTTTGTACTTATTATTTGAGAGCAGCTTCTCAGGACCTTGGGAAGTGCTTCTTCCAACCCCAGCACCTGAGGGTGGTGTGCGCTGGGGGACAAATATCAACCGTATACCGGCCAGGAAGTGACATGGGTACAGGGGTCCAGCAACATCGAACAGCAACATGGATAGGCTACAACTTTTCTGTTTGTTTATCACAAACAGCTTGCTGAGGTCCATTATCAGCTGTTCGAAGGTGTGCCACATCCAAGGGCACCACATTCGACGCGGACGTGGTACAACTGAACACCTGGATGGGCCGTCTGGGCGAAGTCTGCAGGGCGGGTGTCAAGGACTGCTGGTCTACAAAGGAAGAGATTGCAACGCCTTACATAGGCCGTGTCCTGGCCGCGCCACATTTATCCATATCTTCTTGTTGTGTCCACTTTGGCTCACAGGGCAACGGGACACTATCAAAAGTGGAGATGCTGCATTCCCGGACTCCCCCAGCTGGAAAGCTGCATACCACCCCTGGTCAAGGGCTGAGCATTGATTCGCTCCTTCTCCCGCCTTAAGCACAGCGTTTTTCAACCAGCTAAACGCAAGCGCTATGGCTTTAAGGTGTACCCCGCCGCATTCATGCACAGGGTGCGCGCTTAACATTAGAATTTACCCTGGTGGGGACCCGGAGGACACGGTACCATGTCTTCTTCGACAGTTCGAGCATCGTGGTCACTGGGTTGCGATGGATAATCTTTATTCTAATTACCAGCTCTTCTGCTCTCTTTTGAGTATGGGTAGAAAAATACAACCCCATGGGCACGGTTCAACTCCGGAAGACGACAGTGGGCAGAAAAACGAAAAAGGAGGCCAGCAAACAAATCTCACGCCATGACAGAGTCATGCGGCAGAGTTCGGACAGCATCCAGTTCCTCTTGTGGCACGGCCGTACTAAACCCGTGTTAACCTTTTCGGCTTTGCCTATAATTTTGCCTTTAATCTCTACGACTTTGCCTATAGTATGAAATTCACCTCAAGGCTGTGCCAAAAATCAAAAAAAAAAAAAAAACAATTTTACACCTGCAAAACGTGCAATGTTGCCCTGTGCCCTGAGTGCTTTGAGAATTTTCATACAAAAAAATGACTACCCTGACATGGTAAAATACCGACAATTCTGGGGACGCTTGAAAAAAGAATCCTCAAAGGCTCCAGCGTCCGCCAGGACCCAATGTTGGAAGAAAATCGACATCTGTGGGGGAAAAAAAAAGTGGGGGAGGCTGTCCTCCGCCCAAGCGCCCTCGAGTGGGTTGAGCAAAGTCGCTCTTGATGCTCAGTACTGTGTCGTATATTTCCTCTCCCGACCCCTTATGAACACTATGTAAGCCCCCCTGCATGAAAAATAAACTGTTTTTTTTACCCCCTGGGTCACGTGCTTTTTAAAGGGTATAGTGTACTTTCCTATGGTTAAACTCTCGCATTTTTTTTTTTTCCGGGTTCGTAAATAGACGGTCCTTGGCACTTTTTTTCGCCAAAACCCCCGGTCCTTTAGTGGTTAAAGCCATATTTGCATTGGAATTTAAAAAAAAAAAAGAAAAAAAAAAAAACGAAAACTTCTCTTTTTTTTTTTTTTAAACAGAACCTCCCCCAAAAGCAATCAACTCGAATCGACTTCCTCCCGTTTCTCCCTTATGCCACCCCCCCCCCCCCCCCCCCCCCCCTGCCGTTTTTCTTTACTGGCGTAAGAAAAAAAACTTTTAAAAAAAAGAAGAAGAAAAAAAAGGGAAAATGCGTTTCTTTTTTTTTTTTAAAACCAACCAACCTTTTTTTTTTCTCTTTTCTGTCTGTCTTATTCTTTTCCTTCCCCCCCCCTCTCAAAAAAGAAAAGAAGAATCCCCCCCCCCTGTCTACCCACTCCTATTTCTCAGGACACCCAAGAAATGTCCCCAAAAGTTATTGTGTTTTTTTTTCCCCTCCCCCCCCTTTTTTTTTGCTTGAACAAAAAGAAGAAGAAAAAAAGAAGAAAATATATATTTGATAATGCATTCGCTCGCGAGTGTTCTAATAAAGAAGAAGGGGAAAAAAAAGGAAAAAAAAAAAGGCAATAAGAAAAAAAAAAAACAAGTAGCGTGCTTTAAATTAGCCTTTTTTCTTTTTCTTTTTTTCCCCCCTACAAACGCGCAAACAAATCAACCGAATCTTCTTTGCAAAGAAAAGGAGGGTAGATAAGTAGAGACAAGACTTAGGGGGCCGGTGAAAAAAAAAAAAAAAAAAAAAAAAAAAAAAAAAAAAAAAAACCAGGAAACCCCCTTTGATTCTCATCCCTCATTCTTTCCCAAGCTATCCACGATACGACGACTTCTTTTTTAGAAATTTTAAAAAAAAAAAAAAAAAAAAAAAAAAATCACTACAGCCACATGACCACCAACATGTCTCTACCCCCCTCAAGATACGTGCCCCTTCGTGACAAGGGCATTATTATGACTGTACCAAACTCCTTGAGTGTGACATCGACGTTCGTTGCTTTGGAACAAGAAGCGTGGTTTGAAGACGAGCTGGAATTCCTGACGACGATGGTGGCGGAAGAAGGCAACACAGTGGTGGATGTGGGCTCAAGCTTTGGATTCTTCACAACCAGCTTTGCAAAAACTGTCGGGACACAGGGCAAGGTGCTGTCCTTCGAACCCTCAGAGGACACCGCACAACTCCTCAAAAACACTGTAAAAATCAACAACCTCGCCCACATAGTTCAAGTCGAACAAAAAGCGGTTTCAAAAACCGAGGGCACCTTACGATTCTCTGTGGGGAGCGACACCCCAGAACTAAACAAAATCTCGGATACAGGTACCATCGAAGTACAGTCTACTACTCTAGACAATTATGAATCCGAGCTCAAAAACGTTTCAATCCTGAAGATTGACTGTGAGGGCGCTGAAAGCGACGTTCTATCTGGTGCGAAAAAGTTTTTACAGAACCATTCTCCGCTCGTCATGTGGGAGGTAAACCATGTCGGGGTACTGGCTTACGACCTCATCGAAGAGTTCTCGTCGATCGGGTACACGACCGTTCGATACCTCCCCTCGGGGTATCTGGTTCCATTCACACCGCGAGAGACCGCCGAGGGGTTTCTCCTGAACCTTTTCTCCGCCAAACCAGAAACCCTCGACGCGTTAAAGAAACGCAAATTATACACCGGCGAGGAGGTTTTCACCGGCGATTTAACACCCACTATTCCGAACGACTTCAGACCGTTTTTGTACAATCTCCCGTTTGCGAAGAATTTGAAGCCCGGGTGGGAACGGGAGAAATACAGTTTGGACAAAAACATCGATCTTGGATTGCGGCATTACTCAGCGTCGAGAGATATAAAACTCGAGGTGAATATCCGTTCGGCGCATTTGGCAAAATCTCTGGAACTGATTCAAAAGGCAGCGGAGGAGGAAATGACGGTGGGCAGAATGTTCATGGTGGCCAGGATATGCGGGGAGCTCGGCCGCCGCACGGACCTTGTTGTCGTCGCGGAAGAAGCCGCGAGAAAAATGGAGGCGAAGGAAATCCACGGTATCCGGACCGAACCGTTCTTCCCCATCCTGCAACGGTTTGAAAACAGCTGCGAGGTGTCCTTATCATCTTCAGAAGCATGGGTCGAATCGTGTGCAAGGCTTGCTTACGTCACTCGCTCAGCCTTTTCTACAGGTTTCATGGACCCCACCACCCTTCAAAACACAATAACTAACCTCAAAACTGTAATAAATACTGGTTATAATGTAAGCTGTGCCTGCAGAATCCTCTCGGCTCTGTCCGAACGAGCTGAGGGAAGATCGGACCCCAAAGCAAAAAACCACCAATCGTGGTACCCGATATTACCGCCTTCGTTTTACGGGCTTGAACATGAAGGAAGCCTTGCTTCCAAATCGGTTCTTGTGATCGGAGACAGCAACACCCAACACTGGGAGGCCGTTGCTCGCAAGCTGGAAGCAAAATCTGTGACAGTGTGCTCCCTTTCTGACGTGCTATCGGGTCGTGTTTCTTCCCACGATGTTGTGGTGTGTATGGATGACCTGGGGTATGACCCTTCGCTCTTCCACTCTCTCTCCGCGGTGTCTACGGTAACAGGGTCTATCTTATACCTTACCGTACCTGTTCATGTGGATCAGGAACCGCTGGTGGTGTTTGAAGGCTCCCGACAGGTTCCCACGCCTGCTGCCGTCCTCAAATTTCTGGTTTCAGCCGGGTTTCAAGGAAACGTTCTCCACCAACTTTCCGAAGGCGGCTCAAGGTACGCAGCGTTCAAAGCGTGCAAACACTGATAGTGTGGGGGGGGGGGGGGGGGGGGGGGGGGGAATGGGAAATCATTTTTTTTCTTTTTTTTTTTCTTGCTAACTTTTTTTTTTTTTAGGGGGGGAAAAAAAAAAAAAAAGGTTGGTGAAAACAATATGACCCCTGTGCAAAGCCGGCGGTGGTCCACGGGTTTGTTTGATAGCTTGGACTGTGGACCTTTATGCTGCAATGTGTTGTGGTGTGCACCCTGCATGCTTGGAAGGAATCATGCTGCCATAGCAAGGGGTTTGCCAGACCAAATGGACTGGGCTGTGTGCGGGCTGGTAGTGGGTGTGGGCGTGGTCGGGCAGGCAGTGGGGGTTTGCTTGGGAAGCAACTGGTTTGCCGGGCTTGCTTGGTTGGCATCAGCATGCTGCACCCACAGACACCGCAGCGCCCTTCGTGACAGGCACTCCATTGAGGGCCATGTCGGCTTGGACTGCGCTGCGTCCTGGTTCTGCACCCCTTGCACGAACTGCCAGCACCACTCCGAGATCTCAAATCGTGAAATCTCGCCAATCAGCCCAGGGTTGTGTTGTTGTGCCCTCCCTCCGCCCCAAGCCGAGGCACAACCTGCTTACATCGCCTATGCTCCTGTTGAGGTCAACAATATTAAGAACGATCCCGTGGAGCTAGCTGAGTAGGGGGAGGGGGGGGGTGAATTAGATATATCCTAGCTTCATTTTTTTTCCTGGCGGTTTATGAAGCAACCAAAGTCATTCTTCTTCTTTTTTTTTTTTTTTTCTTGCTACTCTTCCCCTAGCCCTAACTTCTTACTCTTGATCTTTTTTTTTTTTTTTTTTTTTTTTTTTTTTTTTTTTGTGTTTTCTACCACAGTTGTAAACAAAGGGCATAGTTTTTACTACTGCAGACAGGCCGCGCGGTACTTTTATTTTTTTTTGTGGGAGCGAAACCCCCCCAAAAAAAAACTTTTCTTATTTCTTCTTTTTTTTGAAGCTCACACTAGCGTGCGAGTTTAGCCCATTATTTGGCTCGTTGGCGATGGCTGTGGTGGCCGTTGCAAGAGCGCCATAAGGAAGTACTGGACTATTCAATTAACAAAAAAAAAATTTTTTTTTTCTCTTTTTGCCAAAGTGGAAAAGCAGCTGTTTAAAGTTTCATCCCTCTTTCCTCCCTTTTTTTTTTAAATGTCTCTTTTTTTTTTGTTTATTTATTTTATTTCCGTCCGACCACCCGAGAAGGTGCATCCATTTTATTCTTACAATTATTTTAATCTAACTTTTTTTTTTTTTTTTTTTTTTTTTTTTTTTTTTTTTTTTGGTATTGCTAACCAATTCGTTCCCTATCATACGAAAAAAAAAAAAAAAAAGAAAAAAAAATGTGAGAGAGAAGAGAAAAAAAAAAAAAAAACTGCCTGAGGGGGCGCTCACAGTTTTTGCTGGGGACGCCCCCCAGACCACAAACAGATGGGAAGAGAAAGGAATCCCTATCTGACTTGAAACTCCCTTCTTTTTCTATTCTTTTTTTTTTTTTTTTTCCCTCCCGTTCATTTTTGTGTTGAGCTCACCCGGGGAAAAAAAAAAAAGAAATGTCACACTTTCCACGATACTTTTTCACCAGAACCGCAATTTTAAATGTGTTAAAAGTACTTTGCAGAAAGCAAGGGGCGCGATATAGAATTCTATCGGTTCCCTCAGTAGCCGCTCACGTGGCGGGCATTTATTCCCCGGATGAGCTCACGCACGCTTTCTCTTGTTTTCTCCTTTTTTTATGGACACTCGTGAAACAATTGGTATTGTGGTTATCAAAAAAAAAAGAGAATTTTTGGAATTTTCTTTTTTTTTTTTTTTTTTTTTTTTTGCAAAAACGAGTCTTTGACTTGTCTAAACAAAAAGGGAACGTTGGCAACGTCGGGTTTTTACAAACTTCTCCAGGTTTAGACCCCCGGCACGTACAACCATTTTTTTTTTTTTTTATTATTTTTATTATTATTCGACGGCTCTCCCCCTAGCGATCGACTTTTGTCAATTTGCTTTTTCTTTCTTTCTCAATCCGACTTTCTTTTCCCTATCTCGCACCTTTTCTTTTTTTTTTTTTTTTTTTTTACAAAGGTGGGGCTGTGTCACAATTTACTACATGGCACCATTCTAAAATCTTGAGACAACCTATCTCTTTTTTTTTTTTTTGTTTCTTTTGCAAAGATTTAACTTTTCAAAAAAAAAAAAAAAAAAAAAAAAAAAAAAAAGGAAAAAAAAAAAAAAAAAAAATGCCTTGCAACCTCTTCGAACGCATAAAACGCCCGGAAGACGGGAAGCTCGCAGCCTACATAAAAAAACTCCTGCTCACCGTTTCCCTGCTCTCCCTGGTTCACTTTCTCATAACATTTTCACTGAACATGAACGAACCGCTTATCCACCGAATACGCCGCATCATAGTTGCGCTCACTGCGGCCATACAGTGCATCCAGCTTCTAATCGAGAGGAAACACAGACACTCTGTCACCGAGCTTATGCTGTTCACTTCTGCGATCTCTATCCTAATAGCTGATCTTGACCACGCGGTAAAAATGAACGGGACGAGAAGCTGGCCGTACTTCGTGGTAGTCCTCGACGCCTGTTTAATATGCCGTTTGCGCGACTCTGTATCAATGAAAATCGTTGCAATTTTAATAATATGGCTTGTCTTGCTGGCGTTTGAAAGCAGTTTTCGGTTCGGACTATATGACCTATCGTTCCTTGCTACTCAGAAAGAACGAAAAGAAGCTGTTTCATGTGATAAGCTGCCTTGTGAAACGGGTTTTTTCGGAGCCGTTACGGTTTCGGTGGATCAGCTGTTTGTCATGTTGATCGATTTCTACCTCACAAGAAAATTCGCGAACGGACTCGATCGCGAGCATGCGAAAATGAACGCAGCGATTGCAGCAGCGGAGCAAATCGCTGCATCGTTGTCCCAGTTCGATCTCGTACAGGCCGAGTCCGTTATTGAAACGACGCCCCTTCCTCTGCCATTGTACAACGCTTTTAGTAGAATTCTAAGGAACCTTGAAATCTACCGACCTTACTTACCAGATGCGCTTTTTCACGATCTTCATAACGGGGTACCGTTGCCGAGAGACGTCCCGGCGCCGGGTCTTTCCACAAACCAAGTTGCGATTGTGTTCACTGACGTTCAAGGATCGACAGCGACGTGGGAAGCCTTTCCAGAAGGGATGCAAGAAGCTCTTCAAGTCCATAATGCGACGGTCCGTGGTTGCATCTCGCAGCATAACGGGTACGAGGTGAAGACAATCGGTGATTCATTCATGGTGGCCTTCGACAGTACTATAGATGCCGTGGGGTTCGGGTGCTCCGTTCAAGAACAGCTAGTCAAGTCAAACTGGCCGGAACAACTATTAACCCTCGACCATTGTTCATACCAGGAAAACGGACCATGGGGCGGCCTTCGCGTCAGGGCCGCTGTCCACTACGGTAAAGTTGAAGTCGAACTGAACACTTTGACAGGGAGATACGACTACTTCGGGAACACTGTGAACAAAACCGCCCGGATGGAGGGCGAATGTGTGGGTGGTGCTGTAGCCGTTACCGCGGACGCCATGAAAGAAGTAGAAGGACACTTGTCATCCGTAGTCGCGATCCCTATGGGTTCCGTTCACTTACGTGGTATTGAAGGAGAAGAACGCCCTGTTTTAATCCTCCCGGAGTCGCTTCTAGGGAGGAAACAGTTCGTTGAAGAACAGCTTTTCCTGAAACGGGAGGAGCGACAACTCGTTTCGGCGTCAATACGGAGGAAATCAAGGTGCGACACCGACTCCTGTTCGTCAACCGGCAGCGAGAATAGAGCACGGATTGCACATTTCGAACTGCTCCAACATCGCTCTACAGCTTCGGTAGCGCTGACAAATTTTCTTTTGGAAAGGAGTGACGACTCAGGAAGCAATTTAAATTTTGTTTTATCAAAGCTTTTGACATGTGTAGACAGGACGCACGGTTCAATGGTGTCTCTGCAGGGAAGCAAAACCGCAGTCTGTTGGAACGGTATGAAGTCATGTGTGACCCACGCCGAGAATTCGTTGATGTTCGTTAAGCTTCTGTTTTGCGCGATCGGTGCGGAAACCGGGTCCTCTCGTTGGAGCACACATACAGGTCTTTCTTGTAGCGGGATTTGTTACGGGTCCGTTGGAGGCAGACGGCAGCGCTTCCTCACTGTGCTCGGCCCTGCTGTGGTCACCGCGTCGTGCCTCTGCGATCGTGCTGTGATGCTGCGGGATATTTGTTATTATGCTCCGGGTTCGAAGCCTTCTTGTGTTGAAGGTGTTGTTCTTGAAGACGCGGAGCATGTCACCGACTATGGTGGGGTGCAGCGGAGTGCTTACCTGGTTACCTTTTCGAATGTTCATCTTACCCCGGTCGTCAAACTTAATTGAAAAAAAAAAAAAAAAAAAATAGGAAGTTGGGACTATAAAGAAAAGAATTGTTGCTGACCTCCTCGTGGTGCCGGATGAGTGGAAGTCCCTGCAACTGGCAACAGGGTGCGTATGGAGCATTGGTGAACAAGATACCCCGGCGTAGCATACGCTTAGGGGGCTTGGATTCACTGCAACCGCAATGGCTGTGGTGATCGTTGCAAGAGCGCCTGTTGGTAGTTTTGCACGATGCAGTTGACGAATAGTTTTTTTTTTTTTTTTTTTTTTTTTTTTTTTTTTTGCTTTACAGTAAAATCTCCCCCCTTTTTTTTCTTTCGAATCCTAGCCCCATGATAGTCATGGTATTGCTTGTGGAAAATTAGCTACTGTAAAACGAAAAACTCCCGGACGGAAAAATGTCCGAGTTTTTTTGGCGTCCGGGAATTTTTCCGTCCGGGAATTTTTTTTAGGTAAGGCCGTCAGGGGGCCTGGTCCACTACCACCTACATACTGGCCTGGGCTGCAAACGGCAACCGCGCGAAGAAACCCCCAGGTTCCCTTTCTGCATCTTTGTCCTCCCTTGCTGCCCCTGAGGCAATCAGCTTGTCGAGCCTTCGTGTGGCCTACTACCTTTCTTAATAGATGCTTTACAGCTGCGTTCAACCCAATATCCATCGGTTGAACCATGTAGGTGAGCCTAGGGGGACAAAAGCAATGTGCACGTTTGCGCCTGCGAACAACTCTTCGGCAAAACCATGGGAATCGATGATTTATGGCAAAAAGGAAGAAACAGCTCTGTAACCCAGATACCGAGTATCATAATTAGCCAATGATTGGGCGATGCCGTTAGGCTCCATTCGGTGGGCAGGTGCTTGATCGGGGCACGGATAATCCCTGCCGGTTGCGTTCCCGCTTTGCCTTTGTATTTAAGTTGCGGGTGCAACTCATCCAGCCAAGGAAACAGCCAGCTGTTCGGTTATAGCCCGTTTTGTCCCCCAAGCCACGGACTTTAACGACTTTAGCACCCCTTTTCGTTTTAGTTTTTAACCCCGTATTCCAGACCAATTCCGGCCTTACTTTATGGGTGTCGATTATGGACCTGAATTCCATGGTGAAAACAGCGTGCCCTCTCGTTGCTTCTCGTTTCCGGAGGTGGCTTGCGGCTTTTGTCTTTCTTGCTGCAAAACTTGTCAGCCTAGCTAGTGGAAAGGACAGTGCCCCACCAAAGTCTACCAGGTTTGTCTTTCGGGCTGGATTGGCGTTCTGCATAGGTGCATATTTGATGTGCTGGGATAGACTCGCCAAGCCCGTTTTACCTATCGACCGAAGCAAAAACCTTGGCGGCCTCTGCCTCGGTCAGAAGAAGTTTGCGACCGACGGTAAAGGGGCAACAGAGCCCCCACTCCTCCGCGGGATACCACACCCTGGCCGCCGCGACGCCGTGATAGCAGCGTATCGCCCAATATGGGATTTAGCATCCTTCGGGGGCTGAAGCTGCTTTCGGGGGTTTGTACTGGCCTTCTCGGCCCGGTGTAAGGAGTTTATCTAAGGGGGAAGAAAACTTCAAACTGCCACGCAGGGTAAACATTTTGGCTCTGCACAAGTCTGCACAAGGAATAAAGCCCTTCCAGGCAAACGTGGTGGGAGCTGCTACCCCCCTTAAGTAAAAAAGCTTCTTCTCAGAAAAACTCCCGGACGGAAAAATATCCGGGTTTTTTTGGTGTCCGGGAATTTTTCCGTCCGACATTATTCGTTTTACAGTATTTTTTTTTTTTTTTTTTTTTTTTTTTTTGCTGGAACAAGTAAACAAATTTTTGAAAAGAATTGTTATTGCAAAAAAGAGTAGAGGCAGCTTGTCCGTTTATCCCTACTGTAGGTGAAAACGGCTTGCACAAACAATCAGCCGACTCTTTTTTTTTTTTTTTAAACCAGGGGGCGGAACTAACATGAGCGAACATCAATCAGAGCAATCAGCAAGCAAACCCGGCGCACCTCCAAGCGGTGCCCCTGGGACCGAGCAAAGCTCGGTGCAGACGCGCCGGGACGGGCAGGGCCCAAACTGGGCGGAGAGGGTGGGGAAGAAGGTGAGTGGCGGGACGGTGACGGTGCAGCGGCTGGTGGCGCCAAGGGAGGCGGCCAGCGGGAAAGGAGGGGAAAGGAAGAAGGCGCCGGTGAAGGGCGCAAAGGAGGAGGTCGCCTGCAGGGCCATCATGGCTGAGTGGGCGGCAGGAGACGAGGCATGGAAAGCGGCGAAGGAAGACCCGAGAAAGAGTGTGATGGCTTTTCTCGGCAAGGCGGGCCTGACGGGAGTGCACGTAGGGCCACACATGGAGAGGGAAGGCAAGAAGGGGGAATCTGTCATGGATTTCCTAATCTGGATGGCACCGGAACAGGAGGGGACCGCGCTAGGGAACGAGGACGGTCCCTGGAAGATCGAGAGGAGGGAAAGGGGGGCCTTGTGGATGTCCACAAGGCAGCACTGGCTGGCACAAAACGTACTTGGGGCAGTGATGACACGGATCACCCCCTCGGCGACACTGACGCTGAACGGCAAGGGATGGGGCCTGCAGGTCAGCGAGAGAAGGGAGGAAGTGCAGGAGTACCTCCTGAAGGAAGGCCTCGGGGTTGTCAGAAAGACCACCTACGACATCCGAGGTCTCCCGAAGGGCGCGGACACAACCACCATCGAGGAGGTTGTCAAAGAAGCAGGGTGGAAAGCGGTGGTCATCCGCACCATCCCGAAGCAGGGGGGCACAGTGGCTGTGTTGCAGGCGGAGGCACCCCCAAGTTTCGGGGAGATAAAATGGCAGGGAGGAACGGCGGAGGTGTGGGAGGCAGGGAAGCCGCCGCCGAAGGCAGTGCGAAAGCAGGAGGAGGAGAAGAGGACGGACCCCGCAGACCCGGAAGAGTACGCGGGGCGCACGTAC
Organism: Diplonema japonicum; assembly: GCA_964019335.1. Taxonomy (NCBI): domain Eukaryota; phylum Euglenozoa; class Diplonemea; order Diplonemida; family Diplonemidae; genus Diplonema; species Diplonema japonicum. The sequence goes on from OZ025729.1 coordinate 171,897, forward strand.
ACGAAGCGCCAGTTCCTGGCGCTATACGGGAAGACACACGGGCAGAAGGCGTGGGTCGAAGCTGGGAAGGTAGCACCTGAGCAACAGCACCCGCAGCAAGAAAAACAACAGCAACAAGGAAAGCAGCACACGCGGGAACAACAACAGAAGGAGCAGCAGCAACTGCAAGGCCCTACGAAAAAAGAAGAGATGCTCGAACAGGAGGTGGTAGCTCTCAGAAAGGAAGTGCAAGAACTGAAGGCAATGCTGGAGAAGCTCTCTGGGAAGCCAACAGAGAAGAAACGGAAGGTTGGAGGGAAGTCAACAAGGGAGACGACACCCCCCACACAATCGGCATCACGATCACCATCACCGAAGCCGAGGATGAGATCCCCGTCTGGGGTGAGGATGTCGGTGGAGCCCGAGGAACAGGCCACGGCAGGATACGCGGCGGAGACGACGACCTCGAGGGCCAAGACGAAGTCGAGGGCGTCGTCGAAGTCGAAGAGCCGGAGCCTAGCGAGGGACACCGAGCGAAGGCGGAGGGAGAGGGACACGGACAGGCACGCCCACATCTACCCAGACCGCGACGAGGGCGAGAAGAAGCAGGGGAGGTGGTGGTGCGACGGTTGCGAGAAGCAGCAGCCGAAGAAGCGGTACCAGCTTAGGTGCCAGGTTGACGGATGCAGCCGCAAGGTATGCCGCGCGTGCGTGAGGCGATGAAACGCAGGAGCATGGAGGGGCGGCGGGAGGACAGAGGGAACGGAGAGGCAACTCCTGCGAAGCACAGCCGAACAGCTGCTCATGAGATACATGCCAGTGGAAGGGGACGGAAATTGCCAGTTCGCTGCAATTGCTAGGGCGCGAGGAGCAGGGAACGCCAGCACAGTACGCGCACAGGCAGCAGAGTACATCGCGACGAACCCGGAGTTTTACAAAGAAGCAAGGAAACACTCCCTTTCTCTCAGAAGGATTGAGCATGACGGAGAGTGGGGGGACTACTACACCCTCGGAGCGGCAGGATGGGCAACCCAGACATGTATCTGGATCCTCCACAAAAAGAGAATGGTGCGAGCCACGAAGCCAGACGGGGCGAAGCAGACGATTATAGTTGCTTACGACTCCCAGCACTACGACGCTGTACTCGCGCCGCTACACATGATGGATTGGTTGGGCAAGACGGAGGCCACGGTAGTGCAGATGGAGGACCTGCTGAAGGTGGCACTTGGTACTCGGAACAAGAAGGCTACAGCACCTGGCCAGACTTCGACTCTACAACAACGGGGAAATCTACCCGGCCCTGAACGAAGGGGTGTCCTGACCACTGGGACGGGGGCGAGTCAGGGGCGCCATACCCCCTATGAGAAGGCTGGTAACCGCACACTTAAAGTCCTAAGTAGTGAGGGTGAACAAACAGGCAGTACCAAGAAGCCACCGACACAGGTTTTCCATCTCGCAACTGCAAATGTAGCGTCTCTGAGGAACAGGCTGGAAAGCGTCATGCAGCTCGACGTCGACGTGATCTGCCTACAAGAGACTGCACTTACGGCAGCAGGACAGAAAGAGGTGGCACACGCAATGAAATCCGCGACAGAGAAGAACAAGAAGCGAAAATACAGACCTATGTGGGCAGACCCGCAACAGGGAAGGATCAAGGAAGGTCTGATATCTATAGATATCGCAAGACGAGGAGGCCTGGCGACTTTTGTACGCGAGCCACGAACAGCTCTGGGAACATCACTCGAGAGGGATGACGCTAAGCAAGACATCAACAGTAGGTGGCAACACACAAGGGTCAGCATAGACGGGGAAAATATGTGGCTGCACATCATCACCGTGTACTGCCCAGCAGGGGAGGGAGAGGAACCAAGGAGGCAACGAGAACGACTCTTGCAGCACGTCCTCAGGAAGAAGGCGATGGAGCTCGGGAACGTCCCCGTGATTGTGGCAGGCGACCTCAACACGGACGAGAAAAGATCGTATGAGCTTCGTCACGCGCTGATGAACGGATGGACTGATGCGGCAGGAGCATGCGCAGCGGGAAAAGGAGAAGACCCGATGCCAACCTTCACTCGGAAGAACTGTGCATCGAGGATCGACTACATCCTCCTGAACGCTTTCGCAGCACAGGCGCTACAGGGCTGCAGAACAAGCAGGGATGTAAAGGGGGCGGACCATATGACTCTGACGGTAGAGCTGAGACTTGCGAGATTCCAGCAGACTGTGAAGAGATACATGATACCCCGAGAAATCCCAGGAGGCGTGGAACCAGCAGAAGAAGAGGGGAGTAAGGCACTCCAGGAGAGCAATTTCAGGGAACACATGCGAAAAGACCCGGAGGCGGCGTACCTCGCGCTAGCTGAGGCGAGCGAGAAGATACTTCTGGGGGACGAGACCGTCGGCACGGCACCTTATAGGGGCCGCGGCAAGGTGAGACAACCGCAACAGAGACAACTATGTGCACCAACAACAACTGGCTCGTGTGGGGCAGCGTCGATCATGCAAGTACGGCTGGAGAAAATGCGAGGCAGGCTGAGAGCCATTCAGACGCAGCTCAACATGTTGCAGAAAAGAGGAGGAGGGCAGCTCAGTAAGGTTACGGTGAACACAATCCACAACCTGAACGGGGAGCTCGAACACACGCGCGTGAAGTGCCTACCCATTGACCCGACGCAGGCCAACATCGAGGACATGGTGGCGGATGCAGAGATCATGTCAGAGGCGGTGGAGAGACGCGAACGGGAGATGGTGAAGGAACAGCGCACGGCAAGGCACAGGAGCTACCTTGACTCAGTCGAACAAGGAAAAGAGACGAAGGAGCTCGTGGACAGCGCGAAAGGAATCGAGGACAAGCGGGGGACAGCAACTGTGGAGATGGAAAAGGACACGGTTGCAAACCCGCAGGAATTGGACAGGACAATGAGGGAACATTGGGAACATGTCTTTGCGAAATACAGAGACAAGCCCCAGCCCGCGTACGCAACATTCGAGAAGGAGTACGGTGCGTACATCGAAAAAAGAGACATGGTGTGGACACCGATCACTGGGATACGCCTGAAGCAGGTGCTGAAGAAAAAGACGGCCAGAAGCGCAGCGGGGGTAGACGGCTGGCGGATGGCAGAGCTACGAAGGCTACCAGTATCCATATTGGACGCATGGGCTGTTTTCCTCAATGAGGTAGAGGAGACAGGAAAATGGCCGGAGTCGGCGTTGACAGCTCTGGTGACCCTTATCCCGAAGACCAAGAACGCAGGACCACTCGAGCATCGGCCCATAACAGTCACGTCGGCAGTGTACAGATTATGGGCGTGCACAAGGCTTGGTGATATTCTCGAATGGCAAGAATCCTGGATCCACAAAACTCAACACGGGTTTAGGGCCAGACATGGGACAGAGGACGTTCTCATGGACATCTGCACCAGGATAGAGGAAGCAGCGATGGACAAGACACCGTTGTTGGGTGTCGCACTAGACTTCGCCAAGTGTTTTGACACAGTTCCACAACAACTGGTGCTGAAGCTGATGGAACGGATGGGAATGGACAAAGGTATCCTGAGAGCGTTAGAAGGGATGTACAAGGGTCTCAGAAGGAGATTCAGATACGCGACAGGAGTAGGCGAGGAGTTCACAACCACAAACGGAATCCTGCAAGGGTGCCCGATCTCCATCATCATGATCAACGCTCTACTAGCGGTCTTGATGAGGAGTGTGGAGGAACGAACGGGAGCGGAGACTCTGTCGTATGCGGACGACGCATACCTGTTGGCGAAACTAGCAGAAGTACTACAAAAAGCCACGGACAGTGCATCCGCATTCTGCGACATAGTTGGCATGGAGCTCAACACGAAGAAGTCCGAAGTGTTCGCAGCAGGAGCGAAGGCACCAGGGATAGAGGTAGCAGGAAGGCAGCTGCGGTCCACGAACAAGATCAAGATCCTGGGGGCGAGGATACGCACGGATGGTCAGACGCAGACGGACAACACCAGGGCCAGGGCGGCGGGCGACACGCTACGGAGGCTCGCGACCACTCAGCTCTCTTTCTGGCAGAAAGCGGAAGTCCTGCGAACAACGGTGCTACCCAGCTGTCTGTATGATGTTGCATTCGCGCCGCCGTCGGAAGGATACCTCAAATCGCTCACATCAACCGCGACATACGCCTTGTGGGGACCGAGGTACAGAACAAGATCACCAGCGGCGGTGCTGTCAAACCTGTTCAGCGGACACACACACGACCCAGAGGTAGCAGCGCCCTACAGAGCACTAGCAGCCATATACAGAACGAGACGAAAATTGGGAGAGGTGTGGGAGCGGTGCCAGAGACTTGCCAAAGGGTACCAAGACCCGACAAGAACGACACCTTTGGGCCCGATAGGCAACGCGATGAAGCGGTGGCTCCCGAAGATCAGCACAAACTGGGGGCAGTTCACCGAAATGCTAGCTGAGAACAAGGACAAATTCGCACATGTAGTGCGAGAAAAGCTAAGGTCGGGACGTGCGGAACACATACAGGACAGAAGACGCTCGATGGAGGGGTTAGACCGGGGCGCAGACCCACGCACGAACGACCTGTGGCGAGAGCTGATGAGACTCGGACCACAAGGAGCAATGGCAGCGAGAGACCTCCGGAGGATCGTGGCGGGAGGGGTTTTCTACACCCACCCAAAGGCGTGGTACCAGGACAAAATCACCAGACGGGTACCACCCCCAGAGGGCGAGCAGAGCGAAAGCGAGGACAGCTCGGAAGAGGAAGGGGACGAGACACACGAGCGTGTGAACAAGAGACCAACAACAGACGAAGTCACATGCGACGCGTGCGGTGCGGAGGAGGACGAGAGCAACATGCTGCGACACGCATTATGGGAATGCAGTGTGGCGAAGGAGGTGCAACAGAAGGAAGTACATGCAGAAGTAGTGGCCAGCAAGACGGAAATGCCAATCTGCATGCAGCTACATGGAACGCTCCCGCGTGGTCACCGAACACACCAACACCGGCTGAGGAAGACGCAATACTACCTGCTGGAAGTGGTGGCAAAACGGGACCAGCTTCTCCAGGACAAGAGAAAGCTAGAAACGTACACGACGCACCCCTGGGAACAGGTAACGGAAGGAAACGCTCATGCGCCACCTGAATGGAAGGAGCTGAGGAAGCATGTGAGCGGGAGCCTGATGATGAAGCACGGTGAAGACATCGTCAAGTGGCTCAAAAAGCTGAAGTGGTACGATGGACCGAGGAAGACGACAGTCACCACAATGGAACTCGTACTAGACTTCGAGAACACGCTGGGCGTCGAGCCGATCACGGGGAAGAAGGGTGATCTAGACATGATACAGAAGAAAGCGCGGAGTTTCCACGGCCTCCTGGAAAGAATCCAAGAGGGGTGGGACACAGCACGCATACAGAAGAAGGTCAGAGGCAAACGGATCTTCCCAGCGGAGAGCCAGAAGAACCACGCGCTTAGAACCATAGGTGCGAAGAAGAGTCTGGGATGGAACAGAAGGCCAGTTTTTGCATCAGAGAAAACCAAGAAGGACCTTAAGAAACTGGGCAGAAAGTGGCAAGAAGAAAGGGAGGATACTTTGAGGAAGGCAACACAGCCAAAAAAGAAAGAAAGGCCGAGGCCCCAGAAGGGAGAAAGGGGTAGATAAGTAGAGACAAGGGGGACGTTCCAAAACAGGAACCTCCTTTATCTCATCTCTTTTTTTTTTTTTTTGCTTTACCCTCCCCCCTTCCTCTCCCCCCTCTCATATCAGCTTTTTCTTTTTTTGTGTTTTCGTTGGTAAAACATAGCCTGCACGTTATAACGCAAGCATAACGTTATCAAATTGATATTTTAAAATACCCGGTATCAAATACCATAACGCAAAAAAGGGCCCATAATCTTGTTACGTACCCGTTATTTTAACGATATCGAATTAATAGCTATTTATTGCCAACAAATTATGAGTCATTATTGCTGCGGGCCCTCGTGCAAAAAAACGGTAACGAGAGTTAAATAATGGCTCATTTGGCGGCAAGTAAGTCGTTTTATTTCACTCTTCGTCATTTGAGTCACTTCACTGCTGTTTTTTTTCACGCAGGTCAGCCTTTTTGGGGGATTTCCTAAGGTAATATGGGGTTGCTATTTCGTCGTGGCATTTAAAGGGGAAGTAAAGCACTTATTCCCACTTTTAAGGGCTGGAATGGCCTCAGATGGCCAAAAATAGTCAAAATACCCCGTCCCCAAAAAAGTTTTTCAAGGGGTTGGGTACATTTTTTTCCACGACAAGACCCATTTTTTCACTCTGAAGCCCCATAATTTAACTCCAAAATCTCATAATTTAACTAGTTAAATTATGGCGATTTCGCGTTAAATTATGGCCGTTTCGCGTTAAATTATGAGGTTTTTAGTGAGTGAAGAAAATGACGAAGAGTGAAATAAACGTTATTTTAATCGGTGAAATATTAAAATAACGTTATTTTATTCGGAATAACGTTATTTTATTCAATGGATGATCGATGTTGCCAATATTTTTACCAAGACCATTTTCAGTTTTTTTTTTCTTCAAAAACCCTATTTTGACGATCTGAGCCCATTCCGACCTCCAAAACCCAAAATAGAGCCCTATTTAAGGCTTTAAATGCAGTTTTGAGAAAATTGGGTTTTCCGACTTGTAATCAATATTGGGTCAGGGCCGATTCTCTACCCATATTTCAGGCAAAAAAAAAACCCCATGTATGATATGAATCCGTCCAGAAAGAATGTGTTCAACAGCTTTTTCGGGAAAATAATCCTTTTCTATGTCGTTTCGATACTCTAGTGGGTCGGCTTTGTGTATCTGGGGCCCCCGGGAGACGAATAGAAGGGTTGTAATGAGTATGGTTTCAATGCTCGCCTCCCATTTTAATTTTATTGACTTTTGATGTCGCTCCTAGTTAAAATTTAAACATGAAAGGAGGGAAACTGGTAAAAAGGTCTCAATTTTAGTGCCATGCGGTATGTGACACAGCGGCCACCCTTGTGAAACTTCGCCCCGAAGCCTCCCAAGTCCCCTGTGGTCCCGTAGTAAGTAAAAGCGGAGAGGTAAAGAAGGTTTTTCAAAAAGGGAGGAGCCACAGAAGCAATTAAACACCAACTGGGGAGTTGTGGGAGGCTTGCTTCACTGGCACAAGGCCGCGGAGAGGCTACTTGCCACCTGGTGAAACCACCTCCTTGTTCTATTTTTATTGGGATAAGGGACTCTCCATTGAGGGCGATGCTAACCGCGTAGAGTGGGCCTCCACCCCGGTCAAGTGTACTGCTTCAGAACGACCCAGGAACCACCACTGGGAGGTCGGAAACATCGATCCCCTAAAAAAGGGGGAAACTAACTTTTCTGGAAAATAATCCTCGTGCATTCGTCCGCTTTCTCTGGAATATCCGCACCAGCACTAAAGAGAGTCCTTGTCTCCAGACGTTCCTGCCACCACGGACTTCTCGTGTTGTAAGAACAGGCTTTTACCCTCTGCTTACGATGCAGCGAACAAAGCGCTGTTCCCTCATGCATCTCATGCATCGTCTGGAGTCCCACTGACTCGGGAATCTCTTCTAAGTACTTTCTGGGGGTTCCAAACACCCACAAGTACCCCTCTAGTTCTCTCTTAGTCTCTATCCCTCCCTGTTGCATTCTTGAAACAGCGTCTTCTCATTCTCCAAATTTTCACCGATTAAAATAACGTAAAATAACATAAAAAATAACGCACCCAAAAATTCGCCAAAATTGGGGTGGGCTTCGGATGTTAAGTTACCCATGTTCATGGTCTCCAAAAATCATATTTCGTGTTTCTGGACCCCATCTCGACATCTGCGGGGGTATAGAGGACCTCGGCGTGCCCAGGCCAATTTTGCACTATTTAAATCCCAAAGGCGTGGTACCAGGACAATGTCACCAGACGGGTACCACCCCCAGAGGGCGAGCAGAGCGAAAGCGAGGACAGCTCGGAAGAGGAAGGGGACGAGACACACGAGCGTGTGAACAAGAGACCAACAACAGACGAAGTCACATGCGACGCGTGCGGTGCGGAGGAGTACGAGAGCAACATGCTGCGACACGCACTATGGGAATGCAGTGTGGCGAAGGAGGTGCAACAGAAGGAAGTACATGCAGAAGTAGTGGCCAACAAGACGGAAATGCCAATCTGCATGCAGCTACATGGAACGCTCCCGCGTGGTCACCGATCACACCAACACCGGCTGAGGAAGACGCAGGACTACCTGCCGGAAGTGGTGGCAAAACGGGACCAGCTTCTCCAGGACAAGAGAATGCTAGAAACGTACACGACGCACCCCTGGGAACAGATAACGGAAGGAAACGCTCATGCGCCACCTGAATGGAAGGAGCTGAGGAAGCATGTGAGCGGGAGCCTGATGATGAAGCACGGTGAAGACATCGTCAAGTGGCTCAAAAAGCTGAAGTGGTACGATGGACCGAGGAAGACGACAGTCACCACAATGGAACTCGTACTAGACTTCGAGAACACGCTGGGCGTCGAGCCGATCACGGGGAAGAAGGGTGATCTAGACATGATACAGAAGAAAGCGCGGAGTTTCCACGGCCTCCTGGAAAGAATCCAAGAAGGGTGGGACACAGCACGTATACAGAAGAAGGTCAGAGGCAAGCGGATCTTCCCAGCGGAGAGCCAGAAGAACCACGCGCTTAGAACCATAGGTGCGAAGAAGAGTCTGGGATGGCCAGTTTTTGCATCAGCGAAAACCAAGAAGGACCTTAAGAAACTGGGCAGAAAGTGGCAAGAAGAAAGGGAGGATACTTTGAGAAAGGCAACACAGCCAAAAAAGAAAGAAAGGCCGAGGCCCCAGAAGGGAGAAAGGGGTAGATAAGTAGAGACAAGGGGGACGTTCCAAAACAGGAACCTCCTTTATCTCATCTCTTAAATACCCGAACCGATTAAAATACCCGATTGGTCTATCGGTATAACGTGCAGGCTATGGTAAAAACAAAAAAATTCTGGCAAAGAAACAGGGAAATTTGTTTTCCGTTTCCTTATCCGTTTCCCTTATTTTTCAGATACTTAAGGAAACGTTTCCGTTTCTTTATTGGGGCACGTTTCCGTTTCTTTATTTTTGAAAAAAAAAAAACTTGGAAACGCGTTTCCTTGCCAGCATAGCCCCCTCCCCCGCCCTGCCTCATGGCAATTTCCATGCCATCAATATATTTTTGTTTTTTTTTAGTCCCGACCAAAAAAAAAAAAAAAAAGAAAAATAAAAAGAGAATGAGCAGCACTTTAACAGTATTTGTGCGGTCTCCTGACTCTCTTCATGATGTCGAGCTCACAGGTGCCAACACGTTACAGGACCTTTACACCGCGGTGTCCATCACAACGGAAGCGGAGGTCGGCTCGTTCTTGTTGTACCACGAAGAGACACAGCTGGACAACACCGATTCATGTTTGGTTTGCGAGACGCTATTGAGCGAGGGCGCTGAAATCAACATGCATCCTGTGAGGGAGAGAACCGTAAAGCTCTTCTGCTTGGCAAAGGAAAAACCGGGGTTGGAGAAAATTTTAGAAGCCGACCCAGAGTACCTACTAGTATTGGACATATCGGACACTACAGGCGTCTTTGAAGCCGGCGACACCTTACCAAACGGTCTGCGGAACCTGAAGATTATAGACAGCGGCAGAACGGTTTATAGCCTCCCACCGGGGTTTCTCTTCGCCGGCGATTTTAAATCTGTTCAATTCGATCTCCCGAAAGTAGGGTCCCTGGGGGACCGATTTCTATGCGGGTGTAAATCCGTCACTAGTGTGGACTTCTCCGGGTTGCGAAATGTTTCCTATTTGGGGCAATGTTTTCTATCTGACTGTTACATGCTTTCTCAGGTAGACCTGTCCCCCTTACTGAACCGCTTAGAAATCCCCGACAGATTCTGCAACAACTGTACAGCACTGAATTCCTTCGACCTCTCAGTTTTCACCGGCACGAGCACAACGGGAATGCTGTTCCTGGCAGGGTGTAAAAATATCAAGAAGATTGATCTGTCGCCCATAGCTGCTTCTGTTCGAACGATAGAAAAGGGGTTCCTGCTTCGGGTCCCGCTTACTTCGGTTGATTTAACAGGTTTCTGTAATGTCAGCACTATCAGGTCGCGGTTTTTGGAACAGACACGGGTGGCTGCGATCGATCTTAGTCCGTTTGAGAAAGTTACGAAGATTGAGGACGATTTTTTGTCTGGAACGCCTGTAGTGTCTGTTGATATCTCCCAGATGGCCCGTCTTGCTGTTGTGCAGGATTACTTCCTCAAAGAATGCAACAAACTTACCAATGTCAGCCTCTCTAGCCTTCGTTCTGTTGGAAACGGGTTTTTGCACTGCTGCACCGCACTCTCAGATGTCGACCTATCGCCCCTCTCTGAGGTGTCGGTCATCGGCGATGACTTTCTCGCTCAAAACAGATCCCTTACCTCCGTGAACCTGTCCCCCTTCAGCCTTGTGCGCACCATAGGGATCAACTGCCTCTGCGACTGCAGGTCTCTCACATCCGCCGATTTATCTGGTTTGTCAAGCTTGGAAGTTATCAAGCCTGGGTTCATGCAAGGTTGTGTTTCGATGGCTGTCATCGATCTCTCAGGCCTTTCAAACGTTCGGGTTGTTGGGAAGAGATTCCTGGCGGATACTGCCGTGCCTTCTGAACAACGGAGGCTCCCGGAATAAGGGTAAGCGGTATTCCAAATCTACAACCAACACTGGCCTTTTTATCTCCTTTTTTTTTTTTTTTTTTATTTTTTTTTTTATATATTTGGTGGTTACCGTTTTCCAGATTTCTCTGAAAAAAAAAAAGAAAAAAAAAAAAAAATGGGAGCCGATCAAGATCTCTCCAACGCTCAAGCCCAACCGGTGGCTGCCCCTCTTTACTACCCAGAACAACAGCAACAGTTTCAACAACAACAACAACAACAACAGTTTCAACAAGTACAGGTCCAGCAGGTGATGGCACAGCAGCCACAGATAGTGGTGACACAGGCAGCACCGTTGGATGCCTCCACCTCATGGGCCACAGGTGTCTGTGGGGGATGCTCTTGCGAACCTCTTTGCTGCAATGTGTATTGGTGCTCTCCTTGCATGACAGGTAGAAACCATAATGCAGTGATGAAGGAAGTTCCGGACAACATGGACTACAAGGTCTGTGGCTTAATCACGGCAGTGGGGGTGGGAGGCGAGGCGACAAGGATCATTGTTGGTGCTGCCGTTGACACCACAATCTTCCCGTTTGGGGCGCTGTTGGCGTGGATGATTACTTCCTGCTACACACAGAAGCACAGAACAGCACTTCGAACCAAGTATGGTATACCAGGTGACGCATGCATTGACTGCTTATCTTCGTGGTTCTGCACCCCGTGCGTGATGTGCCAGCACCATGTAGAGGCCACTCGGAGAGGTTTCCAGCCTGGTCTTGTGTGCTGCAAAGCTCAGCCTGCCTTGGTTACTGCTCACACTGGGCAGGTCGTGCAGCCAGCGTACCCTATGACGCAGGTGGCAGTGCAACCTGCTCCTGCTGCGCCCTCTGCTATGGTGCCTGTGACTTCAATAGCACCCCCGCAGGGTCAAGCGGTGGTGTGAGGATTTTTTTTTTTTTTTTTTTTTTTTTTTTTTTTTTTTTTTGCTTTGCCTTTTTTTTTGATGGGAAAACATTCCTATCAAAAAAAAAAAAAAAAAAAAAAAAAAAAAAAAGGCGTGATACACTAGTTGGAAAGAGAACGGAGAAAAAAAAAAAAAAAAGGGAGGGGAAGGGGGAAAAAAAAAGTTTCCCCTTTTTATCTTTTTTTCAAAGTTCTCTTTCTTTTTTTTCTTTTTTTTCTTTTTTTTTTTTCTCTGTTAATTTCGTTTTCTTCCTCTGCCTCTCTTTTTTTTCTCTTTTTCTTTTTCCTCTTTTTCCTCCCTCTTTCGGGAAGAAAAAAGAATTTTTTTTGTCCACAAGAAAAAAAAGAAATGATATGGCTTCTGCTACTCTTTCCTTCGAGTCCCAACACAAAAAGAGTAGAAAAGAATCGGGCAGAACACTTTCTAACACTATTCCCGAAAGAAAAGGGAGGGGTATAAAAAAAAAACAAAAAAAGATGAAGAAAGGAACACTTGTATTGGGAGGGGGAGGGGGGGAAATGGAGAGGAAAGGGGAAAAAAAAACTTCTCTCTTTCCATCCCCCCCCCCCCCCCCACCACCTATTTTCCTTTTTTAAACAAAAGAAATTGTATTCGCTCCTTTTTTCTGATAAAAAAAAAACACAAAAAAAAAAAAAAACAAAACCTAGCTACTGCAACCTATCTATGGCTTTTCCTTTTTTTTTTCTTTTTTTTTCTTTCTCTTTTTTTTCTTTTTTTTTTTTTTCCCATGTGTCATTTTTGAGCATAACATATTTGAGGAAAAAAAAAAAAAAAAAAAAAAAAAAAAAATGGGAGTGGAAGAAGTCTCACAAGCCTCAGCGCCCCCTCCAGCCCCCGGGCCTGCGTCACAACCTGTTGCATACATGCAGGACCCTCAAGTACAACCGATGCCGCATTACGGCGCACCCGGCACCAGCCAGCCCGCGGTGGCTGTACCAATGGTGGTAGGCCGCGCAGGCAGGCTAGACATGTGGAACGACGATCTCTTTGCAAACTGCAACTGCGAGCCTCTTTGCTGTAATGTGTACTGGTGCGGCCCTTGCATGACAGGTAGAAACCAAGGAGCTATTGAACAAAATGCTCCAGATCACATGGACTGCACCTCATGCGGGCTGATCGTCGGTGCGGGAATAGTAGGCGAAGGGGCTAGGATTGCTTTGGAACTTTCACTGGATATTGCGTTACCTCAAGTCGGGGGAAGCTTGATGTGGTTGCTCACAGCATGCTACACCCAGCGTCACAGGTCCTCCCTCAGAAGGAGGTACGGGATCCAAGGAGAGGAATGCGGTGATTGTGTAACCTCGTGGTTCTGCACGCCGTGTGCCATTTGCCAGCACCACTCTGAGATTACCCGTAGAGGTACCTCCCCCGGGTATATGTGCTGCCACCCCAACCCTTCCCAGCATAATGTTGTTGCTGTGCAAGCTACGCAGCCTGCTTATGTGGCAAACCAGGGTCAAGCGCCGCCTTACCAGCCGTACCCCGTGCAGGGTGGATGTGCTCAGGTTGGGTATCCTGCTGCTCCACTTCAGCAGCAGCCTGTTGGGTATTACCCTCAGGCCGCACAGGTCCAGCAGCCTGCTGTTTGAAGAGGGGGGGAAAAAGAGTTTTTTTTTCATTTTTTTTTTTTCTGTTCTCAATATTTTTGTTTCAATTTTTTTTTTTTTTTTTTTTTTTTTCCTCTTTTTTTTCTCAATATTCTCAATATTTTTTTTTTTTTCTTGTTTTGAAATTTTAGTCGTTTTTTTTTTTTTTTTTTTTTTTTTTTTTTTTTTTTTTTTTTTTTTTTTTATATAACTCGAGCCGGGTTTTCAAGGGTGGGAGTGAAAAAAAAGATTTTATCTACTTTCTACATTATGTCACTCCCAGCTTTATTTTCACTCCCAGTTTACCTTGAAATTAGGCCCAGGAGTGAAATAATGTTCGAGCGTGAAGTAATGTAACATTATTTCACCCCTGGGCCTGCAGTTCGACCCCTGCAACATAGTGTGTCAGGCATATGCAGCTTGCATGTTTGCAAGCGGGATGACGCACAAACTGAAATTATTTAGCGACGACACTCTGTAACCCAAATCCCACTTTTCACCTGTTGCAACCCTGCAACCTCCCACCCTTTCAAACCCGGCTCTTGTTAAATAAAACAACGTATTAGTGAAAATAAGAGCATTATTCCACTTGTGGTGGCAGGTTTAACTCGTAGCTTTTTCCCACGGGATATTAGTTCACTCGCTTCGCTCGTGAACTAAGATCCCTCCCCCTGCCACCACGCGTGAATTAATGCTATCTTATTTTCACTTAATAAATAGCTATTTTTTTTTTTTTTTTGACTTTGTTGAACAAAATGAGGAAGCTGTTCGTTTATTTTTAAATGTCTTTTTTTTTTTTTTTTTTTTTTCTACGGGTTTATTAGCTTCCGGGCTTTTTTTTACGAAGAACTACCAGTTCTTCAATTTTTTTCTCTTTTTTTAGTATTTGTAGTTTTTGTTTCTTTTTCCCCCCTCCCTACAATTTTAATATTATTTCCCCTTTCTCATGGGGTTGGAGGGAGGGGCTGGGTGTGAGAATATATAAAAGCAAATTTTGATTTTTAAAGAGGGAATCACAACAAAGGGTAGTAAAGCCAACAAAGGTGCATAAAGTAAAAAATTATATTTCTTTTTTTTACTAAACTAAGTAATCCAGACAGCATCGATTTCTATCCCGTCTTTGCTCCTTTTTCACTATCCCTTGTTTCTTTATAACTAAATATCGTGAAGGATAAAATAAAAGAAAAAAGAAATTCGGCCTTCAGTACTTGTTTGTGTACAATTACAGGTTATTCTTTTCACAATTCTGCTCTCGAGCACATTTAGATTTTTGGTTGACGATTGCAATTGTGAATCACAGTTTATTTTTTTCACTTTTTTTTTTTTTCTCCCTCTTTTCTTTTTTGATCTTGCCCAATTTCTTTTTTCATTTTCACCTCCCCCGCCCGTCTCTGCCTACCCTAATGTTCTTTTCCTTCTTTTTTTTTCTTCCCCTTCTCTTTTCACCATTTCCATAAACCTATAATATTTACTTAATAACGCGTTCTTTTTTTAAAACATAACTACTACAACAACAAAAAAAGAATAACAACTTCTACAGATTTGCTAAAGCTCAAAAAAAAAAAAAAGAACTTACAACAACAAATAACAACCATGATACACCGCATGCTGCTGCTGGTAGCCTGTGCAGGAGCTGTGTCAGCTATCTGCCCGACGGAGGGGCCTTCCTTTGACCGGGTTGCTGGGACACCGTATGCCTGCTCTTCGTCTACGACAAGCGATGTGCACCTTTACTGGACGGTGGAGGGGGGGTCCGTTCACATGGCTCTCGCTGTTCAGGATGTGTCTGGGTGGGTGTCTCTGAGCTTCCCCACGACACGGGGGACGATGGTCCCTGCGGAGGCGGTGTCCGGATACGGGACGATGGTCGGGAGGCAGCGGGTGACGGCTCGGAACCCATCCGGTGTGGCGGCGGACAACACCGTTCTCACCGACGTCAGCAACATGGAGATCTCGACCCTCACCATCGGGGGGTCCTCCTACCGTGTTCTTCGCTTCACGAGGACTGTCGCAAGCATCCCCTCCGCCACCCTCTCCGTGAACTACGCCTACCACTCCACCTCCAACACCTTCCCTGCTGACAGGCACACCACTCGCGGCGGCTGGAAGGCCGACCTCCCTCTCGACATCCCTTGCACTCCTTCCTCGAACCCTGACTTCCAGTGCCAGATGTCTGTTGACTCGAGGGCGATGCTTCACTGGGCGGCCCTCTCCAACGGTACTGTGGATGCACAGCTTGTCGTGTCTCAGAACACTGCTGGGTGGGCGGCTGTTGGTTTCCCTTCGACTGGCTTCAACATGATCGGCTCGAAGGCTCTTGTCTCTGATGGGATGGTGTACGACTTGAACGGGAAGAACCCCTCTCTTGTTGTTCCTGCCACTGACATGGGTGCTTTTGACTCCACCTACACAACAGTGATGTCTGGTGACCAAGTTCTTCGCTTCACCACTGTTGTTACCCCTGGATCTGAGATGAACCTTGTTGTGGCCTACCACACCACTTCTTCTGGTTTCCCTGTTGCAAGGCACGAGGAACGATTCGGTGTTGAAGTTCTCATCACATCTACTCCAACTCCTACTCCTCCACCTGCTGTTGTCACTCCACCATCGTGCACTCCTTCCTCGAACCCTGACTTCCAGTGCCAAATGTCTGTTGACTCGAGGGCGATGCTTCACTGGGCGGCCCTCTCCAACGGCACTGTGGATGCACAGCTTGTAGTGTCTCAGAACACTGCTGGGTGGGCGGCTGTTGGTTTCCCTTCGACTGGCTTCAACATGATCGGCTCGAAGGCTCTTGTCTCTGATGGGATGGTGTACGACTTGAACGGGAAGAACCCCTCTCTTGTTGTTCCTGCCACTGACATGGGTGCTTTTGACTCCACCTACACAACAGTGATGTCTGGTGACCAAGTTCTTCGCTTCACCACTGTCGTTACCCCTGGATCTGAGATGAACCTTGTTGTGGCCTACCATACCACTTCTTCTGGTTTCCCTGTTGCAAGGCACGAGGAACGATTCGGTGTTGAAGTTCTCATCACATCTACTCCAACTCCTACTCCTCCACCTGCTGTTGTCACTCCACCATCGTGCACTCCTTCCTCGAACCCTGACTTCCAGTGCCAAATGTCTGTTGACTCGAGGGCGATGCTTCACTGGGCGGCCCTCTCCAACGGCACTGTGGATGCACAGCTTGTAGTGTCTCAGAACACTGCTGGGTGGGCGGCTGTTGGTTTCCCTTCGACTGGCTTCAACATGATCGGCTCGAAGGCTCTTGTCTCTGATGGGATGGTGTACGACTTGAACGGGAAGAACCCTTCTCTTGTTGTTCCTGCCACTGACATGGGTGCTTTTGACTCCACCTACACAACAGTGATGTCTGGTGACCAAGTTCTTCGCTTCACCACTGTCGTTACCCCTGGATCTGAGATGAACCTTGTTGTGGCCTACCACACCACTTCTTCTGGTTTCCCTGTTGCAAGGCACGAGGAACGATTCGGTGTTGAAGTTCTTATCACATCTACTCCCATGCCAACTCCTCCACCTGTTGTTACTCCTTTGTGCACTCCTTCCTCGAACCCTGACTTCCAGTGCCAGATGGCTGTTGACTCGAGGGCGATGCTTCACTGGGCGGCCCTCTCCAACGGTACTGTGGATGCACAGCTTGTCGTGTCTCAGAACACTGCTGGGTGGGCGGCTGTTGGTTTCCCTTCGACTGGCTTCAACATGATCGGCTCGAAGGCTCTTGTCTCTGATGGGATGGTGTACGACTTGAACGGGAAGAACCCCTCTCTTGTTGTTCCTGCCACTGACATGGGTGCTTTTGACTCCACCTACACAACAGTGATGTCTGGTGACCAAGTTCTTCGCTTCACCACTGTCGTTACCCCTGGATCTGAGATGAACCTTGTTGTGGCCTACCATACCACTTCTTCTGGTTTCCCTGTTGCAAGGCACGAGGAACGATTCGGTGTTGAGGTTCTCATCACATCTACTCCAACTCCTACTCCTCCACCTGTTGTTGTCACTCCACCATCGTGCACTCCTTCCTCGAACCCTGACTTCCAGTGCCAAATGTCGGTTGACTCGAGGGCGATGCTTCACTGGGCGGCCCTCTCCAACGGTACTGTGGATGCACAGCTTGTAGTTTCTCAGAACACTGCTGGGTGGGCGGCTGTTGGTTTCCCTTCGACTGGCTTCAACATGATCGGCTCGAAGGCTCTTGTCTCTGATGGGATGGTGTACGACTTGAACGGGAAGAACCCCTCTCTTGTTGTTCCTGCCACTGACATGGGTTCCTTTGACTCCACCTACACAACAGTGATGTCTGGTGACCAAGTTCTTCGCTTCACCACTGTTGTTACCCCTGGATCTGAGATGAACCTTGTTGTGGCCTACCATACCACTTCTTCTGGTTTCCCTGTTGCAAGGCACGAGGAACGATTCGGTGTTGAAGTTCTCATCACATCTACTCCAACTCCTACTCCTCCACCTGCTGTTGTCACTCCACCATCGTGCACTCCTTCCTCGAACCCTGACTTCCAGTGCCAAATGTCTGTTGACTCGAGGGCGATGCTTCACTGGGCGGCCCTCTCCAACGGCACTGTGGATGCACAGCTTGTAGTGTCTCAGAACACTGCTGGGTGGGCGGCTGTTGGTTTCCCTTCGACTGGCTTCAACATGATCGGCTCGAAGGCTCTTGTCTCTGATGGGATGGTGTACGACTTGAACGGGAAGAACCCTTCTCTTGTTGTTCCTGCCACTGACATGGGTGCTTTTGACTCCACCTACACAACAGTGATGTCTGGTGACCAAGTTCTTCGCTTCACCACTGTCGTTACCCCTGGATCTGAGATGAACCTTGTTGTGGCCTACCACACCACTTCTTCTGGTTTCCCTGTTGCAAGGCACGAGGAACGATTCGGTGTTGAAGTTCTTATCACATCTACTCCCATGCCAACTCCTCCACCTGTTGTTACTCCTTTGTGCACTCCTTCCTCGAACCCTGACTTCCAGTGCCAGATGGCTGTTGACTCGAGGGCGATGCTTCACTGGGCGGCCCTCTCCAACGGTACTGTGGATGCACAGCTTGTCGTGTCTCAGAACACTGCTGGGTGGGCGGCTGTTGGTTTCCCTTCGACTGGCTTCAACATGATCGGCTCGAAGGCTCTTGTCTCTGATGGGATGGTGTACGACTTGAACGGGAAGAACCCCTCTCTTGTTGTTCCTGCCACTGACATGGGTTCCTTTGACTCCACCTACACAACAGTGATGTCTGGTGACCAAGTTCTTCGCTTCACCACTGTCGTTACCTCTGGATCTGAGATGAACCTTGTTGTGGCCTACCACACTACTTCTTCTGGTTTCCCTGTTGCAAGGCACGAGGAACGATTCGGTGTTGAAGTTCTCATCACATCTACTCCCATGCCAACTCCTCCACCTGCTGTTGTCACTCCACCATCGTGCACTCCTTCCTCGAACCCTGACTTCCAGTGCCAGATGGCTGTTGACTCGAGGGCGATGCTTCACTGGGCGGCCCTCTCCAACGGCACTGTGGATGCACAGCTTGTCGTGTCTCAGAACACTGCTGGGTGGGCAGCTGTTGGTTTCCCTTCGACTGGCTTCAACATGATCGGTTCAAAGGCTCTTGTCTCTGATGGGATGGTGTACGATTTGAACGGGAAGAATCCCTCTCTCGTTGTTCCTGCCACTGACATGGGTTCCTTCGACTCCACCTACACAACAGTGGTGTCTGGTAATCAGGTTCTTCGCTTCACCACTGTTGTTACCCCTGGATCTGAGATGAACCTTGTTGTGGCCTACCACACCACTTCTTCTGGTTTCCCTGTTGCAAGGCACGAGGAACGATTCGGTGTTGAAGTTCTCATCACATCTACTCCCATGCCAACTCCTCCACCTGTTGTTGTTACTCCACCTTCATGCACTCCTTCCTCGAACCCTGACTTCCAGTGCCAGATGGCTGTTGACTCGAGGGCGATGCTTCACTGGGCGGCCCTCTCCAACGGTACTGTGGATGCACAGCTTGTCGTGTCTCAGAACACTGCTGGGTGGGCGGCTGTTGGTTTCCCTTCGACTGGCTTCAACATGATTGGATCAAAGGCTCTTGTCTCTGATGGGATGGTGTACGACTTGAACGGGAAGAACCCTTCTCTTGTTGTTCCTGCCACTGACATGGGTGCTTTTGACTCTACATCCAGCACAGTGGTGTCTGGTGACCAAGTTCTTCGCTTCTCGACAAATGACGGTGGGAACTCGATGCTGAACCTTGTTGTGGCCTACCACACTACGTCTTCTGGTTTCCCTGTTGCGAGGCACGAGGAACGCTTCGGTGTTCCGATTCCCTTGACAGCAGTTCCGAGCGTACCGGTCCCTACACAAGCGACACCCGATCCGTCTGGGTGCGCCACGCCCTCTCCGCTTCCCGACTTCCAGTGCATGATGGTGATCGACGCGAAGGCAACGCTTCACTGGACAGTGGCGAACGACATCTTCGATGCGCAGGTGGTTGTCTCCTCGAACACTGCTGGGTGGGCGGCTGTGGGGCTTCCGTCTAATGGACTGCAGATGATCGGCTCGAAGGCCCTCGTCTCTGATGGGATGGTGTACGACCTGAACGGGAAGAGCGCCGCTCTTGTTGTTCGTGCGACGGACATGGGCTCATTTGCGACTACCTCTGCGACGGTGGTGTCTGGTGACCAGGTCCTCCGCTTCTCGACGAGCCTCGTGGGGCAATCGTCTGCTGAGGTGAGGCTTGTGGTGGCGTACCACAGGACGTCGACGGCGTTCCCTGTCTACCACGATGCTCGCTTTGGTGTGAGGGTCCCGACGGGCAGGGCTGTGACACCACCTGCGACCCCTGTCCCTTCAGCGGCTCCCAGGAACAACAACACCCCTGTCCCGACTGGCTGCACCCCCTCGACACGGGCGGGCTACCAGTGCCAGCAGGTTGTGGATGCGAAGGCAGCACTCCACTGGAACCCCCTTGCGAACGGAACGGTGGACGCGATCCTCGTGGTGTCTGGGAACTCAGCCGGGTGGTCGGCGGTGGGGCTCCCTTCTTCAGGAACGAGCATGGTCGGGGCGAAGGCCCTCGTGTCGGACGGGAAGGTGTACGACCTGAACGGGAGGTCTGCTGGGGCTGTGGTGGCGACAACAGACAACGGGGCTTTCAACGGGGCGGTGGGGACAGCAGCCTCCTCCTCCTTCCGCATGGCCGAGGTGGCACAGGTTTCAGGAGAACAGCTGCTCCGCTTCTCAACTGACGTCGGGGCCACGGGGAGCCTGAACCTCATCGTGTCCTACCACGGGACGTCGGCGGCCTTCCCTGTGAACAAGCACGATGAACGCTACGGGCTTGTGGTGGCGACGAACGGGGGAGCACAGGTCACCACCTTCGACGACAACACGGAGAAGGCGAAGACGCACGGCGGGGTGATGGTGACCGTGTGGGCGTACGTGGTCCCCTGTGCCATCCTGTTGAAGAGGTTCGGGACGGAACCTCTGGGGATGGTCGGGCAGTACCCTGTCGCCTTCATCATGCACGGGGTGATGATGTTGGGGAGCGCCATCACCACCACCATCTTCTTCGGGGTGGCCTTAAGCGAGTTCGATGGGAATGCCGGGCACGGACACAAGGACCTGGGGATCGCCCTCATCGTGGTCATCTGGGTACAGGTGGTTCTTGGGATCGTGGCCCCTCCGAAGGACTCCGCACTTAGGTTCCCCTTCAAGGTCTCGCACACCCTCCTCGGTGTTGGCTCCTTCGGGATGTCCATCGGGCAGATGGTGACTGGGCTACGCAACATGGAAGACCTCTACACCGACACCATCAGGGACAACCTCTTGATCGCGATGATCGTGGGGCTGGTCTTCTTCGCAGTGGCCTTCCTTGTTCTCACTGTGGTGGCAGTTGTACTGGCTGACCCTGAGGCTGCGGAGGAGGAGACGAAGAACAACCAAGAGGAGGGAGAAACAGGTGCCCAAAGCAATGAGAACAGCCCTTATGAATAGGTGAAAAGCGGGCATCTAGCAGCTTCGTTTTGTTTTTATTTAGATTCTTTCCCTCCCTTATTTCTTTTTTCTTGACAAAAAGCTTTCTCCAGTTATTTTCAGGGGTACCGCAATATTCTCAGGATATGTCATTTTATTGCGCGATCTCTCCCGCATGAGGTGGCTAAAGACGCCTAGAGAACGTAGGTCATCTGGATGCAGCACAGAGCCTTCTATAAAATAAGGTATCTTCCAGCTTTCTTTACATCTTATTCTTTTTTTTAAATTTATGCTGTGGTAACAAAACTTTGAAAGAAAATGAAAAGAAGAAAGAAAAAAAAAAGTTAAAAGTGAACGAACTAGATTTAAAAAAAAAAATATATATATATATATAATTTATAAAGGAATCGCTATTTAATGCTCCTAGGTTGGGTGTGTTTATAGATTAGAGTTCTTTAAATGCTCAAAGAATTCCGGTTTGCTCATAAAAAGCTTTTTTTTTTTCTTTCAATTTTCTTTGCTGCCCACGCCCTCTTCTTTTTTGTTTTTTTTTTCTTTTGTTTTTGTTATTCTTTTTTTTTTTTTTTGCATTCAACCTCCGGTGTGCAGTTCTTCAACATTTCATAAAAGAATACACTGCCCTCCCTACTGTCTTTTTCTTTTCATTTTTGTTTTTTTACAATCTTCAATTATCAGCCAATGCCCTTTCTATTTGGCTATTTTTGAATGATTTTACCCCACTTTTTTTTTTTTTTACCCCCGTGCACCGCCTAGTACTTGGTGTGGTTATAAAGTTGCAGATTCTTAAGAAAAAAATAAGAATAAAAGGTGGAAAGGAAATAAAATTAAAAAAAAAAAAAAAAAAAAAAAGAAAATGGGAAAGTACCCACTTCATGCTTATGTCAGGTACTATTCCCTAGCACCTACTTTTTTTTTTTCTTTTTTTTTTCTTTCTCTCTCTGCAAACATACCCCCTCCCCCTTTCATTTTTTTTTTGACATTCTTATTTTCTCTTTTTTTCCGGCTTGCACAAACAATCAGCCGACTCTCTTTTTCCGGTTTTATAGGATCATTATGACTCATCTTTTACGACACCGTTTTTCTACTCCACACTTCTGTTCTGCAGGCTTCTATCAAGTAGTTCGTAGTAATTTTAAAAATAAGCGTAAAACATATCTCTCGAGTCCGCTGCCGTACTTTTAAGACAACCTTATTTATTCGTCTCATCGGCTTATTCTTTCTCTCTCTTTTGTTCCCTTTCACACAAAACATTGTTTTCTTTCTTTGTTCCTTAAAGTCGCACAACTACAGTTCAATCATTCTCATTTCAGCTTATAAAAACTCTACAAGAAGTCATGATACACCGCATGCTGCTGCTGGTAGCCTGTGCAGGAGCTGTGTCAGCTATCTGCCCGACGGAGGGGCCTTCCTTTGACCGGGTTGCTGGGACACCGTATGCCTGCTCTTCGTCTACGACAAGCGATGTGCACCTTTACTGGACGGTGGAGGGGGGGTCCGTTCACATGGCTCTCGCTGTTCAGGATGTGTCTGGGTGGGTGTCTCTGAGCTTCCCCACGACACGGGGGACGATGGTCCCTGCGGAGGCGGTGTCCGGATACGGGACGATGGTCGGGAGGCAGCGGGTGACGGCTCGGAACCCATCCGGTGTGGCGGCAGACAACACCGTTCTCACCGACGTCAGCAACATGGAGATCTCGACCCTCACCATCGGGGGGTCCTCCTACCGTGTTCTTCGCTTCACGAGGACTGTCGCAAGCATCCCCTCCGCCACCCTCTCCGTGAACTACGCCTACCACTCCACCTCCAACACCTTCCCTGCTGACAGGCACACCACTCGCGGCGGCTGGAAGGCCGACCTCCCTCTCGACATCCCTTGCACTCCTTCCTCGAACCCTGACTTCCAGTGCCAGATGGCTGTTGACTCGAGGGCAATGCTTCACTGGGCGGCCCTCTCCAACGGTACTGTGGATGCACAGCTTGTAGTGTCTCAGAACACTGCTGGGTGGGCGGCTGTTGGTTTCCCTTCGACTGGCTTCAACATGATCGGCTCGAAGGCTCTTGTCTCTGATGGGATGGTGTACGACTTGAACGGGAAGAACCCCTCTCTTGTTGTTCCTGCCACTGACATGGGTGCTTTTGACTCCACCTACACAACAGTGATGTCTGGTGACCAAGTTCTTCGCTTCACCACTGTTGTTACTCCTGGAACTGAGATGAACCTTGTTGTGGCCTACCACACCACTTCTTCTGGTTTCCCTGTTGCAAGGCACGAGGAACGATTCGGTGTTGAAGTTCTCATCACATCTACTCCAACTCCTACTCCTCCACCTGCTGTTGTCACTCCACCATCGTGCACTCCTTCCTCGAACCCTGACTTCCAGTGCCAGATGTCTGTTGACTCGAGGGCGATGCTTCACTGGGCGGCCCTCTCCAACGGCACTGTGGATGCACAGCTTGTAGTGTCTCAGAACACTGCTGGGTGGGCGGCTGTTGGTTTCCCTTCGACTGGCTTCAACATGATCGGCTCGAAGGCTCTTGTCTCTGATGGGATGGTGTACGACTTGAACGGGAAGAACCCTTCTCTTGTTGTTCCTGCCACTGACATGGGTGCTTTTGACTCCACCTACACAACAGTGATGTCTGGTGACCAAGTTCTTCGCTTCACCACTGTCGTTACCCCTGGATCTGAGATGAACCTTGTTGTGGCCTACCATACCACTTCTTCTGGTTTCCCTGTTGCAAGGCACGAGGAACGATTCGGTGTTGAAGTTCTCATCACATCTACTCCAACTCCTACTCCTCCACCTGCTGTTGTCACTCCACCATCGTGCACTCCTTCCTCGAACCCTGACTTCCAGTGCCAAATGTCTGTTGACTCGAGGGCGATGCTTCACTGGGCGGCCCTCTCGAACGGTACTGTGGATGCACAGCTTGTCGTGTCTCAGAACACTGCTGGGTGGGCGGCTGTTGGTTTCCCTTCGACTGGCTTCAACATGATTGGATCAAAGGCTCTTGTCTCTGATGGGATGGTGTACGATTTGAACGGGAAGAACCCTTCTCTTGTTGTTCCTGCCACTGACATGGGTTCCTTCGACTCCACCTACACAACAGTGATGTCTGGTGACCAAGTTCTTCGCTTCACCACTGCTGTTACCCCTGGATCTGAGATGAACCTTGTTGTGGCCTACCACACCACTTCTTCTGGTTTCCCTGTTGCAAGGCACGAGGAACGATTCGGTGTTGAGGTTCTCATCACATCTACTCCAACTCCAACTCCTCCACCTGCTGTTGTCACTCCACCATCGTGCACTCCTTCCTCGAACCCTGATTTCCAGTGCCAGATGTCTGTTGACTCGAGGGCGATGCTTCACTGGGCGGCCCTCTCCAATGGCACTGTGGATGCACAGCTTGTCGTGTCTCAGAACACTGCTGGGTGGGCGGCTGTTGGTTTCCCTTCGACTGGCTTCAACATGATCGGCTCGAAGGCTCTTGTCTCTGATGGGATGGTGTACGACTTGAACGGGAAGAACCCCTCTCTTGTTGTTCCTGCCACTGACATGGGTTCCTTTGACTCCACCTACACAACAGTGATGTCTGGTGACCAAGTTCTTCGCTTCACCACTGTCGTTACCTCTGGATCTGAGATGAACCTTGTTGTGGCCTACCACACTACTTCTTCTGGTTTCCCTGTTGCAAGGCACGAGGAACGATTCGGTGTTGAAGTTCTCATCACATCTACTCCCATGCCAACTCCTCCACCTGCTGTTGTCACTCCACCATCGTGCACTCCTTCCTCGAACCCTGACTTCCAGTGCCAGATGGCTGTTGACTCGAGGGCGATGCTTCACTGGGCGGCCCTCTCGAACGGTACTGTGGATGCACAGCTTGTCGTGTCTCAGAACACTGCTGGGTGGGCGGCTGTTGGTTTCCCTTCGACTGGCTTCAACATGATCGGTTCAAAGGCTCTTGTCTCTGATGGGATGGTGTACGATTTGAACGGGAAGAATCCCTCTCTCGTTGTTCCTGCCACTGACATGGGTTCCTTCGACTCCACCTACACAACAGTGGTGTCTGGTAATCAGGTTCTTCGCTTCACCACTGTTGTTACCCCTGGATCTGAGATGAACCTTGTTGTGGCCTACCACACCACTTCTTCTGGTTTCCCTGTTGCAAGGCACGAGGAACGATTCGGTGTTGAAGTTCTCATCACATCTACTCCCATGCCAACTCCTCCACCTGTTGTTGTTACTCCACCTTCATGCACTCCTTCCTCGAACCCTGACTTCCAGTGCCAGATGGCTGTTGACTCGAGGGCGATGCTTCACTGGGCGGCCCTCTCCAACGGTACTGTGGATGCACAGCTTGTCGTGTCTCAGAACACTGCTGGGTGGGCGGCTGTTGGTTTCCCTTCGACTGGCTTCAACATGATTGGATCAAAGGCTCTTGTCTCTGATGGGATGGTGTACGACTTGAACGGGAAGAACCCTTCTCTTGTTGTTCCTGCCACTGACATGGGTGCTTTTGACTCTACATCCAGCACAGTGGTGTCTGGTGACCAAGTTCTTCGCTTCTCGACAAATGACGGTGGGAACTCGATGCTGAACCTTGTTGTGGCCTACCACACTACGTCTTCTGGTTTCCCTGTTGCGAGGCACGAGGAACGCTTCGGTGTTCCGATTCCCTTGACAGCAGTTCCGAGCGTACCGGTCCCTACACAAGCGACACCCGATCCGTCTGGGTGCGCCACGCCCTCTCCGCTTCCCGACTTCCAGTGCATGATGGTGATCGACGCGAAGGCAACGCTTCACTGGACAGTGGCGAACGACATCTTCGATGCGCAGGTGGTTGTCTCCTCGAACACTGCTGGGTGGGCGGCTGTGGGGCTTCCGTCTAATGGACTGCAGATGATCGGCTCGAAGGCCCTCGTCTCTGATGGGATGGTGTACGACCTGAACGGGAAGAGCGCCGCTCTTGTTGTTCGTGCGACGGACATGGGCTCATTTGCGACTACCTCTGCGACGGTGGTGTCTGGTGACCAGGTCCTCCGCTTCTCGACGAGCCTCGTGGGGCAATCGTCTGCTGAGGTGAGGCTTGTGGTGGCGTACCACAGGACGTCGACGGCGTTCCCTGTCTACCACGATGCTCGCTTTGGTGTGAGGGTCCCGACGGGCAGGGCTGTGACACCACCTGCGACCCCTGTCCCTTCAGCGGCTCCCAGGAACAACAACACCCCTGTCCCGACTGGCTGCACCCCCTCGACACGGGCGGGCTACCAGTGCCAGCAGGTTGTGGATGCGAAGGCAGCACTCCACTGGAACCCCCTTGCGAACGGAACGGTGGACGCGATCCTCGTGGTGTCTGGGAACTCAGCCGGGTGGTCGGCGGTGGGGCTCCCTTCTTCAGGAACGAGCATGGTCGGGGCGAAGGCCCTCGTGTCGGACGGGAAGGTGTACGACCTGAACGGGAGGTCTGCTGGGGCTGTGGTGGCGACAACAGACAACGGGGCTTTCAACGGGGCGGTGGGGACAGCAGCCTCCTCCTCCTTCCGCATGGCCGAGGTGGCACAGGTTTCAGGAGAACAGCTGCTCCGCTTCTCAACTGACGTCGGGGCCACGGGGAGCCTGAACCTCATCGTGTCCTACCACGGGACGTCGGCGGCCTTCCCTGTGAACAAGCACGATGAACGCTACGGGCTTGTGGTGGCGACGAACGGGGGAGCACAGGTCACCACCTTCGACGACAACACGGAGAAGGCGAAGACGCACGGCGGGGTGATGGTGACCGTGTGGGCGTACGTGGTCCCCTGTGCCATCCTGTTGAAGAGGTTCGGGACGGAACCTCTGGGGATGGTCGGGCAGTACCCTGTCGCCTTCATCATGCACGGGGTGATGATGTTGGGGAGCGCCATCACCACCACCATCTTCTTCGGGGTGGCCTTAAGCGAGTTCGATGGGAATGCCGGGCACGGACACAAGGACCTGGGGATCGCCCTCATCGTGGTCATCTGGGTACAGGTGGTTCTTGGGATCGTGGCCCCTCCGAAGGACTCCGCACTTAGGTTCCCCTTCAAGGTCTCGCACACCCTCCTCGGTGTTGGCTCCTTCGGGATGTCCATCGGGCAGATGGTGACTGGGCTACGCAACATGGAAGACCTCTACACCGACACCATCAGGGACAACCTCTTGATCGCGATGATCGTGGGGCTGGTCTTCTTCGCAGTGGCCTTCCTTGTTCTCACTGTGGTGGCAGTTGTACTGGCTGACCCTGAGGCTGCGGAGGAGGAGACGAAGAACAACCAAGAGGAGGGAGAAACAGGTGCCCAAAGCAATGAGAACAGCCCTTATGAATAGGTGAAAAGCGGGCATCTAGCAGCTTAGTTTTAATATTCTTTTGAGTTCTGATTTCTTCCCCGCCCTCCAATTTCTTTTTTCTTGACAAAAAGCATTCTCCAGTTGTGTCACAGGAAGCTACATCCACATCTTTCGGATAAGCGATTTTGTTGCGCGATCTCTCCCGCATCAAAAGGCTTGCTCACCGGAGGATGAAAAGTAGTTTCTGTTGGCTGCAGCACTCACAGTAGTTTTCTTTAACAGATGGCACTACATTTGACTTTTTGTGAAGAGGAGCCTGGTTTGTTTCACTTTCTCAATTCTTTCCGGCTCTAATCTTTCCCACCCAATTTTGTTTCCTCTCTCTCTTTTTTTTTTTTTTTTTGTTTTTTTTTTTATTTAGTTTTAAAGAGTCGCCAACACCGGCCTCCTTTATTTTTATTTTTTGTTTATTCTTTAACTCATATATTCTTTTTTTATATTATCAATAGGGCTTGTTGTCCCCCCCCCTTTTTTTTGTTGATCTTCAAGGAGTAGCCGATGCCCTTTCTAAGGCTGTCCTGTTGAATGACCCCCGTTTTTTCTTTTTTCTTTTTTCCCACCTCTGCTAATATTAGGGTGGTGATTATAAATTAGCAGGGTTTAAAAAAAGAAAAGAGCGGAAGAAACAGGGGAGGAAAAAAAAAAAAAAAGAAAGAAAGAAATAACAGAAGTAAAAAGAAAAGCTTGTGTCCCAGCTCACTTAAAAAGTTCTTTTTTTATCGGTTGACCGCATTCAAGGTATACACAAATTCGTGTTTTTTTAAACAAGAAGAAAATTCTTCCTTCTTCTTCTTCTTCTTCTTCTTCTTCTTCTTCTTCTTCTTCTTCTTCTTCTTCTTCTTCTTTCTACCCCGTTTTTCTTTCTACCATTACTTTTCTTATTTTATTATTCTCTGCTACCAAAAAAAAAAAAAGCTTTTGCTTGGCAAATCAAAAGAAGAAGGAAACGACAAAAAAAAAAAAAAAAAAACAAGGCTTTTTTCATACACGCCTATTCTTTCTTTCTTATTTTACTTTTATATTACCTTTATTTTTGCACAGCATATTATTATAAGAGAAACACACTTTTCGTGGCCTTTTTTTTTTTTTTTTTTTTTTTTTTTCCCCGAATTCCCTGGTTGTTTTTCTTGATATTGAGCCTTTGTTTTCCTTTCTTTATAGCTATTTACTGCCAACAAGTAATGACTTTACCGTTACCTCCCACGGAGGACGGCAAAGCACTACTTTGGTAGAAAAGTGGCTTTATTTTACGACATTCTTGAAACTAGCGTGAAGGAATTTCAGAAGAGTGAAATAAAGTAACTTTACAAGGCTGGTGATCCTACTTACCGCCAAGCGATGCATTGCCTGCCTGCCTACCCACGGTGCTGATTTAATTAAGATGCGCCGAATCGAAGCAATGTTTTTTTTTATTTTTTATTTTGTCTCTTTCTTTTCTTTCTTTCTCTCCCTTTTTCATTATTCTTTTTTTCTTTTTTGTACCCACCGTCTATTCTTCAAATTATCAACTAGAAAAACCGATGTTGGATGACAAAGTAAGAGGACCCCATGCTAGATAGGACACGTTAAACAAGGAGCACCCGTGTTGGTGGCATAGTACAGAAGGGATGGAACACAGCAATATCTAAATTATGTAGCTTCCTTCAAAGCTTCTGACCGGCCGTTAGAGAATATTTATAAAGAAGAGTTAACCAGTATTACCTTGTACATCATCCATTTATTTCCTACAGTCTCTTTACACTAGCAAGACCACCAAAGGAGGAGAAAGCAAAGCCGTAAGTGGATACAATGATTCTGACTTAAATATATATTTCTTTACTACCTTTTGCTTTCCTTCTCCGCCCCTTTCTCTTCCTTCTATAGCCCTGCACCTATCTCACCTCACATTACAGATTCACATACTCAACAACAACAAGAAGCGAGAAACCATGATACACCGCATGCTGCTGCTGGTAGCCTGTGCAGGAGCTGTGTCAGCTATCTGCCCGACGGAGGGGCCTTCCTTTGACCGGGTTGCTGGGACACCGTATGCCTGCTCTTCGTCTACGACAAGCGATGTGCACCTTTACTGGACGGTGGAGGGGGGGTCCGTTCACATGGCTCTCGCTGTTCAGGATGTGTCTGGGTGGGTGTCTCTGAGCTTCCCCACGACACGGGGGACGATGGTCCCTGCGGAGGCGGTGTCCGGATACGGGACGATGGTCGGGAGGCAGCGGGTGACGGCTCGGAACCCATCCGGTGTGGCGGCAGACAACACCGTTCTCACCGACGTCAGCAACATGGAGATCTCGACCCTCACCATCGGGGGGTCCTCCTACCGTGTTCTTCGCTTCACGAGGACTGTCGCAAGCATCCCCTCCGCCACCCTCTCCGTGAACTACGCCTACCACTCCACCTCCAACACCTTCCCTGCTGACAGGCACACCACTCGCGGCGGCTGGAAGGCCGACCTC
The DNA here is from genome assembly GCA_964019335.1 of Diplonema japonicum. Classification (NCBI taxonomy): domain Eukaryota; phylum Euglenozoa; class Diplonemea; order Diplonemida; family Diplonemidae; genus Diplonema; species Diplonema japonicum. The sequence continues at coordinate 201,949 of OZ025729.1, forward strand.
CCTCTCGACATCCCTTGCACTCCTTCCTCGAACCCTGACTTCCAGTGCCAGATGTCTGTTGACTCGAGGGCGATGCTTCACTGGGCGGCCCTCTCCAACGGTACTGTGGATGCACAGCTTGTCGTGTCTCAGAACACTGCTGGGTGGGCGGCTGTTGGTTTCCCTTCGACTGGCTTCAACATGATCGGCTCGAAGGCTCTTGTCTCTGATGGGATGGTGTACGACTTGAACGGGAAGAACCCCTCTCTTGTTGTTCCTGCCACTGACATGGGTGCTTTTGACTCCACCTACACAACAGTGATGTCTGGTGACCAAGTTCTTCGCTTCACCACTGTTGTTACCCCTGGATCTGAGATGAACCTTGTTGTGGCCTACCACACCACTTCTTCTGGTTTCCCTGTTGCAAGGCACGAGGAACGATTCGGTGTTGAGGTTCTCATCACATCTACTCCAACTCCAACTCCTCCACCTGCTGTTGTCACTCCACCATCGTGCACTCCTTCCTCGAACCCTGATTTCCAGTGCCAGATGTCTGTTGACTCGAGGGCGATGCTTCACTGGGCGGCCCTCTCCAATGGCACTGTGGATGCACAGCTTGTCGTGTCTCAGAACACTGCTGGGTGGGCGGCTGTTGGTTTCCCTTCGACTGGCTTCAACATGATCGGCTCGAAGGCTCTTGTCTCTGATGGGATGGTGTACGACTTGAACGGGAAGAACCCCTCTCTTGTTGTTCCTGCCACTGACATGGGTTCCTTTGACTCCACCTACACAACAGTGATGTCTGGTGACCAAGTTCTTCGCTTCACCACTGTCGTTACCTCTGGATCTGAGATGAACCTTGTTGTGGCCTACCACACTACTTCTTCTGGTTTCCCTGTTGCAAGGCACGAGGAACGATTCGGTGTTGAAGTTCTCATCACATCTACTCCCATGCCAACTCCTCCACCTGCTGTTGTCACTCCACCATCGTGCACTCCTTCCTCGAACCCTGACTTCCAGTGCCAGATGGCTGTTGACTCGAGGGCGATGCTTCACTGGGCGGCCCTCTCGAACGGTACTGTGGATGCACAGCTTGTCGTGTCTCAGAACACTGCTGGGTGGGCAGCTGTTGGTTTCCCTTCGACTGGCTTCAACATGATCGGCTCGAAGGCTCTTGTCTCTGATGGGATGGTGTACGATTTGAACGGGAAGAATCCCTCTCTCGTTGTTCCTGCCACTGACATGGGTGCCTTCGACTCCACCTACACAACAGTGATGTCTGGTGACCAAGTTCTTCGCTTCACCACTGTTGTTACCCCTGGATCTGAGATGAACCTTGTTGTGGCCTACCACACCACTTCTTCTGGTTTCCCTGTTGCAAGGCACGAGGAACGATTCGGTGTTGAAGTTCTCATCACATCTACTCCAACTCCTACTCCTCCACCTGCTGTTGTCACTCCACCATCGTGCACTCCTTCCTCGAACCCTGACTTCCAGTGCCAGATGTCTGTTGACTCGAGGGCGATGCTTCACTGGGCGGCCCTCTCCAACGGTACTGTGGATGCACAGCTTGTAGTTTCTCAGAACACTGCTGGGTGGGCGGCTGTTGGTTTCCCTTCGACTGGCTTCAACATGATTGGATCAAAGGCTCTTGTCTCTGATGGGATGGTGTACGACTTGAACGGGAAGAACCCTTCTCTTGTTGTTCCTGCCACTGACATGGGTGCTTTTGACTCCACCTACACAACAGTGATGTCTGGTGACCAAGTTCTTCGCTTCACCACTGTCGTTACCCCTGGATCTGAGATGAACCTTGTTGTGGCCTACCACACCACTTCTTCTGGTTTCCCTGTTGCAAGGCACGAGGAACGATTCGGTGTTGAAGTTCTCATCACATCTACTCCCATGCCAACTCCTCCACCTGCTGTTGTTACTCCACCTTCATGCACTCCTTCCTCGAACCCTGACTTCCAGTGCCAGATGTCTGTTAACTCGAGGGCAATGCTTCACTGGGCGGCCCTCTCCAACGGTACTGTGGATGCACAGCTTGTCGTGTCTCAGAACACTGCTGGGTGGGCGGCTGTTGGTTTCCCTTCGACTGGCTTCAACATGATCGGCTCGAAGGCTCTTGTCTCTGATGGGATGGTGTACGACTTGAACGGGAAGAACCCCTCTCTTGTTGTTCCTGCCACTGACATGGGTGCTTTTGACTCCACCTACACAACAGTGATGTCTGGTGACCAAGTTCTTCGCTTCACCACTGTTGTTACTCCTGGAACTGAGATGAACCTTGTTGTGGCCTACCACACCACTTCTTCTGGTTTCCCTGTTGCAAGGCACGAGGAACGATTCGGTGTTGAAGTTCTCATCACATCTACTCCAACTCCTACTCCTCCACCTGCTGTTGTCACTCCACCATCGTGCACTCCTTCCTCGAACCCTGACTTCCAGTGCCAGATGTCTGTTGACTCGAGGGCGATGCTTCACTGGGCGGCCCTCTCCAACGGCACTGTGGATGCACAGCTTGTAGTGTCTCAGAACACTGCTGGGTGGGCGGCTGTTGGTTTCCCTTCGACTGGCTTCAACATGATCGGCTCGAAGGCTCTTGTCTCTGATGGGATGGTGTACGACTTGAACGGGAAGAACCCTTCTCTTGTTGTTCCTGCCACTGACATGGGTGCTTTTGACTCCACCTACACAACAGTGATGTCTGGTGACCAAGTTCTTCGCTTCACCACTGTCGTTACCCCTGGATCTGAGATGAACCTTGTTGTGGCCTACCATACCACTTCTTCTGGTTTCCCTGTTGCAAGGCACGAGGAACGATTCGGTGTTGAAGTTCTCATCACATCTACTCCAACTCCTACTCCTCCACCTGCTGTTGTCACTCCGCCATCGTGCACTCCTTCCTCGAACCCTGACTTCCAGTGCCAAATGTCTGTTGACTCGAGGGCGATGCTTCACTGGGCGGCCCTCTCGAACGGTACTGTGGATGCACAGCTTGTCGTGTCTCAGAACACTGCTGGGTGGGCGGCTGTTGGTTTCCCTTCGACTGGCTTCAACATGATTGGATCAAAGGCTCTTGTCTCTGATGGGATGGTGTACGATTTGAACGGGAAGAACCCTTCTCTTGTTGTTCCTGCCACTGACATGGGTTCCTTCGACTCCACCTACACAACAGTGATGTCTGGTGACCAAGTTCTTCGCTTCACCACTGCTGTTACCCCTGGATCTGAGATGAACCTTGTTGTGGCCTACCACACCACTTCTTCTGGTTTCCCTGTTGCAAGGCACGAGGAACGATTCGGTGTTGAGGTTCTCATCACATCTACTCCAACTCCAACTCCTCCACCTGCTGTTGTCACTCCACCATCGTGCACTCCTTCCTCGAACCCTGATTTCCAGTGCCAGATGTCTGTTGACTCGAGGGCGATGCTTCACTGGGCGGCCCTCTCCAATGGCACTGTGGATGCACAGCTTGTCGTGTCTCAGAACACTGCTGGGTGGGCGGCTGTTGGTTTCCCTTCGACTGGCTTCAACATGATCGGCTCGAAGGCTCTTGTCTCTGATGGGATGGTGTACGACTTGAACGGGAAGAACCCCTCTCTTGTTGTTCCTGCCACTGACATGGGTTCCTTTGACTCCACCTACACAACAGTGATGTCTGGTGACCAAGTTCTTCGCTTCACCACTGTCGTTACCTCTGGATCTGAGATGAACCTTGTTGTGGCCTACCACACTACTTCTTCTGGTTTCCCTGTTGCAAGGCACGAGGAACGATTCGGTGTTGAAGTTCTCATCACATCTACTCCCATGCCAACTCCTCCACCTGCTGTTGTCACTCCACCATCGTGCACTCCTTCCTCGAACCCTGACTTCCAGTGCCAGATGGCTGTTGACTCGAGGGCGATGCTTCACTGGGCGGCCCTCTCCAACGGCACTGTGGATGCACAGCTTGTCGTGTCTCAGAACACTGCTGGGTGGGCAGCTGTTGGTTTCCCTTCGACTGGCTTCAACATGATCGGTTCAAAGGCTCTTGTCTCTGATGGGATGGTGTACGATTTGAACGGGAAGAATCCCTCTCTCGTTGTTCCTGCCACTGACATGGGTTCCTTCGACTCCACCTACACAACAGTGGTGTCTGGTAATCAGGTTCTTCGCTTCACCACTGTTGTTACCCCTGGATCTGAGATGAACCTTGTTGTGGCCTACCACACCACTTCTTCTGGTTTCCCTGTTGCAAGGCACGAGGAACGATTCGGTGTTGAAGTTCTCATCACATCTACTCCCATGCCAACTCCTCCACCTGTTGTTGTTACTCCACCTTCATGCACTCCTTCCTCGAACCCTGACTTCCAGTGCCAGATGGCTGTTGACTCGAGGGCGATGCTTCACTGGGCGGCCCTCTCCAACGGTACTGTGGATGCACAGCTTGTCGTGTCTCAGAACACTGCTGGGTGGGCGGCTGTTGGTTTCCCTTCGACTGGCTTCAACATGATTGGATCAAAGGCTCTTGTCTCTGATGGGATGGTGTACGACTTGAACGGGAAGAACCCTTCTCTTGTTGTTCCTGCCACTGACATGGGTGCTTTTGACTCTACATCCAGCACAGTGGTGTCTGGTGACCAAGTTCTTCGCTTCTCGACAAATGACGGTGGGAACTCGATGCTGAACCTTGTTGTGGCCTACCACACTACGTCTTCTGGTTTCCCTGTTGCGAGGCACGAGGAACGCTTCGGTGTTCCGATTCCCTTGACAGCAGTTCCGAGCGTACCGGTCCCTACACAAGCGACACCCGATCCGTCTGGGTGCGCCACGCCCTCTCCGCTTCCCGACTTCCAGTGCATGATGGTGATCGACGCGAAGGCAACGCTTCACTGGACAGTGGCGAACGACATCTTCGATGCGCAGGTGGTTGTCTCCTCGAACACTGCTGGGTGGGCGGCTGTGGGGCTTCCGTCTAATGGACTGCAGATGATCGGCTCGAAGGCCCTCGTCTCTGATGGGATGGTGTACGACCTGAACGGGAAGAGCGCCGCTCTTGTTGTTCGTGCGACGGACATGGGCTCATTTGCGACTACCTCTGCGACGGTGGTGTCTGGTGACCAGGTCCTCCGCTTCTCGACGAGCCTCGTGGGGCAATCGTCTGCTGAGGTGAGGCTTGTGGTGGCGTACCACAGGACGTCGACGGCGTTCCCTGTCTACCACGATGCTCGCTTTGGTGTGAGGGTCCCGACGGGCAGGGCTGTGACACCACCTGCGACCCCTGTCCCTTCAGCGGCTCCCAGGAACAACAACACCCCTGTCCCGACTGGCTGCACCCCCTCGACACGGGCGGGCTACCAGTGCCAGCAGGTTGTGGATGCGAAGGCAGCACTCCACTGGAACCCCCTTGCGAACGGAACGGTGGACGCGATCCTCGTGGTGTCTGGGAACTCAGCCGGGTGGTCGGCGGTGGGGCTCCCTTCTTCAGGAACGAGCATGGTCGGGGCGAAGGCCCTCGTGTCGGACGGGAAGGTGTACGACCTGAACGGGAGGTCTGCTGGGGCTGTGGTGGCGACAACAGACAACGGGGCTTTCAACGGGGCGGTGGGGACAGCAGCCTCCTCCTCCTTCCGCATGGCCGAGGTGGCACAGGTTTCAGGAGAACAGCTGCTCCGCTTCTCAACTGACGTCGGGGCCACGGGGAGCCTGAACCTCATCGTGTCCTACCACGGGACGTCGGCGGCCTTCCCTGTGAACAAGCACGATGAACGCTACGGGCTTGTGGTGGCGACGAACGGGGGAGCACAGGTCACCACCTTCGACGACAACACGGAGAAGGCGAAGACGCACGGCGGGGTGATGGTGACCGTGTGGGCGTACGTGGTCCCCTGTGCCATCCTGTTGAAGAGGTTCGGGACGGAACCTCTGGGGATGGTCGGGCAGTACCCTGTCGCCTTCATCATGCACGGGGTGCTGATGTTGGGGAGCGCCATCACCACCACCATCTTCTTCGGGGTGGCCTTAAGCGAGTTCGATGGGAATGCCGGGCACGGACACAAGGACCTGGGGATCGCCCTCGTCGTGGTCATCTGGGTACAGGTGGTTCTTGGGATCGTGGCCCCTCCGAAGGACTCCGCACTGAGGTTCCCGTTTGTGATCTCGCACACCCTCCTCGGTGTTGGCTCCTTCGGGATGTCCATCGGGCAGATGGTGGCTGGGCTACGCAACATGGAAGACCTCTACACCGACACCATCAGGGACAACCTCTTGATCGCGATGATCGTGGGGCTGGTCTTCTTCGCAGTGGCCTTCCTTGTTCTCACTGTGGTGATGGTTGTACTGGCGAAGCCTGTGGAAATTGTTCCTGTAAACAATTCTGCAGATGAAGGTGGCAACACCGGTGAAAGGAACAGGCCCTATGAGTAGAGAGTAGGGAACTACTGGTTAAAGTAGGTTAGTCAGAATGTTATAGTTTTTTTTTATTTTTTTATTTTCTGCGCTGTTGCGTGCCACTTCGTTCCTATCATAGTGGATTTTATTAGTGGATCTTATTGGAGACGGGATGTGTAACTGGGTGACGGGTGAGGCAATATAACACTACCAAAGCAGAAAAAGGACAAACATCTCAAAACTGGTAATATTATTCGCATCTCCTTGCCGTAACGAAAGATGCACACCATGTCACTCCTAATGTATTGAAGTATTCTCTATTTTTCTTTTTCTTTTTTGTTTAAAAAGGCCTTCTTGCTGGCCTGTTTTTTATTTTTTTTTTCTTCCCCCCGAGTTGTACTTTTTTTCCCCTATTTCTTTCTTTTTTTTTTTTTGCCCAAGTTGTATCCATTGTGAGATTTTTTTTTTTTTTTTTTAAACTCTTTCACACACGCGTGCTGTATTCTGATGCCTTTGCGCTTTTCTACCTCAGATGCAATTCGCTTTTTTTTTCTTTTTTTTAAATGTGTAGTGAAGAAGCAAAAAAAAAAAAAAAAAAAAAAAAAAAAAAAGGATGGATTTTCTCCCCTTCTTGGGCATATTATAAACAGACAACCTCAGCGAATCTGAAGAAAAGTATTTTTAATTAGTACGAAGAAGATGATTTTTTAATGTAGGAGTGTGCCAACACATTGGGATTGCCATATTCTTTTTTTGCTTTAAAGGAAGGAATGTCCACAGGTAAGGCAGCCCATAACTTAATAAAGATGTTAAATCTTTTTTTTTTTCTCTTGAGAATGATGTCGCCCACTGGAAGCTTTTTTATTTATTTTTTTCATTTCATTTTTTTTTTTAATTCTTCTTTTTTGCGATCATATAGTTACAATATAACAGACCAGTGCGAAGAAAAAAAGCGTACTTGGTCTGACCTTAGAAACCTTACTGTTGTTGCTGGACTGCCGGCAGTGTGGATCTACTTGTTATTTTTGTAAATATCAAAGAATAGTATTAAAAAAAAAAAGAAAAAAAATAATTCAGGCGTGTGCTTCACATTATTAATACTATAGCGCAAACAGGTGCAGCTTGCCTTTTCTTTCCACTCTCCTTTTTTTTCTCCTCCGGGCACACATACTCTTCTAGCTATCTATATTCTACAGCACGTTACTCTTTTCACCAATTTCCATCTTTTCTTCGTACTCATTCTTAATCTCGACTCCCTTTTCGCTTGTCTCGCCAGCTTTACCTTTCTCTCTCTTTCATTTCTTCCCTCCCGCCAAACCTTTGTTTCTCTTCCTTCTATAGCCCTGCACCTATCTCACCTCACATTACAGATTCACATACTCAACAACAACAAGAAGCGAGAAACCATGATACACCGCATGCTGCTGCTGGTAGCCTGTGCAGGAGCTGTGTCAGCTATCTGCCCGACGGAGGGGCCTTCCTTTGACCGGGTTGCTGGGACACCGTATGCCTGCTCTTCGTCTACGACAAGCGATGTGCACCTTTACTGGACGGTGGAGGGGGGGTCCGTTCACATGGCTCTCGCTGTTCAGGATGTGTCTGGGTGGGTGTCTCTGAGCTTCCCCACGACACGGGGGACGATGGTCCCTGCGGAGGCGGTGTCCGGATACGGGACGATGGTCGGGAGGCAGCGGGTGACGGCTCGGAACCCATCCGGTGTGGCGGCGGACAACACCGTTCTCACCGACGTCAGCAACATGGAGATCTCGACCCTCACCATCGGGGGGTCCTCCTACCGTGTTCTTCGCTTCACGAGGACTGTCGCAAGCATCCCCTCCGCCACCCTCTCCGTGAACTACGCCTACCACTCCACCTCCAACACCTTCCCTGCTGACAGGCACACCACTCGCGGCGGCTGGAAGGCCGACCTCCCTCTCGACATCCCTTGCACTCCTTCCTCGAACCCTGACTTTCAGTGCCAGATGTCTGTTGACTCGAGGGCGATGCTTCACTGGGCGGCCCTCTCCAACGGTACTGTGGATGCACAGCTTGTCGTGTCTCAGAACACTGCTGGGTGGGCGGCTGTTGGTTTCCCTTCGACTGGCTTCAACATGATTGGATCAAAGGCTCTTGTCTCTGATGGGATGGTGTACGACTTGAACGGGAAGAACCCTTCTCTTGTTGTTCCTGCCACTGACATGGGTGCTTTTGACTCCACCTACACAACAGTGATGTCTGGTGACCAAGTTCTTCGCTTCACCACTGTTGTTACCCCTGGATCTGAGATGAACCTTGTTGTGGCCTACCACACCACTTCTTCTGGTTTCCCTGTTGCAAGGCACGAGGAACGATTCGGTGTTGAAGTTCTCATCACATCTACTCCAACTCCTACTCCTCCACCTGCTGTTGTCACTCCACCATCGTGCACTCCTTCCTCGAACCCTGACTTCCAGTGCCAAATGTCTGTTGACTCGAGGGCGATGCTTCACTGGGCGGCCCTCTCGAACGGTACTGTGGATGCACAGCTTGTCGTGTCTCAGAACACTGCTGGGTGGGCGGCTGTTGGTTTCCCTTCGACTGGCTTCAACATGATTGGATCAAAGGCTCTTGTCTCTGATGGGATGGTGTACGATTTGAACGGGAAGAACCCTTCTCTTGTTGTTCCTGCCACTGACATGGGTTCCTTCGACTCCACCTACACAACAGTGATGTCTGGTGACCAAGTTCTTCGCTTCACCACTGCTGTTACCCCTGGATCTGAGATGAACCTTGTTGTGGCCTACCACACCACTTCTTCTGGTTTCCCTGTTGCAAGGCACGAGGAACGATTCGGTGTTGAGGTTCTCATCACATCTACTCCAACTCCAACTCCTCCACCTGCTGTTGTCACTCCACCATCGTGCACTCCTTCCTCGAACCCTGATTTCCAGTGCCAGATGTCTGTTGACTCGAGGGCGATGCTTCACTGGGCGGCCCTCTCCAATGGCACTGTGGATGCACAGCTTGTCGTGTCTCAGAACACTGCTGGGTGGGCGGCTGTTGGTTTCCCTTCGACTGGCTTCAACATGATCGGCTCGAAGGCTCTTGTCTCTGATGGGATGGTGTACGACTTGAACGGGAAGAACCCCTCTCTTGTTGTTCCTGCCACTGACATGGGTTCCTTTGACTCCACCTACACAACAGTGATGTCTGGTGACCAAGTTCTTCGCTTCACCACTGTCGTTACCTCTGGATCTGAGATGAACCTTGTTGTGGCCTACCACACTACTTCTTCTGGTTTCCCTGTTGCAAGGCACGAGGAACGATTCGGTGTTGAAGTTCTCATCACATCTACTCCCATGCCAACTCCTCCACCTGCTGTTGTCACTCCACCATCGTGCACTCCTTCCTCGAACCCTGACTTCCAGTGCCAGATGGCTGTTGACTCGAGGGCGATGCTTCACTGGGCGGCCCTCTCCAACGGCACTGTGGATGCACAGCTTGTCGTGTCTCAGAACACTGCTGGGTGGGCAGCTGTTGGTTTCCCTTCGACTGGCTTCAACATGATCGGTTCAAAGGCTCTTGTCTCTGATGGGATGGTGTACGATTTGAACGGGAAGAATCCCTCTCTCGTTGTTCCTGCCACTGACATGGGTTCCTTCGACTCCACCTACACAACAGTGGTGTCTGGTAATCAGGTTCTTCGCTTCACCACTGTTGTTACCCCTGGATCTGAGATGAACCTTGTTGTGGCCTACCACACCACTTCTTCTGGTTTCCCTGTTGCAAGGCACGAGGAACGATTCGGTGTTGAAGTTCTCATCACATCTACTCCCATGCCAACTCCTCCACCTGTTGTTGTTACTCCACCTTCATGCACTCCTTCCTCGAACCCTGACTTCCAGTGCCAGATGGCTGTTGACTCGAGGGCGATGCTTCACTGGGCGGCCCTCTCCAACGGTACTGTGGATGCACAGCTTGTCGTGTCTCAGAACACTGCTGGGTGGGCGGCTGTTGGTTTCCCTTCGACTGGCTTCAACATGATTGGATCAAAGGCTCTTGTCTCTGATGGGATGGTGTACGACTTGAACGGGAAGAACCCTTCTCTTGTTGTTCCTGCCACTGACATGGGTGCTTTTGACTCTACATCCAGCACAGTGGTGTCTGGTGACCAAGTTCTTCGCTTCTCGACAAATGACGGTGGGAACTCGATGCTGAACCTTGTTGTGGCCTACCACACTACGTCTTCTGGTTTCCCTGTTGCGAGGCACGAGGAACGCTTCGGTGTTCCGATTCCCTTGACAGCAGTTCCGAGCGTACCGGTCCCTACACAAGCGACACCCGATCCGTCTGGGTGCGCCACGCCCTCTCCGCTTCCCGACTTCCAGTGCATGATGGTGATCGACGCGAAGGCAACGCTTCACTGGACAGTGGCGAACGACATCTTCGATGCGCAGGTGGTTGTCTCCTCGAACACTGCTGGGTGGGCGGCTGTGGGGCTTCCGTCTAATGGACTGCAGATGATCGGCTCGAAGGCCCTCGTCTCTGATGGGATGGTGTACGACCTGAACGGGAAGAGCGCCGCTCTTGTTGTTCGTGCGACGGACATGGGCTCATTTGCGACTACCTCTGCGACGGTGGTGTCTGGTGACCAGGTCCTCCGCTTCTCGACGAGCCTCGTGGGGCAATCGTCTGCTGAGGTGAGGCTTGTGGTGGCGTACCACAGGACGTCGACGGCGTTCCCTGTCTACCACGATGCTCGCTTTGGTGTGAGGGTCCCGACGGGCAGGGCTGTGACACCACCTGCGACCCCTGTCCCTTCAGCGGCTCCCAGGAACAACAACACCCCTGTCCCGACTGGCTGCACCCCCTCGACACGGGCGGGCTACCAGTGCCAGCAGGTTGTGGATGCGAAGGCAGCACTCCACTGGAACCCCCTTGCGAACGGAACGGTGGACGCGATCCTCGTGGTGTCTGGGAACTCAGCCGGGTGGTCGGCGGTGGGGCTCCCTTCTTCAGGAACGAGCATGGTCGGGGCGAAGGCCCTCGTGTCGGACGGGAAGGTGTACGACCTGAACGGGAGGTCTGCTGGGGCTGTGGTGGCGACAACAGACAACGGGGCTTTCAACGGGGCGGTGGGGACAGCAGCCTCCTCCTCCTTCCGCATGGCCGAGGTGGCACAGGTTTCAGGAGAACAGCTGCTCCGCTTCTCAACTGACGTCGGGGCCACGGGGAGCCTGAACCTCATCGTGTCCTACCACGGGACGTCGGCGGCCTTCCCTGTGAACAAGCACGATGAACGCTACGGGCTTGTGGTGGCGACGAACGGGGGAGCACAGGTCACCACCTTCGACGACAACACGGAGAAGGCGAAGACGCACGGCGGGGTGATGGTGACCGTGTGGGCGTACGTGGTCCCCTGTGCCATCCTGTTGAAGAGGTTCGGGACGGAACCTCTGGGGATGGTCGGGCAGTACCCTGTCGCCTTCATCATGCACGGGGTGATGATGTTGGGGAGCGCCATCACCACCACCATCTTCTTCGGGGTGGCCTTAAGCGAGTTCGATGGGAATGCCGGGCACGGACACAAGGACCTGGGGATCGCCCTCATCGTGGTCATCTGGGTACAGGTGGTTCTTGGGATCGTGGCCCCTCCGAAGGACTCCGCACTTAGGTTCCCCTTCAAGGTCTCGCACACCCTCCTCGGTGTTGGCTCCTTCGGGATGTCCATCGGGCAGATGGTGACTGGGCTACGCAACATGGAAGACCTCTACACCGACACCATCAGGGACAACCTCTTGATCGCGATGATCGTGGGGCTGGTCTTCTTCGCAGTGGCCTTCCTTGTTCTCACTGTGGTGATGGTTGTACTGGCTGACCCTGAGGCTGCGGAGGAGGAGACGAAGAACAACCAAGAGGAGGGAGAAACAGGTGCCCAAAGCAATGAGAACAGCCCTTATGAGTAGATAAAAAGCGGGCATCTAGCAGCTTCGCTTGTGCGTTTGACTTGGAAAATAAAACGTCACTTCCCTCTCATTTTATTTTTTTCAATTTCAATTTTCTTCAGTTTTATATATTCTCTTATATTTTCTACTAAGTATTTAAACTTTTTGCCTGATATGTACCTCTACTCACTGCAGAGACTTCCTTTTAGAAAGAGGTGAAAGTTGGTAACAAGCTGTCACCGCGCAAAATTTCTTTGGAAGGACATAGGTTGTTTGAGTTAGGTAAATATTATGAGGGGAAAAAAAAAAAAAAAAAAAAAAGAAACAAAAAAAGAAAATGACAAAGAGTATTTAACAAAAAGAAACTAAAACATATAGTTGTAGGCTGGTTATTTCAGATACGCAAACAAGCTTTTTTATTTACTGAAGAATTTTTTTTTTTCTTTTTTTATATTTTTTTTTTTTCTATAGCCTATGGTTTGGTTAAGGCTCTCTCCGCCGCTGGTGGGGAGGGGTGATATTAACGTAATGAAAGCATTTTCAGGACTGAGGCAGATAAATTTTTTTATTTATTTTAAAGAAAGAGGGGGGCATCCCCGAATAATTTTCCATCCATTTATTATAATAAAGGAATTTTTAGGGGGAAGAACCCTTTTTACATTTTTATTTTTATTTTTTTGTTCTTCACACTGGTAGAATTGAAGTCTACCTCACTCCGGAAACATCACAGAAGAAAAGATGAGGGGGAGAGACAAACTCTAGAGCGAGCAAAATGTACCTTTTCTCTCTCTCTTTTTTTTCCCTCGTCTTCTAGCGACCCATGTTCATTCATTTCTATTCTACCAACACTTCGGCCGTCTTGCAGAAGAAAATCAAAAAGATTTTATCTTTTTCTCGACGCCCGTTGTTGTTTTCTTTTCTTTTGGTAAGCGATTCATATATTTCATTGTCAAAAAGAAAAAGAAAAAAAGAAAATACGAACATGTGGGAAATGGGGGGGGGGGAATGATGTAGTTTTTCTTGTCTCTTTTTTTTTTGTCTTCTCCCTTCTCCTTTTTTCATTTTTCTCCCTTTCCAATTTGTTCCTTTTCTCCGTTAGGAAAAAAAAGCAGGAGGAAAAAAAAAAAAAAAAAAAAAAGAGTAGTGGGTGGAGCATTTCTGGGTTTAATCCTAGTAGGACGAAACCCAGTCTGTCGCAACAGAACATATCATCCCAACTATTTCTCTTTTTTCTCTTTTTTTTTTTTCTTTTTATTTTCCTGATACTCCCATTCTTTCTCCATTTCCCTTTTTTCCCCCCCTTCTTCTATTTCTTATTATACTCAGATTCACGTATACTCACAGTTTCACAGGTTTACAAAAAAAAGGGGGACGAGAAGAAAAGAAAAACAATAGCAAGCTCAACGAGCACGGAACCCGTGACGATGCCTCGCACGGAAGGAGTGAAGGTGGGGGAGTACAGGAAGCCGAACCTGCTGTCTGCGGTGCTGTTCGTGATGGTGAAGAACTACCGTCTGAAGCTGAAGGAGTGGAAGTCCACGATGCTGGAGGTGCTGCTCCCGACGCTGTTCCTGACGATGCTTGTGCCGGCGTACGTGGCGGCGGGGTCGGTGCGGTGGGACAACCGGTCCTTCCTGGACAACCACCTGGACGTGGACGAGTACTTCAACCCATGGATGTGCCGGCTGCGGGGGGCGACGGAGCCCGAGGGGTACGCAGAGTGCGTGGACCGACCGAAGCCGTGGCACTGCCTGGGGAACCTGTGTCTGAACTCGACGGTACCGGACAAGGACACGGAGGAGCTGGAGGTGCTTCTGGGCCGGTGGTTCTACGTGGTGAACTCGACGACGGTGCCGAGCTTCGACACGATCGCGCTGTGGCGCCACTTCGCGCAGACGGTGGACATTCCCGGGTGGGACAGCTGGGACGACAACATGGCTGTGGCGCTGGGGACGGGGGCAAACGTGAGCATCGTGGCAGAGCACCCTTCTCTGCAAGGGGTGGCGGACCGGCTGGACGCTTGGCTCCTGAACAGCACCTACACCTACCAGTTCACGCGGAAGGAGTTCAAGACGGAGAAGGAAGCGACGGACTACGCGAAGTCGGAGGGGTCATCGAAGATTTGGGCGCTGATCGTGGTGCGGGGGCCGACCGACTTCACGATTCGAATGAACCGGACGGCGACCCCTGACACGGGGACGGACGAGGCGTTGGAGAAGGGGCTCGACAAGCAGTTCCGGCAGTACCTCGGGGGCGGGTTCCTCACCCTGCAGACCCTCATCAACGCGAACTTGACGGGGACGGACGACAGCTCGGCGGCGGTGGTCCCGATGCCGATCCAGGGCTTCAAGCAGAACAGCTTCCTGGAGGAGGCAGGAGGCTTCCTCCCGATCATCCTGACCCTCGCCTTTCTCTTCCCCATGTCGCAGGTGGTGTCGTCGATCGTGCGCGAGAAGGAGGCGCGGATCCGGGAGGCGATGCTCATCATGGGCCTCTCGTCCTCCGCCTTCAAGCTCTCCTGGCTCCTCACTACCGTGTTGCAGATGTCGGTCACGGGGATCCTCCTCACCATCGTGGTGAAGGCCTCCTACCTGAACGAGACCATCTATGGGATCATCTTCATGCTGTTCTGGAGCTACTGCGTCTCCCTGGCGGCTGCGGGGATCCTCCTCTCCGTGTTGTTCTCGAAGGCCTCCCTTGCGAGCCTGATGAGTCCGATGCTGTACCTTCTCAGCGCGATCCCCTCCTTCATCCTGACGAACCCCTCACTCACCACGAAGACAGGGCTGTCCCTCTTCAGCACCTACGCCTTCTCCCAGTCTGTGGGGCTGGTGTTCAGGGCTGCTGGGAAGGGAGACCCCATGACGTGGGACAGTGCGGGGGACGGGAGCTACTCCTTCAACAGGGGCCTCCTCTTCATGTGGATCGATACCTTCCTGTACCTGGTCCTTGCCGCCTGGCTGGATCAGGTGGTCCCCAGCGAGTGGGGGGCGAAGAAACCCTTCTTCTACTACTGCTGGCCCCCTCTTTGGTTCCACTCTGCTTCGGAAACGGCGAACTTCAAGGGCCTCGGGACGGACGGGATGTTGGACCGCACCAACATGGAGACGATCACGGACAGGGAGCTCCTCGCAAAGGAACGGGTGAGGGTGACGAACATCCGGAAGGAGTTTGGGGACCTTGTGAAGTTCGGGAAGGCGGACAAGGTGGCGGTGAACAACGTGAACCTGTCGCTGTACGAGGGGCAGATCCTTGCCCTGCTGGGGCACAACGGGGCGGGGAAGACGACCCTCATCAACATGCTGACGGGGATGCTGCCTGTGACCTCAGGGGACGCGGCTGTCTACGGGAACTCAGTGTGCCACGAGATGGAGGCGGTCCGGAGGGACATCGGGCTGTGCCCGCAGCACAACATTTTGTGGGACAACATAACCTGTGCGGAGCACCTGCGCTTCTACGGGCGCGTGAAGGGGATCCCGTCTGACGAGCTGGAGGACCAGGTGGACGACATCCTGCACAAGGTGGAGCTCTTCGACAAGAAGGAGACCAACTCGGCTGCGCTGTCCGGCGGGATGAAGCGGAAGCTCAGTGTGGGGATCTCTCTGATCGGGGGTTCCCGGTTCATCATCTTGGACGAGCCGACGGCGGGGATGGACGTGCAGGCGAGGCGGGCAATCTGGGACCTCTTGAAAAGCGTGCGGGATGGGCGCACCATCCTGCTGACGACACACTTCATGGACGAGGCGGACCTGCTCGGGGACTCGATCGCGATCTTGCACGACGGCCGCGTGCACTGCCACGGGTCGTCCTTCTTCTTGAAGCAGAAGCTTGGGGTCGGCTACAACCTTACAATGGAGCTGGGACCCAGCGGCGACGTCGATGCCATCACGAACACCATCAAAAGCGAGATCGAACCGCTGAACGAAGCAAGAAACATGCAGCAGGTCGAGCTTCTGTCTGCTGCTGGGTCGGAGCTTGCGTTCAGGGTCCCGATGTGGGGTCTTCCCAACTTCTCGCGCATGTTCGAACAGCTGGAGCAGAAGGGGAGTGAGCTGGGGATCAATTCGTTCGGGATGAGCGTGACCACCTTGGAGGAGATCTTCATCAAGATCGCCCACGACAACGAGCACCATAGCTCCCTCGCAGACGCTGAAAATGAGAGAAAGGGACATGAGCACGAACATGTTCTGCGCACCCTGGACATCAGCCCTGAGGAAAAGATGCATGGCTCGGAGTTGATGTCGTCTCAGTGGCGCGGGCTGTTCTTCAAGAGGTTCCAGTACAGCAAGCGGGACAAGTGCACGATTTGCTTCCAGCTGATCCTCCCTGTGGTGGTGGTGGCTTACACGCTTGGCCTGTTGCGTCTCAACGTGACGAACCTGGACGCGATCTCCCTGGACAAGTACGGGAAGGACTCGATCTTCCCGGTAGCTCCTGCGACAAGCCCGTACGGTGCGATCCCTCCTCTCGAAGGGGTGACTCCGATGCCCGAGGCCTTCAACACGGCAGTGAACATGAGCAACTGGCTGCTGCACAGGACGGACACGAAGGACACGAAGTGCTGGCAGGCGCTGTTCCAAGAAACGTCGAACCTCGAGGCGGCCAAGACGCTGTTCTTCAACGCGAGCAACACGCACAGCATTGCGGTCGCCTTCAACAGCCTTGCGAACTCGGTGTACAAGCAGAAGAATGGGAACAACACGTATGTGTCGATGGTCAACGACCCGCTCCCCTTCAGCGACTTCTTCAAAGAGCAGCTGAAGAGCTTCATGGCGGTGAACATCGCGACCAACATCATGCTCCCCTTCTGCTTCATCCCCGCCAACTACGTCGCCTTCATGGTGAAGGAGCGTGTCACGAAGTCGAAGCACGTGCAGGTGGTGTCCGGTGTGCGCCTCCCTGTCTATTGGATGTCGAACTTTTGTTGGGACCTCCTCGCCTTCATGGTGAGCACCTTCTTGTGCTTCTTGATGTTCTTCATCTTCAACCGAAAGGAGTACGTGGGTGGGGGCGAGACCTTCCTCGCCACCTTCTTGCTGTTCTTCTTCTACGGGGTGACAGCAATCTGGGCAGCGTACCTGTCGTCCTTCTACTTCGAGAGCCCGACTGTGGGGCAGAACACGGTGCTGCTGGGGAACTACTTCTCTGGGTTCGCGCTGGTGATGACGGTCGGGATTCTGCAAATGGTGAAGTCGACGAGGAAGGTGGCGAAGGTGCTGCGGTTCGTGTTCCGCGTGATCCCGTCCTTCTGCTTGGGGGACGGGATCCTGGCCCTGGCACAGCTTCCCTCGAACAAGAAGATGGGGATAACGAGCGACGGGGCGCTGGCGATGGACGTGGTTGGGTGGGACATTGTGTTCTTGTGCATCATGTGCCCTGTGTACGCGCTCCTGTCCCTTTCGCATGACTTCCCGCAGATCTGGTACGCCCTCGGGGTGAGGAAGCCTCCTCCGTCCCTGGACACTGTGCGGGACGGCGGCGGCGGCGGCAGCAGCAGCAGAAAAGAAGAAGAAGACGACGACGTGGCGGCGGAGAGGCAGGCTGTCCTCGGGGGAAGGGGAGGGGACGTGGTGCGGGTGAAGGGGCTTCGGAAGGTGTACCCGGGGACGGAGGGACGGCGTCCGAAGGTGGCGGTGAAGGAAGTGACCTTCGGGGTGAAGACGGGCGAGATCTTCGCCTTCCTCGGGACGAACGGGGCGGGGAAGACGACGGTGATCTCGATGCTGGCGGGGGACTTCAAGCCGACGGTTGGAACGGCGTCGATCAAGGGCTACGACGTGGTGACGGAGGCGACGGAGGCGAAGCGGGAGCTGGGGTACTGCCCGCAGTTCGACGCGCTGCTGGACCTGCTGACCCCTCGGGAGCACATGCGGCTGTACGCGGGGCTGCGCGGGGTTCGGCGGGAGAGGGGGGAAGCGATGGCGGCGGGGCTGGCGCGGATCCTCGGCTTCGAGGAGCACCTGGACACGGAGTGCAAGCAGCTGTCGGGAGGGAACAAGAGGAAGACGAGCATCGCGATCTCCCTGATCGGGGGCCCGTCGTGCATCCTGCTGGACGAGCCGACTGCGGGGATGGACCCCGTGGCGAGGCGTGGGATGTGGACAGCGCTCCAATCCATCGGGAAGGGCCGGTGCGTGATCCTGACGACGCACCACCTGGAGGAGGTGGAGGCGCTGGCCCACCGCACGGCGATCATGGTGGACGGGAGCCTGCAGTGCCTGGGGACGCTGTCCCACCTGAAGCACAAGTTCGGCGGGGCCTACGAGATCCAGGTGAAGGTGGTCCCAGAGAAGGAGACCGTGGTCCACGACTTCTTCGCCACCACCTTCCCCACCTCCCTCCTCATCGAGCAGACCAACCACAGGCTCACCTACCAGCTCCCTGCAGGGCAGAAACTCTCCTCCATGTTCGCCATCATCCACGAGGCCCGCGGCCCCCTCGGCATCGTTGACTACTCCATCACAGAGACCTCCCTCGAGCAGGTCTTCATCGCAATCTGCAAGAAGTACATTAACTCAGATGCTGACAGTCATCAAGAGCACCCTGAGGGATGTTCACCTGATACCACCGAGTTGGTGTGTGTAAAGGGCTGCCCTAGAAAAGAAACTCTGAATGAAACGAAAAGGGAGCAAGGGCAAGGTGCGCCTCTAGATGGAAAATTCCTTGTTTGATTTTCTTTTTTTTTAAAAAAAAACCTTTTTGTTTATCCTCAATACCTAACTTCTTTGTTTGTTTGTTTGTTTTTCTTTTTTTTCTTGTTGTTAAGCTGTGAAGAGGGGGAAAAAAAATGGTAACAAGGGTCTCCCCACCACTGCTTCAAACCAATGTAAGAATAATCATGCTGGTGTTCATGTAGAGGGGGGTTTCCCTTTTCCCCCTTTTTTTTTTTTTAACCCTCCCCGCTTATTAATTTTACCCAGAAAGAATGAAGAAAAAAAAAAAGTGCATTTTTTATATTGATAAACAGCTATCAAGAGAAAGAAAAAAAAAAAGAGAGAAAATAAAAAAAAAAAAGGTTTTGTTTGTCAGCGTTATGCGTTGTAAAATGAATTTTTTTTTGTTTTCTCTTTACCTATTTTGCATTCGATCTTTTTTTTTTTTTTCTTTGTTTTTTGAAGCCGTTCAAGGGACAAGCTTCCTACTCATTACATGTAGATATAGCCAGCCCCTATTCTCCATTTTTTCGGAGCCAAAAAAAACAATGATATTCCTTTCTCCTGCATAAAAAAGATTGCCTTTTTTTCTTCTTTTTTTCTTTTTGTTTCTTGACTCCAATAATATTATTTATTCTTTTCCTCCTATCTCGTGTTTTTTCTTTTACCAAAGCACAAGTACTGGTACTGGCGCAAAAAAAAAAAAAAAAAAAAAAAAAAAAAAAGCATGTCCACTTTAGCAATTTCGGCGTGCAACATAAAGCTCTTTTTTTTTTCTTTTTTTCCCCTGCCTGTTCTTTTTTTTTCCCCCCGTTCTGAATTTATCTTCCCCCACAAAGATAAAAAGAAGGGTGAAAAAAAAAAAAAAGGTTGTTTCAAAAAAAAAAAAAAAAAAAAAAAAGAGAGAGAAAAATATTTATACCTCCCTGCGTTTTTTTTTTTTTTTTTTTTGTTTCCTCTTTCTTTCTTTTTTTATTTTATTTTTTATATATTTCCGCCCCCTCCTTTTTTTTTTTTTTTACCTTCCTTCCTTCCTTATTTCCCCCCCTACCCCCACCCCCTCCTTGCAAAAAAAAATATACAAAGGGGGAGGGGGGGAAAAATGCTCTGCAAAAACGTGAGTTTTATGCTCCTCTTGGCGGCAACAGGTACAACAGGGATGTCAGATAATAGCGTTGTAACCCTTGCACATCCTCACGGGGAGCCCACCTCAAAAGTACTCAGAGCCGCAGCAGAGAGATTCACACAACTCACCGGCATCCAGGTGGAGATTGTTGATGAACCATGGTCGTCCCTCTATGACGTTCTTCTAGCGAACCTCTCCAAAGGTACCGGATCCGATATTGTCACAGTGGGCTCAACATGGACCTCCGACCTTTTCGAGAGAGGCCTGCTTACCTCCATTTCAGACGAAATGAGCAGCTGGCGTTTAATACGAGGGGTCTTCGGTGACATCTCCCGCGATTTTGTGAGGAATTTGGATTTCTCATATATGTTCCCAGCGAAGAACACAGATGTGTTGGAGTGGTACGTCCTGCCGGTTAACATCGACACCCCGGTGTTGTTTTATAGGAAGGATTTGTACGAAAAATATCTTAAGCAAGAAACACCGCCGTCGACGATTGACGAAGCGAAGATTTTCGGTGCAAAGATAGCCGAGCTTGCCAAGCTCGATAATTTAACGTTGTACACATGGGGCGTCCCGGACAAGAGTGCGACAAGCGAGGTCATGCAGTCCTTGGTGACCTTCATCCACGGCCATGGTTCCGCGTTTGTAGGGAGCGGTGGTTCCTGCACTTTCACCGATGACATCTTCAAACAATCGTTGTCCGCTTATATCGAGCTCGTTAAACAAACCCCTTGGAGGGGGCAGTCCCCGCACGATATCGCTCGTCACTTCAAAAACGGAAATATAATACATTTTACCGGAGCCACCTGGCTGTGGTGGAACATGATAGGTGGTGCTGTGTCTTCCTCCGATATCGGAATTACTCTGGTTCCGTCCGGTCCGACCGGACCATACACATTTCTAGGAGGTTCCGGGTGGTCGATCCCGTCATGGGTGTCGAAGGAGAAGCGAAAGCTAGCATGGTCATTCATCCAGTTCTTCATGGAACCCCAGGAACCATGGCTGAGCAAGATTGTGTTCAGCGCCACGCTGATCCCCGCTTACGAATCAGTAGTGCGAACAGCGAAGATCGGAAGCACGTCGATCCCCAGATTGTCACGAATAACGCTATTGAACAATGCAAATCCGATCGATCTCCTGCCTGCACATTTCACAGATCCCAACACCGCAATGCTAGCTGTCCCTGACGGTGATTGGGCTGGTTTTAATCGGACTGTCAAGATTGAATTTAACACCCCAACATGGGTGACAGGATACCAGTTAACTACCTCTTTTGGGATGTCTGCTGATGACCCGACCAAATGGACGGTTTATGGTGTTCGATGGGATGGTGTGAGGGTTCATCTTGATGGGAGGGTTGAAAGACTGCCGCTTCTTCGTGGTGAGACGTCAGTGGTGTTCAACATCGATGAGGCGTTGAGGGGCAGCTTCAGAATATATCTTCTTGAAATCGAGGATCTCCGTGGTGCCGCGTGCAACGACGTGTGTGAGATAACGATTGACCAGCTCGCGTTTTCCGTCCCGCTTCACTACCCACAGCGTGCGTTCTTCAAAATAGCTCGTCTTGAGAAGAACAAAACCGTTCAGAGGATGGTGCAGCGTGCGATAGGTGGTGTGTCGCTCGATTTAGCAGCACAGCAGGCTTGCAATGAAATGCTTGACATTACGTACGACGAACCGGTTGAAACCGTTTCGTCATCAAGCACGCAGAACGCGACTGTTATTATTGTGGTGATCGTTCTTTCAATTCTGTTTGCAGTGTTATCCATCGGCGGGTGTGTGTGCGCTAGGTTGTTTTTCAACGAGCGGGCGTATTTTGTGAGGCACGCTCCTCGAGACGGCGACATCGTCTTTGTCTTCACGGATATACAGAAGTCCAGCGAGCTTTGGTCCTTCGATCAGACGATGATGACGGAAGCATTACGCATTCACCATGAGAGCATTCGCAGTCAAATTCAAAGATTCTCCGGATACGAGATTAAAACCATCGGTGACGCGTTCATGGTCGCCTTCCAGTCGCCGATTAATGCGTTGGATTTCATGTGCCAAGTGCAGATTTCTATGTTCAACAAAACATGGCCCGACACCTTGTCAACCCACCCTGCTGGTAAACGAGAACCCGGGCAGCACAACGGTTTACGTGTTAGAATGGGAGCACATATCGGGACAGCAAATGTAGTCCGAACCCCTCAAGGAGGATTTGACTATGATGGTGCGACTGTTAACCTCACCGCAAGAGTTTCAGATAGCGGTGACGGCGGGCAGATTCTTATCACGGAAGACCTCTACACGGCGGTAGAATCGATTATGGAAGATGGTGTATCGACAGTGGAGGTAACATATTTGGGGGAGTACAATTACGAAGGGATTGGGAGCCCGGTTTCGGTGATACAGGTGTCGCCCTTGGAGCTGATCGAGAGGGTGTTTCCTCCACTTCGCAAAGCTGTGCCAATGAGAGACGAGAACGATTCACATGATTCAATGATGTCTTCAATTGAGTACGAAGACAAGCGGGAGATCGTAGCACGGATGCAGCAGATACGGAGGTACATCGCGTACCATTACAGCAAGATAGGGATACCGCTTTCTAACCTCTCTCACATGATCCTTGCGACGGGTATTGGGGAGTCGGTTCTTGAAGCTCTTCTTGTTGTTGCTGTCGAGGGTACTCTTGTGTGTAAACCCGTGTCTGCGCCGAACGTCCGCGGGTCCATCGCGCGCAGCACGCCGCACTATACTTTGAGATGGGAAAGCGTTTCTGTTGTCCTTCGCCGGCTTCCCTTCGGTACTGTGATCGAAATGGCTAGCAATCTACCTGCCCTCCCTCCGACCTCTAAGAACAAGGCTAGCCTTCCATTGAACCCACTGGTCGCGTGACGAAGGAGTCTGCTTTACGGAGGGGTAAAAAAAAAAAAAGGGAAAAAAAAAAAAAGAAAAAAAAAAGGAAACTTTTCGTTTTCGCAGAGGATCTCTCTTTTTTTTTCTTTTTTTTCTCTTCTCTTCTTCTCTCCTTTTTTTTTTTTTTTTTTAATTATTATTATTATTATCTTTTGTTTTGTTGTTGTTTATCGGCTTTCCAGTCGGCGACGAGAACTTCTATCCCCCCCCCCCCCCCCCCAGGCATAGCTGTGTAACGAATCGGTTTTCGCACATCTTCGCATTTCTCTGAGCGCAAATTTTCGCAGTGCGAAAATAGTACAAAACTATGTGAAACTATGTACTTCACTGTTCCTGTCCTCGACCTTCCTCCAAACTTCATACTGTGAAAACATGATGCGAAAACCGATTCGCATCACTACTATGCCTGGTAGACAGACCTAGTTTACACATAGAAAACTTTTTTTTTGGGAGCAATTGCAAAACTAAAGAAAAGTGATTTTATCGACGTTTTTAAGGCTGATATGAACCCCCCCCTTCCCCCCTTCTTTCTTTTCGTGTCTGGTCTTTTGGAAAAAGCGCCGTTTTAGTTTAGCGAAGAACATATTAACAGGTAAATTATTATTTATCTTAAATGTTCCCGTCGATTTTGCTTTTTCTGCAGGTTTTTTGTTTTTGTTTTTGTTTTTTGCAGGCGTCCTGCCACATACCGCAGGTACCCTTAAATGTTTCTCTTTTTTTTTAAAGGAGGAGAAACCGCTGCTGAAAGGGATAGGTGCAGGTAGAGGATGAGAACAAGGGGGCGTCTCACAAAGACTTCCTTTAACTCATATATATATATATATTTTTTTTTTCTTTTTTCTTTTTTACCAACGATTCTAAAGCTACAGTTTCTGTACTTTATTGGGTGGTAGGGATAGCATGGAAATATAAGAAGTACATCAGCTCAGGGTGGCGAACAGGCAGCAAACTGCATGAGCGCAGAATCTTGGTTACCCGCACGCATTAAGGACGCGGAAGAAGGTACACCTCGGCCGCGGAACGCCCTTTGTAATCAAGTAGACAGTTCTTTTGTGCAGAGCGCCGCCAATATCGGCCTCCTTTAACTCTCTTTTTTCTTTTTAAGAACAAGGGGGCGCCACGCGGCGTCACAAAGACTTCCTTTAAATCATACATTTCTTTTTTGTTTTAAACAATATTATTGTCAAGACTAAAAAAAAAAAAAAACTAGTTGGATGGCAGCGTAGTGAGCTATTTATTAGGTAAGAATCTTCCGCTCGTTCGTGCGCACAAATATTTAAAAAAAAAAAAAAAAAAGATGTCAAAGGCAGGGTTCAATCTAGGAAGGGTCAGGTGGGCGGACGTCGAGACATCGACATACCCCCCTTGGGCTACCCCGCGAAGCACAGTAACGACTGTGTGTTCTTCCCCTCATGCGATAGGACCCACGACCCGGGAAACCATTGATCAAGGTGTGGACGGGTGGGGGACCCGGACTGCCTACGGGCAAAAATGAAAACGAAGGCCCTACGGGTGCGCTTCGAGTTACCCACGAGCCCGACAGGGCGTTGGGTCTGCCCACCATTATGCTGGGAAGTTGGCAATGCCACCAAGGCGGACTTGCTGACGGAGGTGGAAAGCCACCCGGATCCTACGGCACGCCGTCGGATCCGGTTGGTGGTACAGAAATATGAGACAGAGCTAGCAGCCCTACGCAAGGAGAAGATGACCATGGTCCCCATCGACCTGGACCTTCGACGAGTGGTGGAATGGTTCCCTACCTGGAGTGCTCCTCGGGGGTTGACGCTATTTTGTCCGCAATCAGGTTACGCTACGGTCCATTTGTGGGCAAACCGGAGGCTGAGGAGAATGCTGCATCCCACGAATCCATGCGGATCTGGCACTACCTACGGGTCACTCGCGACGAGGAAGGCAAATGGTCCAAGGATCAGCTCCCGTTGTTGCACAGTTTCATGCTACGGCTTGAGGCTCTGCGCATGCAGTCGCAGTGCGGCCGAAACTTCCAGCTCAGGATTCAGAAGGCCCGCGCATACGAAGGGTACCTCTTCGGGTCCAGCTGGGAGGACTTCTCCGATGGGAAACTCAGGCTAGCGATAAAGCACATGAACTCTTCGAAAGGAGTTCTTGAGGTCATGAAGAAGGACAGACTGAGGACCAGACAGGGTGGAACCCCTAAGAGGACTAAATTGGGAAGTTGTTCATGATCACAACAGAAACCCTAGTTGTTGGTATATTGTTCTGCTTCAAGAACTAGTAGCAACTTGTAGGTTGTTTCTCATGTAACACTCTTTTCTTCACCTATCGTTTTTGCTTTTAGCCCGACTTGACGCCCTTGTGCCGGAGCAATTATTAAGACCTTAGCGGTTGAACAGCAACTCTTTTTTTCCCTTTTCTGTCGTGTACTTGGTTGTGGATGAATGTTCTTTGGTGGGCCGTTGCTAACCACTTCGTTTCCTATCATAGTGAATTCTTTTCTTTTGTCATTCTTCTTCTACTTTCTTTTTACCCTCCCATAGGGCGGCCCTGTAGCGGGGGCTTGTCCTTTCCTTTGAGTTTATTTCCTACAAGGATTCCGACAGTCTTCAGCTTCACACTTCACACTTCACACTTCACAGGTTTACAAAAATACAAAAGAAAAGGGGGGAGAAAAAAAAAGGAAAAACAATAGCTACCTCAAAGAGCACGGAACCCGTGACGATGCCTCGCACGGAAGGAGTGAAGGTGGGGGAGTACAGGAAGCCGAACCTGCTGTCTGCGGTGCTGTTCGTGATGGTGAAGAACTACCGTCTGAAGCTGAAGGAGTGGAAGTCCACGATGCTGGAGGTGCTGCTCCCGACGCTGTTCCTGACGATGCTTGTGCCGGCGTACGTGGCGGCGGGGTCGGTGCGGTGGGACAACCGGTCCTTCCTGGACAACCACCTGGACGTGGACGAGTACTTCAACCCATGGATGTGCCGGCTGCGGGGGGCGACGGAGCCCGAGGGGTACGCAGAGTGCGTGGACCGACCGAAGCCGTGGCACTGCCTGGGGAACCTGTGTCTGAACTCGACGGTACCGGACAAGGACACGGAGGAGCTGGAGGTGCTTCTGGGCCGGTGGTTCTACGTGGTGAACTCGACGACGGTGCCGAGCTTCGACACGATCGCGCTGTGGCGCCACTTCGCGCAGACGGTGGACATTCCCGGGTGGGACAGCTGGGACGACAACATGGCTGTGGCGCTGGGGACGGGGGCAAACGTGAGCATCGTGGCAGAGCACCCTTCTCTGCAAGGGGTGGCGGACCGGCTGGACGCTTGGCTCCTGAACAGCACCTACACCTACCAGTTCACGCGGAAGGAGTTCAAGACGGAGAAGGAAGCGACGGACTACGCGAAGTCGGAGGGGTCATCGAAGATTTGGGCGCTGATCGTGGTGCGGGGGCCGACCGACTTCACGATTCGAATGAACCGGACGGCGACCCCTGACACGGGGACGGACGAGGCGTTGGAGAAGGGGCTCGACAAGCAGTTCCGGCAGTACCTCGGGGGCGGGTTCCTCACCCTGCAGACCCTCATCAACGCGAACTTGACGGGGACGGACGACAGCTCGGCGGCGGTGGTCCCGATGCCGATCCAGGGCTTCAAGCAGAACAGCTTCCTGGAGGAGGCAGGAGGCTTCCTCCCGATCATCCTGACCCTCGCCTTTCTCTTCCCCATGTCGCAGGTGGTGTCGTCGATCGTGCGCGAGAAGGAGGCGCGGATCCGGGAGGCGATGCTCATCATGGGCCTCTCGTCCTCCGCCTTCAAGCTCTCCTGGCTCCTCACTACCGTGTTGCAGATGTCGGTCACGGGGATCCTCCTCACCATCGTGGTGAAGGCCTCCTACCTGAACGAGACCATCTATGGGATCATCTTCATGCTGTTCTGGAGCTACTGCGTCTCCCTGGCGGCTGCGGGGATCCTCCTCTCCGTGTTGTTCTCGAAGGCCTCCCTTGCGAGCCTGATGAGTCCGATGCTGTACCTTCTCAGCGCGATCCCCTCCTTCATCCTGACGAACCCCTCACTCACCACGAAGACAGGGCTGTCCCTCTTCAGCACCTACGCCTTCTCCCAGTCTGTGGGGCTGGTGTTCAGGGCTGCTGGGAAGGGAGACCCCATGACGTGGGACAGTGCGGGGGACGGGAGCTACTCCTTCAACAGGGGCCTCCTCTTCATGTGGATCGATACCTTCCTGTACCTGGTCCTTGCCGCCTGGCTGGATCAGGTGGTCCCCAGCGAGTGGGGGGCGAAGAAACCCTTCTTCTACTACTGCTGGCCCCCTCTTTGGTTCCACTCTGCTTCGGAAACGGCGAACTTCAAGGGCCTCGGGACGGACGGGATGTTGGACCGCACCAACATGGAGACGATCACGGACAGGGAGCTCCTCGCAAAGGAACGGGTGAGGGTGACGAACATCCGGAAGGAGTTTGGGGACCTTGTGAAGTTCGGGAAGGCGGACAAGGTGGCGGTGAACAACGTGAACCTGTCGCTGTACGAGGGGCAGATCCTTGCCCTGCTGGGGCACAACGGGGCGGGGAAGACGACCCTCATCAACATGCTGACGGGGATGCTGCCTGTGACCTCAGGGGACGCGGCTGTCTACGGGAACTCAGTGTGCCACGAGATGGAGGCGGTCCGGAGGGACATCGGGCTGTGCCCGCAGCACAACATTTTGTGGGACAACATAACCTGTGCGGAGCACCTGCGCTTCTACGGGCGCGTGAAGGGGATCCCGTCTGACGAGCTGGAGGACCAGGTGGACGACATCCTGCACAAGGTGGAGCTCTTCGACAAGAAGGAGACCAACTCGGCTGCGCTGTCCGGCGGGATGAAGCGGAAGCTCAGTGTGGGGATCTCTCTGATCGGGGGTTCCCGGTTCATCATCTTGGACGAGCCGACGGCGGGGATGGACGTGCAGGCGAGGCGGGCAATCTGGGACCTCTTGAAAAGCGTGCGGGATGGGCGCACCATCCTGCTGACGACACACTTCATGGACGAGGCGGACCTGCTCGGGGACTCGATCGCGATCTTGCACGACGGCCGCGTGCACTGCCACGGGTCGTCCTTCTTCTTGAAGCAGAAGCTTGGGGTCGGCTACAACCTTACAATGGAGCTGGGACCCAGCGGCGACGTCGATGCCATCACGAACACCATCAAAAGCGAGATCGAACCGCTGAACGAAGCAAGAAACATGCAGCAGGTCGAGCTTCTGTCTGCTGCTGGGTCGGAGCTTGCGTTCAGGGTCCCGATGTGGGGTCTTCCCAACTTCTCGCGCATGTTCGAACAGCTGGAGCAGAAGGGGAGTGAGCTGGGGATCAATTCGTTCGGGATGAGCGTGACCACCTTGGAGGAGATCTTCATCAAGATCGCCCACGACAACGAGCACCACTCCAAAGAGCATGCCGTCCTCCAGCCTCCTAAGAACGGCCACCCGCAGCCTCTCTGCCACTCTCCTGATGGTTACAAAGAACATGCTAGCATCCTGCGCACCCTGGACATCAGCCCTGAGGAAAAGATGCATGGCTCGGAGTTGATGTCGTCTCAGTGGCGCGGGCTGTTCTTCAAGAGGTTCCAGTACAGCAAGCGGGACAAGTGCACGATTTGCTTCCAGCTGATCCTCCCTGTGGTGGTGGTGGCTTACACGCTTGGCCTGTTGCGTCTCAACGTGACGAACCTGGACGCGATCTCCCTGGACAAGTACGGGAAGGACTCGATCTTCCCGGTAGCTCCTGCGACAAGCCCGTACGGTGCGATCCCTCCTCTCGAAGGGGTGACTCCGATGCCCGAGGCCTTCAACACGGCAGTGAACATGAGCAACTGGCTGCTGCACAGGACGGACACGAAGGACACGAAGTGCTGGCAGGCGCTGTTCCAAGAAACGTCGAACCTCGAGGCGGCCAAGACGCTGTTCTTCAACGCGAGCAACACGCACAGCATTGCGGTCGCCTTCAACAGCCTTGCGAACTCGGTGTACAAGCAGAAGAATGGGAACAACACGTATGTGTCGATGGTCAACGACCCGCTCCCCTTCAGCGACTTCTTCAAAGAGCAGCTGAAGAGCTTCATGGCGGTGAACATCGCGACCAACATCATGCTCCCCTTCTGCTTCATCCCCGCCAACTACGTCGCCTTCATGGTGAAGGAGCGTGTCACGAAGTCGAAGCACGTGCAGGTGGTGTCCGGTGTGCGCCTCCCTGTCTATTGGATGTCGAACTTTTGTTGGGACCTCCTCGCCTTCATGGTGAGCACCTTCTTGTGCTTCTTGATGTTCTTCATCTTCAACCGAAAGGAGTACGTGGGTGGGGGCGAGACCTTCCTCGCCACCTTCTTGCTGTTCTTCTTCTACGGGGTGACAGCAATCTGGGCAGCGTACCTGTCGTCCTTCTACTTCGAGAGCCCGACTGTGGGGCAGAACACGGTGCTGCTGGGGAACTACTTCTCTGGGTTCGCGCTGGTGATGACGGTCGGGATTCTGCAAATGGTGAAGTCGACGAGGAAGGTGGCGAAGGTGCTGCGGTTCGTGTTCCGCGTGATCCCGTCCTTCTGCTTGGGGGACGGGATCCTGGCCCTGGCACAGCTTCCCTCGAACAAGAAGATGGGGATAACGAGCGACGGGGCGCTGGCGATGGACGTGGTTGGGTGGGACATTGTGTTCTTGTGCATCATGTGCCCTGTGTACGCGCTCCTGTCCCTTTCGCATGACTTCCCGCAGATCTGGTACGCCCTCGGGGTGAGGAAGCCTCCTCCGTCCCTGGACACTGTGCGGGACGGCGGCGGCGGCGGCAGCAGCAGCAGAAAAGAAGAAGAAGACGACGACGTGGCGGCGGAGAGGCAGGCTGTCCTCGGGGGAAGGGGAGGGGACGTGGTGCGGGTGAAGGGGCTTCGGAAGGTGTACCCGGGGACGGAGGGACGGCGTCCGAAGGTGGCGGTGAAGGAAGTGACCTTCGGGGTGAAGACGGGCGAGATCTTCGCCTTCCTCGGGACGAACGGGGCGGGGAAGACGACGGTGATCTCGATGCTGGCGGGGGACTTCAAGCCGACGGTTGGAACGGCGTCGATCAAGGGCTACGACGTGGTGACGGAGGCGACGGAGGCGAAGCGGGAGCTGGGGTACTGCCCGCAGTTCGACGCGCTGCTGGACCTGCTGACCCCTCGGGAGCACATGCGGCTGTACGCGGGGCTGCGCGGGGTTCGGCGGGAGAGGGGGGAAGCGATGGCGGCGGGGCTGGCGCGGATCCTCGGCTTCGAGGAGCACCTGGACACGGAGTGCAAGCAGCTGTCGGGAGGGAACAAGAGGAAGACGAGCATCGCGATCTCCCTGATCGGGGGCCCGTCGTGCATCCTGCTGGACGAGCCGACTGCGGGGATGGACCCCGTGGCGAGGCGTGGGATGTGGACAGCGCTCCAATCCATCGGGAAGGGCCGGTGCGTGATCCTGACGACGCACCACCTGGAGGAGGTGGAGGCGCTGGCCCACCGCACGGCGATCATGGTGGACGGGAGCCTGCAGTGCCTGGGGACGCTGTCCCACCTGAAGCACAAGTTCGGCGGGGCCTACGAGATCCAGGTGAAGGTGGTCCCAGAGAAGGAGACCGTGGTCCACGACTTCTTCGCCACCACCTTCCCCACCTCCCTCCTCATCGAGCAGACCAACCACAGGCTCACCTACCAGCTCCCTGCAGGGCAGAAACTCTCCTCCATGTTCGCCATCATCCACGAGGCCCGCGGCCCCCTCGGCATCGTTGACTACTCCATCACAGAGACCTCCCTCGAGCAGGTCTTCATCGCAATCTGCAAGAAGTACATTAACTCAGATGCTGAGCACCACCATCACCACGATGCTGGTGATGAGCAGCAGTGTGTGGGTACGTTTCTTGTTTAAAAAAAAAGGGGGAGAAGACTTTGTTTGGGGAAAAAAAAAAAAAAAATGCGACAGGAAATTAAGATACATTTGCTGCGCTTTCGGAAGAACAATGCCAGGGAATATGGTGGCCTGAACGGAAGAAAAGGGGGAAAGGCACGGGCTATTCGTTTATTTCTTTTTTCTTTTTTTTTTTCTCTTATTATTTCCTCAATTCCATCCTTTTTTTTATTCTTTTATTTTTATTTTTTAAATCCTCTATCTTCCCTCCAAACAAAGTAGGGAAAAAAAAAAAAAAAAAAAACACATGAGAAAAAAAAAAAAAAAAGAGAGAAAAAAGAAAAAGAAGGTTTCTCTATTTTTTTTTTTTTTATTCTTTGATTCTTCTTCACCTCCTTGCTGTTTGCTTCTATCTTTTTACTTTATAAAATTTTTTTTTCTTTTTTTTTTTTTTTTGTTTTACCTCCCTCTCTTACCTTTTAGCTTACGCACTCGAGTTCGTAAAGAAATGACTTGGAATCAGGTAATTTGCAAGAACAAGCCTTTTGACTTGTCTGAGCAAAAGGGGAAAGCTGGCGAACGTGTGTTTGCGGGTATTTGCCTCTCCGGGTTTCTACTTCTGTCACAAGAGGAACAACAGCCAATTCCTCTTCTCCTTGTTTTTCAGCTTTCTTTACTACAATGTTTTTCGGGCAAACAAAAAAAAAAAAGAAAAAATTGTCAAAGAAAATAAGGAAAAGGGGCTTTATTTCCCTTTTGGCCTTCCATTTTCTTTTTCTCCCCATCTTTTTTTTTTTTTTTTTTATGCCCAGTCGCCAGCTGCTGAACAAGCTGGTATCTACTTGTTTTATCAGAAAAAAAAAAAAAATCGAAAGAAGAAAAAAAAAAACTTTTGCTTCCAATTAGCTAAAAAAGAAAAGAGAAAAAAAAAAAAGAAAAAGAGTTCTTTTAAGAGAAATTGTCTTCCATTTGTCTTATTGTTGTCTTTATAAAAAGTCTCGACAAAAGACAGGGAGAACTTGCTTTTTCTTTTTTTTTTAATTTTTTTTTTTTTTTTTAGCTTTTTAAATTATTCCCCCCTATCTGCATTTTATTACCCTTCCGTTCTATATTTTTTACTTTGTTTTGAAGAAAGAAAAAAAAAAAGAAAAAGAAACTGCATAATTTATTTTTTCACCCGGAAAAAAAAAAAAAGAATAAAGGGAATAAAATTAAAAAAAAAAAAGCAGTGCTGATATATAAAAAAAAAAAAAAAAATTCTTTTTGAATCTTCTCTTTTTCCTCCCTGTTTTTTTTTTTTTTTTTTCTTTGCCCGCCCTTTTCGAGAAAAAAAAAAAAAAGAGGGAGGGAAATAAAAAAGAAGAAAAAAAAAAATGCCAGCCACAATATACCTACGTGTGGAGAATACCGGAGAACAACACACTATAGAGGTATCCGAGCACGAATCAACTCACGAACTGTATAAAAAAGCAAACAACGCAACAGGCAGCCAGATGATCATACTTGAGATGGAGGGAGAGGAGATCCCCGACGACGGGAAAACAGAAGTGGGCAGTTTGGGCTTCCACGAGGGATGCGAGGTAATTATAAGAATAGGAGGGATACTCTCTGTTTCAAGCCTTTCAGAACTGAAGGCGAGGAAAGAAGAAATATCGGACACCGCATCAATCGCCGGAGATCGCTTCACCTTGGAAATCGACATCCATCAAGGTGACTTGCCAGGCTGGGCAATTCCAAAAACGGTCAGAGCTATCCGCTTAGTGGCTAGTGGTGCGCCATTATCCTTGGGGACACACTTTCTCAGCGAGGCGCAATCCTTAACCAGCATCGACACGTCTGGGCTGGCCAATGCGATTCGAGAAGTGGGTCCTAATTTCCTTGCAAACTGCACCTCGTTAACGTCTATCAATCTTTCCCCTTTTCCCTTGGAGGTGATCCCGTGTGGGTTCCTCCTTGGTTGCACGTCCTTGACGTCGCTGGACTTTTCGCCCCTTGCGGGTGTTCGTGCTATTCAGTCGCATTTTATGTGGAACTGTAGCTCTTTGGTGGACCTTGACCTGCGTCCCTTGGGCTCTGTTGTCACCTTGTCGCCTGAGCCCTTTAGGTTTTGCTCTTCATTGAAACGGATATTGCTTCCGGACGGCGACAGCAAAATAAGAATGCTGCCAGACTACGCGAGTAGGCTTGTCCTGTAGCTTCTTTTTTTTTTTTTTTTATTCCCTTTAATGTTTTGATCAAAACGTTTCTCTTTAGGAGAAAAGAGAGAAAACCTTCCTACTCTCTCTCTCTTTTTTTTTTTTTTTTTTTTTTTTTTTTTTTCAACATTTTTTTTTTTTTTTTTAGAATACCCATTATCCCACCCAACACATAAAGATATACATGACCGCTCCTGATGACATGTGGGAGAGCAGCATCAAGAAGCTTCTGAAAAGGCGAAAAACCACAGGAGGTGGTGTGACATACCAAGTGCAGTGGGCCTGCGGGGAGAAAGGGTGGGTCACTGAGGAAGACCTAGAAGAGGAAGGGTACCACTGGATGATGAGCTCCTTCGAGACCACCAGGCGGGCTTCTTCGACAAAAAAAAAAGAAGAACACAACGAGGAAAAAAAGAAACCTAGCCAACCTCTATGGGTGACTCGGCCCTACGTTCCCATTCCTCCTCCCACAGCTCAACCTGTTGTCCCAACATCCCGCTGCACGTGGAACCACAGGACGGGATACTGGAACCCACCACAGGCAACTTGGGAGTCTGTTTTCTACAAGAAAAAACCGAAAGCAAAGAAAACGATCAAACCTTGCGCCAGAAAGACCAAAGAAAAGCAAGCGAAGGCCAGCGCGCGAGCAGCTGCCTTTGTAGAACGATTGTACACTGTTTCAACAAGTGCTTTTATGTCTCCTTCGCTGCTTGGGAGCCCGCTTGGTCTTTTCCCCAATTTCATAACGGAGGTGGTCGAGAGGTTCAAGAGGAGTTCCCTTTCAGCTACTAATATTTTCAATGTGTTGAAAAAAGACAGATTACAAGCATTCGAAAGGCAGCTCTGCGACGGTGATACCGTTAAAATGGTGTTTCACGGTACGCCCACCGCGGAAAACATCAGCGGCATCGTCGCCAGCGGACTTAGAATACCAAATGTGGGGAATAATCCTATTAAAATGTTGAATGGGGCGGCTTACGGCCCTGGGGTTTATACGGCGGAGACCCCTGGTATGCCTAGTTCTTACAGCTTAAGCCAGAAAGCCATGTTTGTTTGTGCTGGTGTTAGGCCAACTGTGGTCAGAGGTGATGTTAATGTATACGGGGTGTCTCACAGCGTCATCCCTATTGCTATTGTCACTTATGTAAACGCCGGCACTAAGTACCAGGAGAGCGTTCCGGTCTTCCACAGCAGCCTCTTGAATTTTGCCCCGCCGTTTTCTGATGATAACTGATTGTTTTTTTTTTATTTTTATTTCACTCTTCGTCATTTTCTTCACTCACTACGAGCCTCATAATTTAACGCGAAATCGCCGTTGTTAAATAATGGCCCTTCACTCTCGCCGTGGAAAAAAATGCACCCAACCCCTTGAAAAATCTTTTTTGGGATGGGGGTATTTTGACTATTTTTGGCCATCTGAGGCCATTCCAGCCCTTAAAAGTGGGAATAAGTGCTTTACTTCCCCTTTAAATGCCACGGCGAAATAGCTACCCTGTATTACCTTAGGAAAACCCCCAAAAGCTGACCTGCGTGAAAAAAAACAGCAGTGAAAGCAGTGAAGAGTGAGTGACTCAAATGACGAAGAGTGAAATAAAACGACTTACTTGCCGCCAAATGAGCCATTATTTAACACTCGTTACCGTTTTTTTGCACGAGGGCCCTGCGGGCCCTCGTGCAAAAAATTCGGGAACTCGAGTTAAATAATGACTCATTATTTGTTGGCAATAAATAGCTATTATTTTTTTTACGATTTCTTTTTTTTTTTTTTTTTTTTTTCCACTTGTACTTGTGTTATCTAACCAAATATTTGGGGGAGGGGAAAAAAAAGGGGGGTGGGGATGAGGAGTCAGACTAGCCTTTTTTTTTTTTTTTTCCCGCACTCCGGTTTCCCCTTCCTTTTCTTTTTTCTGATATCCCCTCCCTTTTTTTTTTTTTTAAACGCTCTCCCATCTTCTTTCTTTCTTTTTTTTTTTGTGTCATGGAAAAAAAAAGAAGAAAAAGAAAAAAGATATTTTTGTTTGGAGAAAAAAAAAAACCTGTGATCTAACTTTACAGAACCTTAACTTTCCTCTCTAGTTTTTCTTTCTTTTTTTTTTCCCTTTTTTGAACCCCCTTTTTTTCCCTCGAACGCACACAGACACAAAAAAAAAAAAATGGCTATCAAGTGCCGTGTCTACAACGCCTCTTCAGTGGAGCTCAACAATGAAGTAATGATTCAGTACAAGACCGAGGGCGAGACAGGGATGTGCAGCTGCTCCACACCGACACTCAAGAAAGACACGTGGACAGAACTATGCCTCCCGGAGGAAAGCTTCGGGAGCAAGGTTATTCCAACATCTGCTCTGTTACAACTCCGCGCGGAAGGCATCACATGGGAGGACACCTACACACCCCACGAGACGGAAGAAGAGGACACCCAAAACATCGTTTTCGAAAACGGAAAAGACTACCGCCTTGTAAACGACAGTGTGAACCCTCCGTTAACCGACGAGGAGTACTACGAAAGCCTGTCTGTGCTCCGAGACATTTTGGAGGGGTTCGGCCCGATAAAGCCCCCTCACAGGGACGACAAGAAGCAACAGCAGTCTCTTTGGAGACACATTGCCCGCAAAATAGGCCGCGACGTCAAGAAGCCCGGCTGTCTCAAATCTGTGGAAAACATGGTGACGGGCCGCACGGGGTACAAAGACAGCCGTGTTAAGTGGAGGAAGGTCATGTCTTCGCATCGTCATGCTCCTGTTCCCACAAAGTTCGAGACACCGGAAGAGAAAACCGAGATTGTTTCATCTGTCGACGAGGGGAAGGTGTTCATGGAAATCTACCATCGGGCGATGGATCGATTCCCTGGAGGGAACTGTGATGTGATTGTTGTGAAGCACAGTATGGACTTTGCCTCAAAGCAGGGGTTCGTGTGTGCCTACCGCAACTTCGACGGCACCCCTTGCATTCACCCGGCGCGTGCTCTCTCGAAAGGTGAGGTGGAAAAGCACCGCAGGAAGCTTCTCCCACGTCTCTCAGCGTTGCTTAGCCACAACAGTCCCGCTAGTTGGGTGTTTAACTCCACAGTGGACGATGCGCAGAAGGATGACAACGAGTATGACACAGAATGGAGCAGTATTGACATCTTGTGCTACAGGGCTCAACCTCAGGACAAAGATTGCCAACCGTTTGCTCGTGTACACCAGTACGCGCTCTGCAAGAACTGGTATTCCTTTATGGGTAAGGGTGATTCGGACAGCGACACTGTCGTTCCGACTCCTCTTGCACAGGCGGTTTTGAACGAAGTCGAGAACACCCTCAGAATAGGTCGGCCCGAGAAGTTTTCGGAAGATGAAACGGACGTGAAGCTGTCGGAGAATGGGTGGGAGGTGTCCAACACTGGGTACGTCTTCCCGCTTATTCTGAACGATTCCTTGTACAACCCTGCAGCGGCAGTGGGGGATAAGAAGCAACACTGACAAAAATACTTTCTACTGAACTGTTTACCTTCCTCTTTAAGTTTCAGCCATGAGCTGAACTTCCTTCTTCCTTTGGCTTAATCTTTTTCAAAAGAAACTAGGGCCGAAGAAATCTTTTCCTCCCGAGTTCCAAACGTTTTTTTTTTTTTTGTTTTTTTTTTTTCTGCTTTCTCCCCTTTTTTCTTGCTCCTCACCTCGATCCGCTAAAAAAAGAGTCAGATTGCAATCGAGATGTTGTTTTTTTTTTTCCTTTTTTTTTTTTTTTTTTCCAATTCTTTTTTTTTTTCTTTCTCACGGGTGTGGTTGACGGTTAGGAGAGCAACTCCCTATTAAGTAGGTCATCCTTCGGCCCCGTTTACGCTTCATCCTGATATTACAAAATATCTTTTTTTTTTTTTTGCTTGAACAAGACAAACAATGTATTGATAATGAATTGTTACTTGCTAAAAAAGAAAGAGTAACATTGTTGGGCTTATCCTTCTACAGGTTACAATCAACCGACTCTTTTTCAATATCACAGATACAAAAAGATACTTAGACGCTCCCACCAATGTGTTTAGCCCATTTCTTGGCACGTTGGTGACGGCTGCGACGATGCAGTATTTACCCTGCTTTCTTTCTTGTCCCTATTTTATTCTCTCTACCTTCACTTTCAACAACATTTCAGTAGCCCATTTTCTTGTGTAGTTTTTGAAAGATCGAATTATTTTTTTTTACCGGAAAAAGAGAAAAAAAAAAAAAAAGAACCTGTTCTTTTACCTTCCTTTTTCTCTACGTTTCCCTTGACCTCTCTCACAACCAAAAAAAAAAAAAAAAAAAAAAAAAAAAAAACAATATTTCAAACCCGTTCAGTTTCGGTGGGAGAAAAGTGATAAAACATGTTCTCGAAGCACGATAGTTTTCCCACCGATGTCCTTGGGAGGATAGTGGGGTACATGGACTTCTTGGACACTGTGAGGTGCAGCAGGGTGAGCACTGTGTGGAGGCAGTGCATGGGGGACATGATGGGTGACAAGGAGTCTGCCTTCATGAACAAGCACTTTAAAAACTGTGAATGGGAGTCGTTGAAGAGTACTACAAACTGGGGGCCCGTTGTTGACAGGGGTGACCCGACAAACACCAGTTTCAAGTCGACAGTAGTGGGGACAAGAGGTTGTGGATCAACATTTCTGGTGGAGGCACTGGACACAGAGCAGCCGGTCAAGCAAAGGGAGTATCACCCGACAATAGGGATTGATTTCAAGGTAAAGACACTCATCAACCCTGAGGCAAAGCCTGAGATCCTCGGCAAGCTGCAGCTGTGGGACAGGCCGGCAGGCAAGGAGCGCTTCAGAGCACTCACTCGTAGTTGCTATCGTTTCAGCAACATCCACCTTCTTGTTTACAACACTTCCTCCGATAGCGGTTTTGAGGAATTTGTGTACGAGCTGAAGAACGACTCAATCTGTGCACCATGCATTTTGGTGGGCACGATGTGTGACCTCCCCCCCAACCCGCTGACAGCCAACCTCGCCTGCTGCCTTGCACATATTTTGCGCATCCCTCATGTCAGGACATCGGCAGTCACAGGGGAGGGCATACCCAAGTTGTTGGAGCTCGTGACCGGGCAGTGTGTAAGGGTTGCTTCCGAACGGCGACAGCGACTCGCTGTAGGTGGCACAACTGAGGAACAGAAGCCTGAAGCACCTCAAAAGAAGAAGCTGTGCAGTGTTCAGTGACACACTTTCAGTTTCATAAATAACGGACCACACCCGTATCTGCGAGAATGGCTTCGAGAATCTGCAGTGCGGGGACATCAAGCACTGTCCCTCTCAAACCCAAATAAAAAAAAAAAAAAAATCGAGACTGGCAGGAAGGACCGATGTCAGCGGAATACTAAAATACAGAAGAATCTCCAACCCGACCACCACATGGCACCCCACAAGCAACAGTGAGCGTAGATCCATAGTACATAGGTGAGCCATGTCAGACGGAAGACATTGTTGAAAGATAGGTGCGGTGCTTACTCGAACTCCAGGTTTTCGAAACACTCCCAAAATAAAAATAAAAAAGGAAGAAAGCTATCAAGGTGTGCCCCGTAAAGGACGTTGCTGGCTTACTCCTAGGTGCCTATATTTCAAAACCTAGAGGAATGACCCATGGTGACACTCACACCGGCGGCGAGGTGAGATGGAAAACTGTGCACTCCCTACCCAGCCACTCACAAGTCACTCTTAGCTAGCACAAATCAAGCAAAGTAGTAGTAGTACAAAAGAGGCCAGTTCTCATGCGGAATTAGTCAACATGGTGGCAAGTGCGTTTTTGAAAGCATGTAAACGACATCTTTTTCTTACCCCTTGTTTTGACCTTGCACCACCCAACCACGATTCTACCGTTGTTGCAGTTCAGTTTCCATAAGGAGAAACATGTTCTCGAAGCGTGAAAGGTTCCCGTTTCCCAC
Source organism: Diplonema japonicum (assembly GCA_964019335.1). NCBI lineage: Eukaryota > Euglenozoa > Diplonemea > Diplonemida > Diplonemidae > Diplonema > Diplonema japonicum. The sequence continues at coordinate 240,878 of OZ025729.1, forward strand.
CGATGTCCTTGGGAGGATAGTGGAGTACATGGACTTCTTGGACACTGTGAGGTGCAGCAGGGTGAGCACTGTGTGGAGGCAGTGCATGGGGGACATGATGGGTGACAAGGAGTCTGCCTTCATGAACAAGCACTTCAAAGACTGTGAATGGGAGTCGTTGCAAAGTACTGCAAGCTGGGGGCCTGTTGTTGACAAGGGTGACCCGACAACCAACATTTTCCAGGTGACAGTGGTGGGGGCAATGTTATGTGGATCAACATTTGTGGTGGAGGCACTCGATACAGAGCAGCCGGTAAAGCAAAGGGAGGTTACAACATGGCCAATGGGGTGTCAATGTACGGATAAGACTCTCATCAACCCGGAGGCAAAACCTGAGATCCTCGGCAAGCTGCGGCTGTGCGAGCCGTGTGGCAGGGAGCGCTTCAGAACAATCAATCATGATTACTCCCGTCTCAGCATCATGCACCTTCTTGTTTACAACACTTCCTCCGACAGCGGTTTTGAGGAATTTGTGTACGAGCTGAAGAACAGCTTAATCTGTGCACCATGCATTTTGGTGGGCACGATGTGTGACCTCCCCCCCAACCCGCTGACAGCCAACCTCGCCTGCTGCCTTGCACATATTTTGCGCATCCCTCATGTCAGGACATCGGCAGTCACAGGGGAGGGCATACCCAAGTTGTTGGAGTTCGTGACCGGGCAGTGTGTAAGGGTTGCTTCCGAACGGCGACGGCGACTCGCTGTAGGTGGCACAACTGAGGAACAGAAGCCTGAAGCACCTCAAAAGAAGAAGCTGTGCAGTGTTCAGTGACACACGTTGTTGTTTAACTTGAATTTTCAAAAGAGTAGTGGTGAGGAGCATTAACATGTAGCTTCTGCCAAAGAAAAGATGCCCCTACCATGCCTGAGAGGTTTGAAGCTCACTCCAATTCTGGCACATAAGAGTTTTAAGATTGATTTTGTTTAACTGTTTGTACAGTTCAGGTTCCATAAGGAGAAACATGTTCTCGAAGCGTGAAGAATCCCCGTTTCCCACCGATGTCCTTGGGAGGATAGTGGAGTACATGGACTTCTTGGACACTGTGAGGTGCAGCAGGGTGAGCACTGTGTGGAGGCAGTGCATGGGGGACATGATGGGTGACAAGGAGTCTGCCTTCATGAACAAGCACTTCAAAGACTATGAATGGGAGTCGTTGCGAAGTACTGCAAGTTGGGGGCCCGTTGATATCCCGACAAACACCATCTACAAGATGACAATGGTGGGGGCAACGGGTTGTGGATCAACATTTCTGGTGGAGGCACTGGTCACAGAGCAGCCGGTCAAGCAAAGGGAGTATCGATCGACTATGATGGTTGATTTCAAAGTAAAGACACTCATCAACACGGAGGCAAAGCCTGAGATCCTCGGCAAGCTGCGGCTGTGGGACAAACCGGCAGGCGTTGAGAACTTCAGAGCACTCGCTCGTTGTTACTACCGTTCCAGCGACATGAGACTTCTTGTGTACAACACTTCCTCCGACAGCGGTTTTGAAGATATTGTGTACGAGCTGAAGAACAAATTTATCTGCCCACCATGCATTTTGGTGGGCACGATGTGTGACCTCCCCCCCAACCCGCTGACAGCCAACCTCGCCTGCATTTTTGCACACGTTTTGCGCATCCCTCATGTCAGGACATCGGCAGTCACAGGGGAGGGCATACCCAAGTTGTTGGAGCTCGTGACCGGGCAGTGTGTAAGGGTTTCTTCCGAACGGCGACGGCGACTCGCTGTAGGTGGCACAACTGAGGAACAGAAGCCTGAAGCACCTCAAAAGAAGAAGCTGTGCAGTGTTCAGTGACACACTTTCAGTTTCATAAATAACGGACCACACCGTATCTGCGAGAATGGCTTCGAGAATCTGCAGTGCGGGGACATCAAGCACAGTCCCTCTCTAACCCAAATCGAGACTGGCAGGAAGGACCAATGTCAGCCCTCTGAGACTGGCGGGAATACTAAAATGAAGAAAAGTCTCTAACCTGCACAGATATGCACACACAAGGCACCCCCAGAACCTGTAGCTCACAGCAGGTGTGCTAGCGAAGAAGGGTCCCATGTGGCACGAGCAGGCCATCGTCCTGATGGAGACAGCCCTGGACAAGAAAAGGCAGCAACAGAAAAAGCAACAGATGAAGCCGCATCAGCAACAGGGGCAGGAGAAAAAACACCGCAGCGGCTCACCTTCGAGCTAATGCGGAGCCGGGTGTTGCGTGGGCAATGGAGGGCATGTACTCACAAATTACGCGGCGGTTCAAGTACCCCTTTGGGGTGGGCGAGACCTTCAGTGTGACCCTGGGATCGCAAGCGGCGACAGACGGTGTCATGGAGTTCTGTACGATAACGGGCATGGGGTTGAATATCGAGGACCTGGCGACATACTCGTACGAACGCTGGCTTCCAAAGACCGTGGTACGGTACCTCAGTTTTGTGCGACGATACATAACAGGCAAATTCTACACAGAACGAGTCCAATTGCTGGAGAAAGGCCTCTCGCACCGTCTAAGCCCCTCGGAACTGCAGAAGGTTAAGAAACCCGCAGACAACACAATCTGGTTCAAGACGGTGTTCGACCACAAGGGTAAGCAGAAGATTCCATGGCACAAGATCTTCGGCGACCCAGCAGTCCGCACGGCATGCCCAAACCCGAAGATCTTGGACAGAGTTAGGGTTTGCAATCGACTTGGGAAGACTGTACGCTCCGCGGTGTGCAATGTCAGCCAGGTCAGCCTCGCTGGCGTAAGACCGAAAACGAGCGATGTTGACCCATGCCCTTGCGCCAAGTGGAACTCCTCGCACCAGCACGAAGGACACACATGCGGTATCGCCTCGGAGCTGACAGACGACGAGCAACTGCTGAAGATCCTAAGCATGGGTATGAAGTTCCGCCTGTCAGTCGACGCGCTCACGAGCTCCGAAAACCTGGAACAAGACTTGGTCGGCTTCGTAAACCTTCACTTCAAGAAAGCCCTCGCGTCTGAAAGATTGACGTTCCTACGGGCTCTACACACCAAAGCAGAGGCTACTCTGAACAAAGAGCTCCAGCAGCCCGTCTTTGATCCTAAGGTCCCCGAGCAGCTTAAATCAAAGCTAAAAGAGTTGCAGAAGGCTTTCGTGTTCTTGCCAGTCGACAAAAGCGTCCACGACATCGGCATGGTCTGCAAGGCACACTACCTACAACTGCTCCACGCCCAGCTCGACGGCGAGTGTTTTGCAGAGGTACAAGACATGGATAGCACAAGGCATAGCATCACAGAAGAGACTGAATCGTTCGGTATCAAGATCAAGTCGACGAAGATGCCATACCTTTACGGGGCCATCAAGTTACACAAAGAACAAGTAGGCTTCCGGTGGATTTCTGGCGTGTCGTCCCGAGACCCCCCTGCGACGGAGGAAGGCACCAACCCACAAGCACAATCAACGCAGTCCATAATGGAGCGACTGCTAGCTGCAGGTTCCGACGGTGAGCGCGACGACGCCTTCAAGGCCGCCGCCCCAACGAACGCAGCAAGACCGGTTGCAGCGATGACAGGAGCGCACAAAGAGCTCTCGAGCCTCCTAAAAGCTGTACAACGCACCCTGCACGAGAAGGACCTGGAGTTCCGAAGCAAGGAGGTGAATCCGGGCCTCAGCGGAGTACGCCGCTTCTGGATCGTGGAATCAGCTGAGCAGGTCGCGGCTGAGATCAAACAGCGGTACACGTTTTTCAAGTCGAAGGTCCCCGCCACCTACGACTTTAAAACGATGTACTCCAACCTGGACCAGGGACTCCTTCGAAAGGGCCTGGGCAGAGCAATCCGCGAAGCCTTCGAGCACGCCGGGAAGGAGCTGGTGATAAACAAGAGCGGAAGTAGCTTCGCGGATGCAGAAGACGACGACAAAGTGTACTCCCTCTCGATGGTGGAGGAACTAGTCGAATTCGTCGTTAACAACGCGTACGTCGAGCAAGGCGGCCGTGCTCTGCGCCAGGTGCGGGGCATACCGATGGGCGGCAACGCGTCTCCGGATATAGCGAACCTATACTGCTATTCCGTCGAAGCCGACTACATCGACGGCTTGATCGAGAACAAGGACTGGGGCCGTCTCAAGGAGTTATGCTCAGCTGCCCGCTACATCGACGACTTTTTGGTTTGGGACACGACCCCCCCACCCGAAGAGCTGTACGGGATGTCCTACGCCAAGACGTCGGACAACGAGGCCTCGAGTGTGGTTGGGCCGTGGTGAACTGGATCGCAGACTACGCAGAGCTGGCACGCATGCCGTTCGCAGAGATGCAGACAATCCAACACCACCTCTGTACCTCGGAGCTCGCCCTGCACACCGAGGGGCATGCGAAGGAGTACCAGCCGAACAAGAAAGGCGACTTCTGCCAAAAGATCCTTGGCGAAGAGGCCTCGCTGCAGAGCGTGGTCAAGAGCGGACGGTACCCAGTTCTGGTAATCGGCCCGCCGAAAGGCTCCAGGACGGGCCACTGGACTACAGCCATCAAAACCGGCAGGTCGTGGTACACCGTGATGGACACAGACAAGGGAGAACACCGTGTCAATGGACTGAGGCAGGTCCTACGTATGTATGACGAACAGAACATCCTGGGTATCACCGAAGAAAGCTGGGCCAGAGCAAGGACCATAAGGGAGCAGAACGGCGGCAGACCAAAAGCGTTCGACGTCGACGCTTGCATCAAGGGAGCGCAGGACGAGGTAATGCCACCGGTTTCAGGCCCCTGTTTGAGCCAGACCCCTGCAGCTAGCCTCACCCCCAATGATGACCCGGTCCCTTCACCTGGTCCGGACTCAGACGCTAATCCGTTCCACAGCATTGACCCGACCCCCGTTGCAGACCCGGTCCATACATCTGGCCCGGTCTCCGTCATGGACCCGGCCCCAACGGCTAATCCGGTCGCGGACTCGGTCCCCGCGACTAAACCGGTCGCGAACACGGCCCCCGTCACGAACCCGGTCCCCGCGACTAGCCCAATCGCTGACCGGTCCTCATCACAGACCCAGTTACCGCAGCTAGCCCGATCACGGACCCGGCCCTCGTCACGGACCCGACCCGAGCTAACCCAGTCACAGACACGGCCCCCGTCGCAGACCCGGTCCCCACAACCAGCCCAGTCGCTGACCCGGTCCCCGTCACGGACCCGGTCCCCGCATCTGGCCCGGTCGCAGACACGACCTACATCACAGACGCGATCCCCGAAACCAGCTTAGTCGTTGACCCGGTCCCTGCAGACTCGGTCCCCACATCTGGCCCGGTCGCAGACACGACCCACATCACAGACGCGATCCCCGAAACCAGTTTGGTCGTTGACCCGGTCCCTGCAAGTAACCCAGTCGCTGACCCGGTCCGCACCACAGACCCGGTCTCCACGGCTAACCCGGTCGCAGACACGGCCCCTGCCACAGATCCAGTCCCCGCAACCAGCCCAGTCGCTGACCCGGTCCCCGTCACAGACCCGGTCCCCGCAGCTAACCCGGTCCCTGTCACGGACCCGGCCCCCACAACCAACCCGGTTGGAGACACGGCCCCCATCACAGACCCGGTCCCCGCAGCCAGCCCAGTCGCTGACCCGGTCCCCGTCACGGATCCGGTCCCCGCATCTGGCCCGGTCTCGATAGTCCATGACGACCCAGTGCCCACAACTGGCCCAGTCTACGCCACGGACCTAGTCAGTTCGCCTGGCCCGATCTCTGTCACGGACGCAGTCCCCACCACAGGCCCGGTCCACGCTTCTAGTCCGATTCCCTCCGCAGACCCGGTTCCTACATCAGGCGCAGCCTCCACCAGAGACCCGGTCCCCGCGTCTGACCCGGTCCTCGCCTCGGACCCGTTACCCGAAGCTGATGCCCTCCCCGTTACAGACCCAGTCCCCGTGCAGATGGACCTGTCTGAACCTCTGGGGCAGCATGGATCGACGACATGGGTGCAACCCGAGCCCTCAACGGAGGCGGTCGCCCCACCACCCCTCTTGACGACAGCGGAGCCCTGGGTGCCGTTAGCTCTGACGACGATGTCGCAACGACAGATGCAAAGCAGTAGCAGGACTGCGTTAGGACGGGGCACTTCTACTTCTCCTCCTTCTTTTTCTGCTTCTTCTTCTTTTACGCGGACAACGACGACTGTCCATCAGAGTCTGCTGTGGACCGATGTCCCGGGGCACCAACGAGGTCGTGGGGGCATCACGAGAGGTCGCACGTCAAGCCCCGGATCACAACCGGGACGCGCACACAGCGCAACGACCGCGTGTTTCCCTCGCACCCCAGAACGATTCTCACCCCTGGCCGGTCTGTCGGCTACAGACGACCTGTACATGCCGGAGCTGACACAGCACAGCAGAGACATGTACATGCTGGAGCCACCCGCGGATTTGACTGCTGCGACGGAACCTCCTCCTCCCCCACAGGGGGACATGTACATGCTGGAGCCACCACCCACAGAGTCGACGCAAACAGACGACGACCCCCATCCTCAATCAGCGAGACCTGCCCCACGGGGGACCGATGAGGCACAGAGAAATTTGAAGGTGGTCATAGACCTGACCGGCGACGACGACGTGGCCTCTGCCCCAATCTCGACCCCGACATCGATAAAAACAGAGCCTACACCACAGGAGGCACAAGGAAATGAAAGGGTGGTCATAGACCTGACTGGCGACGACGGCGACAAAGTCTCTGCCCCGACCTCGACCCCGCCATCGGAAACGGCGGAACCTGCGCCACGGACGGAGGAGCTGGAACTGGCATGCCTCACTACCCACGACGGCGACGAAGCCCTGGCCCCACACTCAGCCCCAGCCCCGGCCCCGCCCCTCGCAAGCCACCACAAGAAGAAGCGAAAGGGAGGCGCATGCCCGGACGTGTACCTTGGCCACGACACCAAGCTGGTAAGGACCAGCACAGATCGTGCACCAGAGCCACCTCTGCTCGTCAAATGGCGGTCCAAGAGCGCGAAGCGCGGGCAGTTGTGCGACGGACAAGCGGAGCCCGCAAAGAAGAAAGACCGCTTGGACCTCCTCAGGGCGAACCGACGGTCGGGCAAGGCCGCCGTTCACGCCCTGGCTGAAGAACATCAAGCGGGTCTGGAAGATAAGCTCTCCCACACGAAACTGGCGACGGCCGGGATCGTCGAAGCGGAAGGGGAGTGGACGCCAGAAGCCATGATACGGGTCTGCAAACACGTGCTCGGCGAAGAGCCTAAAACCGCGAAGGAACTCGGGATTCACATGAAGTTTGTCCGGTTCGCCCTCATCCTGGACTTTGACAAGACGTGGATCATGGCCAGGTATGACTCGGAAGGCTGGAAGGCGAAGGGGGACGTCGAGAGACGGCAGCAGTTCACGCGGCACGGAGATATGAGAGCCTTGAAGGATCACTACTTCGTGGCCACTGACTGGCTTTTCTTCACCACGCTGCAGTGGCATAATGTGGGACAGCGCCACCCCCCAAGAACCACGAAGACCTTACGCAAGTAAGAGTGCTGGCCCGGCGAGCTACGAGGGCAAAAAACCTCATTTCTCCTTGGAGATGAGAACATATATTATAGTGCGACATGATCAGACTGGAACGGCCGCCCCGGGGCATCCTCTGCTCAACCCGGCGGACGTGGGAGGCCCTTCTTCGGAAGGTGCCAGTCGCTTGATCAGTGTCGTCGAATGCGCGCTATATTTTACATTTTATAAGTACATATAACAATCGATTGAAAGAAGAAGAACCGGGTTTACGTTTACCAAGGAGTTGAATATCCGTAAGACGGTGGTCATCGAGAAGTGTACCATCCACGTCGGTAGCATAAAGGCCTTGGGCACAAGCAACCTCTGCTTAATTCCTGATACGTAGGAGGCTCCTCTTGAGGATGTCATTCGACTTTCTGTTTTCGTATGCAGTATTGATCCTTCTTCACCTGTTTTTTTTTAATACTTTTTTCACTTTTTATTCCCACTTGCAATATCGTTTCAGTAGCCTCAGGGCCCTGCAGTAAACACTGCCACACCGCTGGGTCAAGGTGTGCAGCCCGTAAAGGACGTTGCTGGCTTACTCCATGTTTCCTATATTTCAAAGCCTAGAGTAATGACCCGCGGCGAGGTGAGATGAAAAGCTGTGCACTCCCTACCCAGCCACTCACTCCCTTCCAAGTCACTCTTAGCTAGCACAAATCAAGCGAAGTAGTGGCACGTGTGCGCATTCGAGACTGTATGGTTAGCTGGAAGTAGTCAACATAAACAACAAGTGCGTTTTTAAAAGCATGTAAAAGATGTGTTTTTTTTTTGAAGCCCTTTTTTTGAACATAAATACACACGAAAAAAAGAAAAGAAAAAATGACTATCAAGTGCCGTGTCTACAACGCCTCTTCAGTGGAGCTCAACAATGAAGTAATGATTCAGTACAAGACCGAGGGCGAGACAGGGATGTGCAGCTGCTCCACACCGACACTCAAGAAAGACACGTGGACAGAACTATGCCTCCCGGAGGAAAGCTTCGGGAGCAAGGTTATTCCAACATCTGCTCTGTTACAACTCCGCGCGGAAGGCATCACATGGGAGGACACCTACACACCCCACGAGACGGAAGAAGAGGACACCCAAAACATCGTTTTCGAAAACGGAAAAGACTACCGCCTTGTAAACGACAGTGTGAACCCTCCGTTAACCGACGAGGAGTACTACGAAAGCCTGTCTGTGCTCCGAGACATTTTGGAGGGGTTCGGCCCGATAAAGCCCCCTCACAGGGACGACAAGAAGCAACAGCAGTCTCTTTGGAGACACATTGCCCGCAAAATAGGCCGCGACGTCAAGAAGCCCGGCTGTCTCAAATCTGTGGAAAACATGGTGACGGGCCGCACGGGGTACAAAGACAGCCGTGTTAAGTGGAGGAAGGTCATGTCTTCGCATCGTCATGCTCCTGTTCCCACAAAGTTCGAGACACCGGAAGAGAAAACCGAGATTGTTTCATCTGTCGACGAGGGGAAGGTGTTCATGGAAATCTACCATCGGGCGATGGATCGATTCCCTGGAGGGAACTGTGATGTGATTGTTGTGAAGCACAGTATGGACTTTGCCTCAAAGCAGGGGTTCGTGTGTGCCTACCGCAACTTCGACGGCACCCCTTGCATTCACCCGGCGCGTGCTCTCTCGAAAGGTGAGGTGGAAAAGCACCGCAGGAAGCTTCTCCCACGTCTCTCAGCGTTGCTTAGCCACAACAGTCCCGCTAGTTGGGTGTTTAACTCCACAGTGGACGATGCGCAGAAGGATGACAACGAGTATGACACAGAATGGAGCAGTATTGACATCTTGTGCTACAGGGCTCAACCTCAGGACAAAGATTGCCAACCGTTTGCTCGTGTACACCAGTACGCGCTCTGCAAGAACTGGTATTCCTTTATGGGTAAGGGTGATTCGGACAGCGACACTGTCGTTCCGACTCCTCTTGCACAGGCGGTTTTGAACGAAGTCGAGAACACCCTCAGAATAGGTCGGCCCGAGAAGTTTTCGGAAGATGAAACGGACGTGAAGCTGTCGGAGAATGGGTGGGAGGTGTCCAACACTGGGTACGTCTTCCCGCTTATTCTGAACGATTCCTTGTACAACCCTGCAGCGGCAGTGGGGAGTAAGAGGAAACTCTGACAAAAAAAACTGCTACTTTAAGGTTTTTCTTTGAGGGGCATGTTCCGTTTGCCTTCCTCTTTAAGTTTCAGCCATGAGCTGAACTTCCTTGGCCTTTCGTTTTTTTCAAAAGGGGCCGAATATATCTTTTCCACCGTTGGCCGGTCTGGGTGCGTCGACGTATCGTTGTAGTCTCGATGTCATAAACCTTATTCTCTTCTAGAAGATGAGAAATATATTATATGATACATGATCAGACTGGAACGGCCGCCCCGACGGACGTGGGAGGCCCTTCTTCGGTGCGCACTTGATCAGTGTAGTCGAATGCGCGCTATATTTTATAAATACGTAAATAACAATCGATTGAAAAAGGAAAAGAACGCATGCTAAGCCCGTTTACGCTTCATCCTTATATTACAAAAAAAAAAAGAAACAGAAAAAGAAAAAGAAAAAGAGAAATCACATCTATTTCTCTTTTTACTTGAACAAGAAAAGTGTTAATTGATAATGAATTGTTGTTTGCTATAAAAAAAAAAAAAAAAAAAAAAAGAGTAGTGGTAGCATTGTTGGGCAGTTTACAATCAACCGACTCTTTTTATTCCAGTTCAGCAGGGCAGTATCTGCTTTACTTCAATATCACAGATAGCAAGCAGTGTTCTGAAACATACAAAAAGATACTTAGACGCTCCCACCAATGTGTTTAGCCCATTTCTTGGCACGTTGGTGACGGCTGCGACGATGCAGTATTTACCCTGCTTTTTTTTCTTGTCCCTATTTTATTCTCTCATTTCTTGTATTGTTGAAAGATCGAATCAGCTGCAACGATGCAGTTTTTCTACGCTGGATTCCCCTTGACCTCTTTCACTACCAAAAAAAAAAACAATATTTCAAACCCGTTCAGTTTCGGTGGGAGAAAAGTGATAAAACATGTTCTCGAAGCACGATAGTTTTCCCACCGATGTCCTTGGGAGGATAGTGGGGTACATGGACTTCTTGGACACTGTGAGGTGCAGCAGGGTGAGCACTGTGTGGAGGCAGTGCATGGGGGACATGATGGGTGACAAGGAGTCTGCCTTCATGAACAAGCACTTTAAAAACTGTGAATGGGAGTCGTTGAAGAGTACTACAAACTGGGGCCCCGTTGTTGACAGGGGTGACCCGACAAACACCAGTTTCAAGTCGACAGTAGTGGGGACAAGAGGTTGTGGATCAACATTTCTGGTGGAGGCACTGGACACAGAAGCCGGTCAAACATTGGCCGAATATCCCGACAATAGGGATTGATTTCAGGCTAAAGACACTCATCAACCCTGAGGCAAAGCCTGAGATCCTCGGCAAGCTGCAGCTGTGGGACATGTCGGCAGGCAAGGAGCGCTTCAGAGCACTCACTCGTAATTACTATCGTTTCAGCAACATCCACCTTCTTGTTTACAACACTTCCTCCGACAGCGGCTTTGAAGATATTGTGTACGAGCTGGAGCTGGTGAACGACGCAATCTGTGCACCATGCATTTTGGTGGGCACGATGTGTGACCTCCCCCCCAACCCGCTGACAGCCAACCTCGCCTGCTGCCTTGCACATATTTTGCGCATCCCTCATGTCAGGACATCGGCAGTCACGGGGGAGGGCATACCCACGTTGTTGGAGCTCGTGACCGGGCAGTGCGTAAAGATTGCTTCCAAACGGCGACTCGCTGTAGGTGGCACAACTGGGGAACAGAAGCCTGAAGCACCTCAAAAGAAGAAGCTGTGCAGTGTTCAGTGACACACTTTCATTTTCATAAATCACGGTGTCACAGCATACATGCCCTTCTTAAAAATAAAAACCGCGTCACCTGCTGTTACATCCCGGGTCACTGCGGAATAGAAGGTAACGAGAAGGCAGATGAACTCGCCGAGCAAGGTAGGGATAAGGAAACTACGCAAAGGGTAAGCCTGAACGCGGCGAAGAGCTACCTGCAGAAGACGACGAAGGCGGAGATAAGAGCAGAACTCGATAAAAGTCAAGAAATAAACAAGTTAGAGAGGCACCGAAGCGGATGGAAGGGCTTAGCAAACGCGAAGAAGTGCTAGTAAACCAGCTAAAGACTGGTCATCGTCACCTGCTCAAAGAGGAGTACGCAACCGGGTTTTGCGGCGGACAGAGACAAGAACTACGACATCCACACGCTGGAGCACATCCTCATCAAAGACCCGAAGAGGGCAATCAGGTTCCTCGAGGGCACCGAAGAGACTACTGACAAGCCCACCGACTAACCCCCACCGACTAACCCCCACCGACTAACCCCCACCGACTAGCCGTCTACCTAGCAAGCCATTAAGCAAGGCAGGAAGAAAACAAATCAGGTAATATGTAAACAAATAGAAAAAAAAGAAAAAGAAATAACATAAACCCCAACAACACATCCCCCCCACGTGCATCAATCAATATAAAAGAAAAAGCAATCCTGAGGACTGACAACCAAAGGAAGAAAAAAAAGAGAAAAAAAAAGAGAAAAAAGGCCATTAGCCAACTGTGTGGAAAGAGAATACCCATGTCACGAAAGGTGCTAGAACAATAACACAGGCTGACACGAAAGCACGAACGTCTCAACACACTTCCGTTGGCTCCACACAGCCCAGCTGGGTGGGGTCGGTCTGGCTAGACCAAGAGGAGGTGGAATTTAAAAAAAAGAAAAAATCACGGAACTCACCCGGACCCAACTGGGGAACAGATCAGAAGAAGAAGCTGTGCAGTGTTCAGTGACACACTTTCAGTTTCATAAATCACGGACCACTCCTGGATCTGCGAGAATGGCTTCGAGAATCTGCAGTGCGGGGACATCAAGCACCGTCCCTCTCAAACCCAAATCGAGACTGGCAGGAAAAACGAATATGAATACTAAAATGAAGAAAAATCTCCGTCCTCCAGCCTTAAACACTTAAACCCCAGTATTTTAAAGGGCCCAAAAGAAGCACTCCCAAAAAAAAAAAAAAAAAAAAAAAAAAAAAAAGATAGCTAATTCTTTCTTTCAGAAAGGATCCACATGGATGGTGAAGACCTAGCGAGCTGGGCAAGAAAAATCGGCGGAATCCTAAGAGTTTTGGACAGGATTCACCCAAAAGGGCACGGGGAGTCACCTGATTCCAGCAGAACCTAAGAAATCAGTACACTCTTTGCGTACCCTAGGGCTCCACAGCCATCCCATCACTGGGTACTCCACTCGACCGGTCTCGCATCCCCGAAGGTCACCCACCCTATCCTAGAGGAACAGTTACGAACTCATTGCATCCTCAACAACTCGCTAGTTGGTTTCACGCCCAAGCTGTTGAATAGATAGGGCCTAAGGCACTACCACGACAGAAGGGATCAAACACTAGATGAGTTGATTGTCATTAGGCGATCCTGTCACATACTGCAGGTTCCCTCAAAGACACCTTTCTTTTTAACTTGTTTGACCTTACACCCAACCACGATTCTACCGTTGTTGCAATTCAGTTTCCATAAGGAGAAACATGTTCTCGAAGCGTGAAAGGTTCCCGTTTCCCACCGATGTCCTTGGGAGGATAGTGGAGTACATGGACTTCTTGGAAACTGTGAGGTGCAGCAGGGTGAGCACTGTGTGGAGGCAGTGCATGGGGGACATGATGGGTGACAAGGAGTCTGCCTTCATGAACAAGCACTTTAAAAACTGTGAATGGGAGTCGTTGCAAAGTACTTCAAGTGGGGGGCCCGTTGTTGACAAGGGTGACTTCAAGGTGACGGTGTTGGGGGCAACGGGTTGCGGATCAACATTTCTGGTGGAGGCACTGGACACAGAGCAGCCGGTCAAGCAAAGGGAGTATCGATCGACTATGATGGTTGATTTCAAGGTAAAGACACTCATCAACCCTGAGGCAAAGCCCGAGATCCTCGGCAAGCTGCGGCTGTGGGACAAACCGGCAGGCATTGAGTGCTACAGCAGAATAATCACCCGCATGTACTTCCGTCTCAGCAACATCTGCCTTCTTGTTTACAACACTTCCTCCGACGGCGGTTTTGAGAATTTTGTGCACGAGCTGAAGAAAAACTTAATCTGTGCACAATGCATTTTGGTGGGCACGATGTGTGACCTCCCCCCCAACCCGCTGACAGCCAACCTCGCCTGCTGCCTTGCACATGTTTTGCGCATCCCTCATGTCAGGGCATCGGCAGTCACGGGGGAAGGCATACCTAAGTTGCTTGAGCTCGTGACCGGGCAGTGTGTAAGGGTTTCTTCCGAACGGCGACAGCGACTCGCTGTAGGTGGCACAACTGAGGAACAGAAGCCTGAAGCACCTCAAAAGAAGAAGCTGTGCAGTGTTCAGTGACACACTTTCCTCGCCCCCCCTGCCGTGAGGCAAAAGGGGTCAAGGTACCTCCCTGCCTTTGTTGTGCGTTTCATTGTTTTGATAATGAATTGTTATTGCTAAAAGAGTAGTTGCAAGGTTAACTGGCTGTGCAACGAACAAACAATCAACCGACGCGTGTAGTTGTTTTATAGTAAGTAAGCTTTTGCCCTTTTTTTATACGTTCTTCCCACCTGGCCATCTCTTTTGTGATGAACGACGGTAAATTAAATCAGCTGGTAAATCGGCTGATGTTTATTTCCTCAGTGGCTCGGAAAGCTGAAGTAACCGAGGAAGACGACAGTCACCACAATGGAACTCGTACTAGACTTCGAGAACACGCTGGGCGTCGAGCCGATCACGGGTAAGAAGGGTGATCTGGCCATGATACAGAAGAAGGCACGGAGTTTCCACGGCCTCCTGGAGAGAATCCAAGGTGGGACACAGCACGCACACAGAAGAAGGTCAGAGGCAAGCGGATCTTCCCAGCGGAGTGGGATGGAACAGAAGGCCAGTTTTTGCATCAGAGAAAACCAAGAAGGACCTTAAGAAACTGGGAAAGAAGAAAGAGAGGATACTTTGAGAAAGGCAACACAGCCAAAAAAGAAAGAAAGGCCCCATTGAACGCCGAGGCCCCAGAAGGGAGAAAGGGGTAGATAAGTAGAGACAAGGGGGACGTTCCAAGACAGGAACCTCCTTTATCTCATCTCTTATTTTCTTTTTTTCATTTTCCTATCATCCTTAATTCTATCTGTTCTTTCTCCACCCTTGTTTTTGATAGGGATATTGTGGATGTGTTGTTCGCTGTTGACCTCCTCGTCGGTCATCACCGGTAGCACTCTAGTGGAAGAACGTATTGCAGGTGCGAACAGGCAGCAAACTGCGGGGTTGAGCTGTACACCGCACGCATTACGGACACGACGCGGAACGCAGAAGAAGCTACAACTCGGCCGAGGTGCGACCCCTTTAATAAAGTAGACAGTATGGTGCCACCAACACGCTTCCTCTTCTCGTGTATAACTTATCGAGTTTCCACTTTTTTCACCACTTTTTTTTTGCTTGAACAAGAAATGCAATACCAGAGAGATTTCAAAACTGGGGTAGCGGATCGCATTTAGTCTGGCCGAACAGGTTTGAAGCTCACTCCAATTCTGGAACATAAGAGCTATGAGATCGATTTTCTTTTAATTGTTCGTACTTTTCTCTCTCTCTCCTTTCGATCTTGTTTTGATCTTACAGCAGAAGTAATTTCAATATGCAGGGAGAAACATGTTCTCAAAGCGTAAAAGGTTCCAGTTTCCCACCGATGTCCTTGGGAGGATAGTGGAGTACATGGACTTCTTGGACACTGTGAGGTGCAGCAGGGTGAGCACTGTGTGGAGGCAGTGCATGGGGGACATGATGGGTGACAGGGAGTCTGCCTTCATGAACAAGCACTTTAAAAACTGTGAATGGGAGTCGTTGCAAAGTACTGCAAACTGGGGGCCCGTTGTTGACAAGGGTGACCCGACAAACACCTGTTTCAAGGTGACAGTGGTGGGGACAAGAGGTTGTGGATCAACATCTCTGGTGGAGGCACTGGACACAGAGCAGCCGGTCAAACAAAGGCCGTATCGATCGACAATAGGGATTGATTTCAGGCTAAAGACACTCATCAACCAAGAGCTCGTCGGCAAGCTGCAGCTGTGGGACAAACCGGCAGGCAAGGAGCGCTTTACTACAATCACCCACATGTACTCCCGTCTCAGCACCATGCACCTTCTTGTTTACAACACTTCCTCCGACAGCGGTTTTGAGGAATTTGTGTACGAGCTGAAGAACTACTCAATCTGTGCACCATGCATTTTGGTGGGCACGATGTGTGACCTCCCCCCCAACCCGCTGACAGCCAACCTCGCCTGCTGCCTTGCACATATTTTGCGCGTCCCTCATGTCAGGACATCGGCAGTCACAGGGGAGGGCATACCCAAGTTGTTGGAGCTCGTGACCGGGCAGTGTGTAAAGATTGCTTCCGAACGGCGACAGCGACTCGCTGTAGGTGGCACAACCGAACAGAAGCCTCAAAAGAAGAAGCTGTGCAGTGTTCAGTGACACACTTTGTTGGTTCATTGAATTTTCTTTTTTTTTTAAAAAAGAGTAGTGGTGAGCATTGTTGGGCTTATAGGTGATAGGTAATATTTTGCTTTTTTTCTTTTAAGTTATTTCTTTCTCCCCTGGCCTCCCTTATTTATTTATGATGACCATAAAGACGGCCACTATTTTTTGCTTGTAGTAATCGAAATAAAAAAAAATAAAACGTTATGCTTAAAGAAACTTTTCCGTGTGAAAGTCCTATTGTGAAAGCATCGCTTTTTTTTTCTTCTACTTCTTCTTTTTCCTATTCTTTTAACCTATCCCCCTTTTATTCTATCTCTAAGGATCTTTCTCCCCCCCACCCCCCCCTTTTTTTTTGGTGGTGGGGATTAGCTAAGGAAGACAAAGAAGTACATCAGATGTGTTGTTTGCTGTTGATGCTCAAGGTGACGAACAAGCAGCAAACTGCACGAGTTAAGAAAAAGAACGCATACCAAGAGTTAAGGACAAGACGCGGAACGCAGAAGAAGCTACAACTCGGCCAAGCCCACTAGCAGCCATAATCTCGTAGGCATAATCTCGCAGCCATAATCTCGTACTTAAATTATCGAGTCTTTATTTTATTCTTTTTTCTTGAACAAGAAAAGCAACCAAAGAAAAAATGCCCCTACCATGCCTGAGAGGTTTGAAGCTCACTCCAATTCTGGAACATAAGAAGTTTTAACATCGATTTTCTTTTACTTGTTCGTACTTTTCTCTTTCTCTCCTTTCGATCTTGTTTTGACTTTACAGCAGAAGTAGTTTCCATATGCAGGGAGAAACATGTTCTCAAAGCGTGAAACATCCCCGTTTCCCACCGATGTCCTTGGGAGGATAGTGGAGTACATGGATTTCTTGGAAACTGTGAAGTGCAGCAAGGTGAGCACTGTGTGGAGGCAGTGCATGGGGGACATGATGGGTGACAAGGAGTCTGCCTTCATGAACAAGCACTTCAAAGACTATGAATGGGAGTCGTTGCAAAGTACTGCAAGCTGGGGGCCCGTTGTTGACAAGGGTGACCCGACAAACACCAGTTTCAAGATGACAATGGTGGGGCAACGGGTTGTGGATCAACATCTCTGGTGGAGGCACTGGACACAGAGCAGCCGATAAACATTAAGAAGCATAATCCTTTGCGTACAGGGCTTTACAGGTCAAAGACACTCATCAACCCGGAGGCAAAGCCTGAGATCGGCAAGCTGCAGCTGTGTGACAAGCTTGCAGGCATATCCCATATGTGCCACTCGCGTGGCAACATGCACTTCCACCGGAGCAACATCCACCTTCTTGTTTACAAGTCCTCCGACAGCGGTTTTGAAGATTTCGTGCACAAACTGAAAAACGGATCGATAAATGCACCATGCATTTTGGTGGGCACGATGTGTGACCTCCCCCCCAACCCGCTGCAGCCAACCTCGCCTGCTGCCTTGCACATGTTTTGCGCATCCCTCATGTCAGGACATCGGCAGTCACGGGTGAGGGCATACCCAAGTTGTTGGAGCTCGTGACCGGGCAGTGTGTAAGGGTTTCTTCCGAACGGCGACGGCGACTCGCTGTAGGTGGCACAACCGAGGAACAGAAGCATTAAGCACCTCAAAAGAAGAGAGGCTCCATGGCATCCTCCCAACAGCGGAGCTGAGGAGGTTCCGCGGCAACATTCACGAAGCCGGTGCTGAAGTAACTAAGGCAACTCCGATGGCGTGGAGGGAGCAGGAACATGGCAGTGTAGACGGTGAAGAGCTGCTGAAGGGTGATAGGGCGGGTGGAGGAACATCAAGTGTCGAGGATAGGAGAAGGCCGGCACGACCGCTGCTGAAAGGGATAGGTGCAGGTAGAAGATGAGAACAAGGGGGCGTCTCACAATCCTTTAACTCATATTATCTTTCTCTTATCTTAGAATAATCTATCTCCCTTCGTTCTATCTTTTGAATCTCCCCACCCTTTATTTTTTCTTGAACAAGAACGACAACCCCAGAGGGATTTCGAACAGGGGTAGCATGGATCGCATTTAGCCTAGGCTAAAGAAAAGATGCCCCTACCATGCCCGAGAGGTTTGAAGCTCACTCCAATACTGGCACATAAGAGTTTTAAGATCGATTTTCTTTTACCTGTTTGTACAGTTCAGTTTCCATAAAGAGAAACATGTTCTCGAAGCGTGAAAGGTTCCCGTTTCCCACCGATGTCCTTGGGAGGATAGTGGAGTACATGGACTTCTTGGACACTGTGAGGTGCAGCAAGGTGAGCACTGTGTGGAGGCAGTGCATGGGGGACATGATGGGTGACAAGGAGTCTGCCTTCATGAACAAGCACTTCAAAGACTATGAATTGGAGTCGTTGAAAAGTACTACAAACTGGGGCCCCGTTGTTGACAAGGGTGACCCGACAGACATCAATTCCAAGGTGACAATGGTGGGGACAAGAGGTTGTGGATCATCAATTCTGGTGGAGGCACTTCACACAGAGCAGCCAGTCAACATTAGGGAGTATCGACCGACAATAGGGGTTGATTTCAAGGTAAAGACACTCATCAACCCTGAGGCAAAGCCTCCTGTGACCCTCGGCAAGCTGCAGCTGTGGGACAAACCGGTAAAGAAAAACGACTTCAGAGCACTTTGCCGAATGAAGTATCGCCTGAGCAACATGCACCTTCTTGTTTACAACACTTCCTGCGGTTTTGAGAATTTTGTGAACGAGCTGAAGAACGACGCAATCTGTGCACCATGCATTTTGGTGGGCACGATGTGTGACCTCCCCCCCAACCCGCTGACAGCCAACTTCGCCTGCTGCCTTGCACATGTTTTGCGCATCCCTCATGTCAGGACATCGGCAGTCACAGGGGAGGGCATACCCACGTTGTTGGAGCTCGTGACCGGGCAGTGTGTAAGGGTTGCTTCCAAACGGCGACTCGCTGTAGGTGGCACAACTGAGGAACAGAAGCCTGAAGCACCTCAAAAGAAGAAGCTGTGCAGTGTTCAGTGACACACTTTCTTTAAGGCGACTTCTTAGGTGACAAAGAGTCTGCCTTCATGAACAAGCACTTCAAAGACTATGAATGGGAGTCGTTGCAAAGTACTGCAAGCTGGGGGTCCGTTGTTGACTGGGGCAGCCCGACAACCAACATTTTCCAGGTGACATTGGTGGGGACAAGAGGTTGTGGATCAACATGATCAGACTAGAACAGCCGCCCCGGGGCATCCTCTGCTCAACCCGGCGGACGTGGGAGGCCCTTCTTCGGAAGGTGCCAGTCGCTTGATCAGTGCCGTCGAATGCGCGCTATATTTTATAAGTACATATAGCAATCGATTGAAAGAAAAAGAACGCGTACCAAGAGGTTGTGGATCAACTAGTGGAGGCACTGGACACAGAGCAGGGATTTGTTTAAAGGAAAAGACACTCATCAACACAGAGGCAAAGCCTGAGATCCTCGGCAAGCTGCGGCTGTGGGAGCCGGCAGGCAAGGAGCACTTCAGAGCACTCACTATTGACTGTTCCAGCTTCAACTTCCGTCTCGGTCGTTTCAGCAACATCCACCTTCTTGTTTACAACACTTCTTCCGACAGCGGTTTTGAAGATTTTGTGTACGAGCTGAAGAACGACGCAATCTGTGCACCATGCATTTTGGTGGGCACGATGTGTGACCTCCCCCCCAACCCGCTGACAGCCAACCTCGCCTGCATATTTTGCGCATCCCTCATGTCAGGACATCGGCAGTCACGGGGGAGGGCATTGGAGCTCGTGACCAAACAATGTGTAAGGGTTGCTTCCGAACGGCGACGGCACAACTGGGAACAGCAGAGACGACTACAGAACCCTAAAAAGAAGAAGCTGTAAAGTGTTCAGTGACACACTTTGTTGTTTCACTTGAATTTTCGTCTTTTTTTGTTTGTTTCGATAATGAAATTGTTTTCTAGTTAAAAAAAGAATAGTGGTAAGCATTGTTGGGCTTACAGGTTAACCCAGACTTGTGGGGGTTTATCTTTTGCTTTTTTTTTTTTAAAAAAAGGGGGTTTTTTTTTTTTTTTTCCTCCCTGGCCTTTCTTATTTCTTATGACGACCGCCTTAAGAAGAAAAAGAAAAATGGAAATGCGGTATGCTTTTTTTTTTTAGTTTTATACCCGATACGACACAAAAAGCAAAAGGTTCTTTATTTTTTTTTTTTCCCCTTCTTCTTTTTTTTGGGCGGGCCGTTGCTAACCACTTCGTTCCTATCATAGTGAACTTTTTTTTTTATCTGTCCCCCTTATTAAACTATACTCTAAAGTGAAAAAAAAAAAAAAAAAGAATCTCCCGGACTAACGTACTTTGTTGTTTGTTTCAATCAACTGGGAATTCTTCTTAAACTGCACTTGCGAGGAGACCCCAAATGGTGTCTCCTCATCTAGCTGGACTCGTTTCCTTTTTTTTTTTTTTTTTTTTTTTTTTGCAAGAACGAGTCTTTGACTTGAAACTAAACAAAAGGGGAACGTTGGCAACGTGTTTCGGGTTGACATCCTTCTCACGGCTCTAGACTGGGATGGCCCAATACGCGGACCTCGAGTACCCCTCGGGTAGTACCCGTGCACCCCACCTCGTTTTTCAGCCACCTCGTTTTTCACCCCTTTTTATTTCACTTTTTCGCTTCTTTATTCTAAATTACAATATCATTTCAGCCACCTCGCGGACTGCGTCTTCGAGGAGTGCGACACCTCGCACGGTGATACAGCGGTGCACTGTGCGAGGTGTGGCGCTAAAGGGCAGAGGACATGTTTGTCCTCTCGCTGCCTTTTAAAAAAAAGCACCAAAAAAAAAAAAAAAAAAAAAAAAAAAAAAATTGTGGAAGAGCTGCCAGTGTGTCAGCTCACTCTGTGTAGCATTCTTTTTTTTCCCCCAAAAACGAGGGGAAAAAAAAAAAAAAGAAGAAAAAAAAAGAAAAACCAATAAAAACAACAGGGTTTTTCAATATGACCCCGTACATATGGGAGAGCAGTATCGAAGGGATTCTAAAGAAGAAAAAAGCGGGCGGAAAGGCTGTGTACAAAGTACAGTGGGCCTGCGGGGAGGAAGGTTGGGTAGAGGAAGGCGACTTAGAAGAGGAAGGGTACTACTGGATGATGCACGCCTACGACGCGAAGAAAAAAGAAGACAAAACCCCTCGAAAACTCCGGAAGAAATACAAGCAAAGCTACGGGAGGATTGCTCCACTGCCTCCCCTGCCACCCCGCGAAGCCCCCTGGCCGACTCAGCCAGCCCGTACTCGCCTTCCACCACCCAGTGCCACAGTGACATGGGACTCCATCTTCTACACAAAAAAGCAACGGACGAAAAAACAACCCGCCGTAAAAATCCAAAAAATAACAAGAGCTGACGACAGATCAGCCATGTCGCTCGCACAAAACTTGCGTAGTAGCAGCCCTGGGTGCATGATGCTGGAGGCACCCGGAATGCTGGGGGATCCTTGGGAACTCTTTCCCGATCTGATCAGAGATCTTGTAAAGCGTTTCAGCCTTGCGTCGCACCTTCGCCCTACCAACGTTTTTAATGTCCTTCGGCGCGACAGGATGAAGGAATTCCAAAGGCGGTACGACGGCGAGGCTGAGATGGTTTTCCACGGAACGCCGACCATAGAAAACATGGACGGCATCATTTCACGTGGATTACGAATCCCAGGTGTCGGAAGGGATCCTGTCAGAATGCTTCACGGAGCGGTCAATGGGCAAGGTGTCTACACTGCTACTTGTCCGGCCGTGCCCAGCGGTTACTGTCGGGGTCAGAACGCCATGTTCATCTGTGCGGCCGCGGGGACGCACCACCGGTCGGGGAACGTTCGCGTGTACAGGGAGGCAGGTTCAGTGATCCCCGTTGCGCTCGTCTCGTTCGTGTACTCATTTTCCCCCGAAAGCTGGGACGGCCCTCCTTCCTTCCACAACCGCATTCCATGTTCAGAATAACGCTTTTTTTTGTTTTTTTTTTTTTTTTTTTGTTTTTCCGCCACACCCCCCCTTCCAGTAATTTATTTTCGAACCTAACCCATAAAAAAAAAAAAGTCCGGAGGGCGGTGTGTGTGTGTGTGTGTTTTTTTTTTTTTTTTGTTCTTTTCTCTCTCTCTCTCATTCATTCTTCTTCGTGAAAATAAAGTAAAAACTAATTTCATTTTTAAAGGTTCAATATGACCGCCTCCACCACATGGGAGAGCAACATAAAGGAGATCTTGAAGCGAAAAAGACAATCGGGGGACACGATGTACGAAGTAAGGTGGGTGTGCGGTAAGGAAGGCTGGGTTGGAAAAGAGACGCTAGAAGAGGAAGGATATTACTGGGTGACGAAAGCCTTTGAGGAAAAGAGAAAGTCAAGGGTGGTGGTGAACCCAACAAGGACACGGCCCGCAAGGGAGCCAAGGCACACCGCTCGGACCATCAACCCAACACCACCCCCTTGGATATTCTCTCCTGCAGCACCACCCCCTGCACCATTTGCGGCTAACAAACAAACAGTTCAAGAAGTAACATGGGAGTCTGTGTTTTACAAAAAGAAAAAAACGAAAAAAAAGATTCCCCGCACAATAGCACCACCATCGGAAGAAGCCTTGCAAGAAGAGGCAAATTCTCAAAGTGAATATGTTGTGAACATGATGGCTCATGCAGAGGTTGTCCCGCGAAGCATGCTTGAAAACCCGTTTTCCGTGTTCCCAGAGCTCATCAAAAATGTGGAGGAGGAAGGAATGGTCCTCACGAATCTCTTCAATGTTTTGAGGAAGGACGACCTGAAGCTGTTTCTTGCGCGGTATGGGCACTGCAAGATAGACATTAAGTGTATTTCGCTGTCGCAGTACTACGGATTTCCGGACGGGTTCTTCTTCGGTACACAGAACGCCTGCTGGCACCGCACAGGAAGGTCTGACATGCGGTTGATCTGTGCCACGCTGAACAGGGGGTGCGGTCCTCATCTTCCTGTCGCCATCGGCACCTATTTACGCAGCTGCGGGTCGTGCGCCCCTTCCGTTTTTCCAATATTTCACGACGGTATTGCTGCGATGTGATACGTACTCCCTCTCGTTCAACCTAACCTTTTCTCGGTGGGGGGGGGATGTTTTTTTTGCTTTTTTTTCATTACACACCTAACCAAAAAAAAGAAGAAAAAAAAGAGAGAAAAATATTCGACCATTTGACCCCCCCCCCCCCCTCCCCAGAAACAATTAGTTTTATTTTTTATTTATTTATTTTTTTCGTTTACTCCACGTGCAATCCTCATAGGTTTTTTTTTTTTTTTTTTTTTTTTAACATGGCATTAACACCCGACAGTCCTTTGTGGGCAAGCGGTGTGAGTGGAATTTTGAAGAAAAAGAAAGCAGGTGGTAGAGTAACATACCAAATACAGTGGGTGTCGGGAGGAACAGAATGGGTTGAAGAAGAAGATCTGGAGGAGGAAGGGTACGTAACGATGCTGGACGATTTCGAGGAGGAGAGGAAGGCATGTGTGACGGTGAACCCGGTGCGGACACGGCCGGAAAAGGAGCCAAGACCCATCAGCATTCCAATCCTCTGTCCATGGAATCTATACGCCCCTGCAGCGCCTCCCCCTGCACCGTATCATCCGACAAATGTTTACGAACCCGCTCAAGAGGTTCAAAGGGAAGTAACATGGAATTCTGTGTTCTATGAAAAGAAGAGCAAGACAAAGCTTCTCCAAGCTCCTGAAGAAAAGCAGATCAATCAGAAGGTAGCAAAGTTCGTAAAGGAACTTCGCAGTGCTGCGCCGATTGACTTACCTCATGGTATGCTTGGAGACCCTTATGAAGTGTTTCCCAATGGCTTTATGAAAGAGATTGAAAGAGTGTTTGAGAAAGATACAAACTCGTGGTACTACTCATACCCAACTCATGTTTTCAATGTTCTAAGGAGGGACAGATTAGCTGAGTTTCTCAGTCGGCATAACAAAGCACGGCTCAAGATGGTTTTCCACGATCACGAGTCAGTTGCAAACTTTGGAAAGATTGTCAGTACTGGCCGGTACCTTCCTGAATATGGCGGTTTCACCGCATCTACGCCAAGTGCTCCGATGGGGGCGACATTCGCCATGACCCTCGTTTGTGCTGCCGTGGCAGACAGAAATAAGCGGAAAAGTAATCAAAGATGGGGTCATTTTGGGGAAACGCAAGAATTCGTCCCTGTTTTTCTGGTTACGTTCACCCGGCTTTGGGTGACGTCGTTCACGAAAATACCTGCAACACCCCCCTGTGTCCCTGTGTACCACAATGGGTTTCCCACCTCTTTGTGACCCGCTCAATGCAAATCTAACCTCAGCTTTTGGTTCGGGAGTGCACACATTTTTTTTTTTTTTTTTGTTTTTTCCCAGGTTTCTTTTTTTTTAATTCTGAATCCGAATATTAAAAAGCTTTTGGAAAACACGGTTTACGGTTTTTCATTTGATTCGCTATTTTTTTTTTTTCTCACAGGGGTTTTTCTGAAAAAAAAGCTGTCGAATTTCTTTTTTTTTTCCCCGGGCGTGCCAACGTTGCACACTTAACGCCACTTAGTGCTGCAATCAAAGCCCCCTCCCCCCTTTTTTTTTGTTTTTTTTTCTAGATTCGGAATAAAAAAAAAAAACCGTTTTAATTTTTTTTTTGCAGAAAAAGGGGAAAAAAAAAAGAAAAACAGAGGGTGTGAAGCTTCACTCCCCCTCTTTTTTTTTTTCCATACACCCCCCCCCCCCCCCCCCCGCGCTTGTCTTCCCTCTTCATTCTTATATTTCTATGGACAAAAAAAAATCTTTTTTTTTTCGTAAGGGAAAAAAAAAAAAGAAAAAAAAAATGCCAGTGTCAAGTCAAGCAGACTTTGATTTCATCGACCCCTGGGTTTGGACCGCGTCGTCGGCCTGTGCGTTCGTGTGTTTTATTGTCATACCAGACAGATTGAAAGATTTAAACACAGCATATGCCTCGATGACAGCTATGACAGTTGACGCTCAGTACACGATATGGTGGGTGCAGGTAGGGGAGTGGATATACCTCACGGTGGAATGGTTTGTGGAATTATTCACGGGCAGCCTGGCTAATGTGCAAATTGTCTCTGTCCTCACCCTCATCATCCAGCTCGTTTCACTCCTATACGCAATATGGGTCGTGCACGCCAAGAACGAGCTGCACCTCCGCCGCAAGCACGACCACAAAAAAACCGACGAATATCGCAGGAAGATCCCTCTTATCCCGTCTTGGGGCCTTATGGCATTATGGATGTCTTGCTTCTGCTTCCTCTTTCACTGGGTGGGAGGCCTCACCATATTAATGGGTCAGGTGTACCCTGTGTTGATCTGCATCGGTATTATGTTGATGATATTTGTGCCTTGAGAATTTAAAAAAAAAAAAAAAAAAAATACCGGGAGAGGGGAGGGGAGGGGGAGAAGAAAGGGGGGGGGGGGGGGAAAGTAAATTTTAAAGTAGATGTACATACACCACAAAAAAAAAAAGAAGTGTTGATTAAAAAAAAAGAAGATAACATAATTTTTTTTTATCCCCCCCCTTTTTTTTTTCTCTTTTCCCCCGGCGGTCTTTGACATGTATTAAAAAAAAAAAAAAAAAAAAGGGTGGGGGACGAGTGGGGGGAAAAAAAATGAACTCAGACATATGGGGGCATCGCCTACCCCCACGGCAGGCGCCCACTCTGCAAGACGTTTTACGCGAAATATCCCAAATGGGGAAGAATATCAGAGGAAGGAACGTCCGTCAAGCCATGGCGGGAAAGGTGATAGACGCGTTCATTCGAGGAAGCGGGAGTGTAAGCGACGCCAAGACAGCCCTGTCCACCCTCATACGTATGAAAAGCACATCAGCTGCAAAAGGACTGTTCGAAACCGCAACGAAAAAATTCAAAGCCGACGGGGAAATGCACGGGCTGCTCCTGACGGCTTACGCAAAAAGCTCGCTTACAACCGAGATCAACAGACATCTAAACACAATGCAAGTACAGGGAATTTCCTTGAACATAACTTGCCACCGAGCGATCCTCAACAACATCTCACTGGTTCAGCCGGAATCCGCTGCGTTTACATATTTCGACACGAAAATTCTTGCAGAAGGGTATCCTTGCGACCCGCAGTGTATTTTGTACCTAATGCGGGCCACGAAGAGCCCTGTTGTGTGCAAAGCTCTGCTTAACAGCGTGCGGCACAGCACATTGTCTGCACATGATGCCGCTTATATGAAATGTTTGGGAGAAGCTGGGGAAGCTCGTCTTGCGTCGAAATTCTTCTTTGAGCATTGTCGCCATCCAAGCAGCAGGACTTTCAACGAGCTACTTCGCGTGTATAAAAAATCCGGTCAGCTGGGTCAAATTAGAGCACTTTTCTCCGAGCCTCAATACCACCGTTACATAGACGTGTCGTCGTATGTGGTGTACATCAGTTGTTTGGTGTGGGAAGCTGTTATTACCCGTGATTTTCGTGGTGCACTCCGCGAGGCAGATGCCATCTGGTATCTAGCGCATCATGAGAATTGCGCGACGACGCCTTCGGTGTACCAGGCGAAGCTTACGCTGCATTATCACGCGAAGGACGTTCCTGGTGCGGGTTCGCTCTTCATGTCGTATCTCCGGTACTTTCGTCCGAAGGCCATGACGCCTTTCATCTCAACCTACGCAAAGCTCCTCTGGAGGACGGGGCACCGCGACGATGCTATAAAACTAACCTCGAAGTACAACGTCACTCAGACACTCCTCAACCGGCACCAGCATTCAACCACAGAATAGTGGGCTTTTTTTTTTTTTTTTTTTTTTTTTTTTTTTTTTTCCCATCAAAGATCATGCAGGTTTTTTTTTTTTTTTTTTTTCTTCTTTACACAGAGGAAGACCACCTCTTCCTTTTTTTTCTTTTCTTATTTACACTCTCTCCCTCCCCCCCCTTTTTTTTCCAAAATGACAAAACTGAAACAAAAAACCTTGGACAACAAGGTGTACTGCAATGTGAGGCTGTCCTTTCTATTAGTGAGCGCAACGGCGATAAGCACACTGCTGTCGCTGGCAGGGGGCCTTTTAATGTACAGCGAATCTCTGAAGTCCTTAGAAGGGGTCGTGAGGGACATATCAGACGCACAGGTGCAAAGACTGAAACTGGAACTCGAGCAAAGCTACGTTGAGGCACTAAGAGCAGAGAAAGAGCTCCACACAGTAATCCTGGGCAGGATACAGGGACAGCATCACATAGGAACGCACCCCAACAAATCACTAAATATTCACGACAACGACACAAGAACATGGGAAGAACAACTGGAATGGGAGACATTCCCACGCGTGCGGCACTCCTGGTGGCTAGACGAAGTGGGTGTCGAGGTGGTACCCCATGTTGAGGACGACCCCGCTCTGTTCTTCATGCACACCTGGAACGAAATCATAGCCGGTAAGCTGTCGTACGTAAAGGCATTCTACAACCAGGTAAGACAACCAGCAGGAAGCGTCCACAGGGCCACAGCTTACAATGTACACACGGACAATGGTACAATCGTCAATGAAAGCTATCAGTGGGACTTGATAGCTTCGGAACGTGCATGCCACGATGGGATGCTTAACACATCGACGGCAAAGGCCGGTGAACGCCTCGCACAGTGCGCAAAGAAACCGGAACTGTGGCTATCCAGCGACTTAACACCGTTTATGTACATATTTTTGGACACTTGGTACGCCGCTCCACCCCCGCCCCATCCATGGTCTGTCTATAAGTTCTTCGGGGTAAGGGTGGCATGGTATTTCCGACAGTGGGAGATCCGCTTGAAGGAGTACACCGAACGAAACAGCAACACCGAAGTCCTCATTTTCGACCAGCTCACAGAAATAGTGTACGCGAGCAGTTCAGTAACTGAAACAATATCAAGTTCATGCCTTGGGCAGGACAGGGACAATATTTACTCTCGTTTGGAACAGTGCGCGATGCAGCTTACGAACCAATCCAAAATGGAAAACGCATGGAATGCAGTAGGGCGTAGGTGGCCCGGCTTCTGGGTCGAGAACATAGAAGGCGGAGAACACTTCATCCGCACGCAGACGTTGTTGCGGCTTGACAACGGCCGCAACACCATTACCTTCGACTCTGTAATCCTGTGGATCCAGTCCACCAGCGTGGTTGAGGACAAGGTTGACGCAGCACTAATTCTGCTCATCGCGTTCTGTTGTGTTGTGCTGGGATGCGACCTCTTTGTCCTTCTTCTGGAATACGTTTTTGTAGTAATCCCCATATCCAAGATTTCCAGTTCCACATCGCATCTCGTCACGATGGACCTGGACGGTGCTCATCGAGAGATCGTTGCTGCTATACGACAATGGGCAAATGTTGGTGAAGTGGTTCACCTAGCTGATGGCCTGTTGTTCGCGTGCCATGTCCTTGAACAGTATAAGGCGTACCTTCCGAGTACGCTGTTTGTCATCCAAGAACCGGAAACATTCTCCTCAGACGGCGAGGGAACGGAGAATTCTGGGAGCAGCAAGGGCTTCGTGAAGTCGCGTCTGAACGTCGGGCTGAACAGTTTGAAGGGCGCGGTCATGAAAATACGCTTGAATGTTGAGTCGCCGAAAACACACTGCTCGGACTTCAGCAACACAATCTCAGTCGTGCTTGAAAAACTAACAGCAACAGGCGGGGTTCTTCACGCATTTACACTAACCGATCCAGAAGTACTTCACATGTCATGGGGCCTATCTGCAGCATGCGGCGATGTCATCTTTAAAGCATGTACCTGTGCTGTTTATTTGGAAAAAGCTAAGATTGTCAAATGGGGTTCCATTGCATATGGAGCACTTGAGGCAGGGAACGTTGGCAACTCCACACATAAGGGTTTTGCGATAACAGGCGCACCGCTGAAGAATTTGAACGCAGTGTTTTCGTTAGCCACGTACTTTGGGGAAAGGGTGGGTCCTGTCGTTGCGCTGCCGTTGAGCGCGTCTGAGCCTCTTAAAGGAAGGATTATGACCGCGGCGATTGGGTACATTGTTGGTGATTCACTGAATTTCCTTTCGGTTCAGGTGAGCGGCTGCCTCGACAGTAGCAGCGATGAATGGATGTACACAATGGTCTCCTCGCCTGCGGACCCTTTGTTGGATATATTTAAGCAGCTCTTAACAGAGCACGATGCTAAGCGTGAAATCTCGGGGCAGGCGGAGTCAATAGCTTCGGTGGACACCAGCAAGCTGGGGAACGTGCAGGAGTGGGTGCACAGCAGGTTGAGGGAAGGAAAATTTCTTTTCCGGATAACGGAGCCGTACTTATCTTAGCTGTTTTTGGCTAAGGACGGCACATTTTTCTTTTCTTTTTCTTTTTTTTTTTTTTTTTTTATTTCGATTTTTCGCGCGAGAAAAATCCCCATCGATTGGCTTTAAGATGCTGAAGCTCGCATCCCCAAATAGCTCTTTTGGAGTGACTGCGGCCGATGTTATCTTATCGATCAAAAATGCCATCCATGACTGAAAGGCGGACCCCACGGGTGGCAACAAGATGCATGACAAGCATGTGTAGGTCCACGGTGGGCACCAACCAGCGCAAAAATAGATCGAGTTCCCCCCCCTCCCCTGCTTTTTCACCATCGCCGCTGGAATGCGCGCGGCCAAATATTCCCCCCCCCCATTTTTTGAGGCGTCCTGCCACATACCGCAGGTACCCTTAAATGTCTCTTTCTTGTGGCTAATTTTAGCATTGCACGCTTAACGCCACCTAGTGTTGCAATCAAAGCCCCATTTTTTTTTTTATTAAAAATATTTTAATTAAAACTAAGGTACAAGGTACAAAAAAAAAAAAAGAAACCCTTTTCTGAAGGATTAGATCTTGTCTCCATCTCCATCATAAGCAGTAAGCACAGCCTGCTGCCTTTTGTGTGGTTAAAGGTCGAAAAGCCACTTTCGCATGAAAGGAACAACACCCCGAAGGGGTCGTTTTGTATGCAGGAGGTTTCCTTTCTTTTTTCTTTTTTTTCGGCAGGGGATGTCCTACGGGAGTACACCCTGCGCTGGTATGCAGGCAGCAGGAACACGTCAGTCTCGACGGTGGAGCTGGCACTGGACTTCGAGAACGTGACTGGGAAGACCCTGGGGAAGAAGATCTGGCACACATGTGCAGCCCTGCAAGCGAAGAGGCAGGAGGTGTACCACACACCACCAGTAGCTGGAGATCACAAAAAAACCACCTTAATTTAACTTGAACAAGAAAAACAAAATTAGGGGTCGAAAAATCTTATTGTTGTTGTTTTTATTTTTATTTTTTTATTTCACTCTTCGTCATTTTCTTCACTCACTAGGGGCCTCAAAATTTAACGCGAAATCGCCATAATTTAACTAGTTAAATTATGAGATTTTCGAGTTAAATTATGGGGCTTCAGAGTGAAAAAATGGGTCTTGTCGTGGAAGAAAATGTACCCAACCCCTTGAAAATTCTTTTTGGGGACGGGGTATTTTGACTATTTTTGGCCATCTGAGGCCATTCCAGCCCTTAAAAGTGGGAATAAGTGCCTTACTTCCCCTTTAAATGCCACGGCGAAATAGCTACCCTGTATTACCTTAGGAAAATCCCCAAAAAGCTGACCTGCGTGAAAAAAAACAGCAGTGAAAGCAGTGAAGAGTGAGTGACTCAAATGACGAAGAGTGAAATAAAACGACTTACTTGCCGCCAAATGAGCCATTATTTAACTCGCGTTAAATAATGACTCATAATTTGTTGGCAATACATAGCTAAGGGGGGGGGGGGGGGGGGCGAATAATTCCCTCCCAAAGAATGTGTTTTTTTCCCAAATAATTCCCGACCCCCTTTCTTTTTTATTTTGGGGGGACCGGGGGGTCACATGTTAGTCGTGCAACGGGCTTTTCTCAGTTATGCCTGTGCAGGTACTAGCCTACCTAACCCATGTACTACACCCCTTTTTTGACTAAAAAGTCGATTTCCGCCTGGTTTTGGGCACTTTTTGGGCACTTACGAGCAATTCCTTTGCATTTTGAAGAACAGGGACATCACATACCGCAGGTACCCTTAAATGTCTCTTTTTTTTATTATTATTATTACTGTAAAACGAAAACTCCCGGACGGAAAAATGTCCGAGTTTTTTTGGCGTCCGGGAATTTTTCCGTCTGGGAGTTTTTCCGTTCGGGAATTTTTTTTAGGTAAGGCCGTCAGGGGCCTGGTCCACTACCACCTACATACTGGCCTGGGCTGCAAACGGCAACCGCGCGAAGAAACCCCCAGGGTTCCCTTTCTGCATCTTTGTCCTCCCTTGCTGCCCTGAGGCAATCAACTTGTCGAGCCTTCGTGTGGCCTACTACCTTTCTTAATAGATGATTTACAGCTGCGTTCAACCCAATATCCATCGGTTGAACCATGTAGGTGAGCCCAGGGGGACAAAAGCAATGTGCACGTTTGCGCCTGCGAACAACTCTACGAACCCATAGGCATAGGTCGTGTGAGAGTTGTGGTCGCCGCCAAGCAGCAGAATCGGCCCGTTCGGCAAAACCATGGGAATCGATGATTTATAGCAAAAAGGAAGAAACAGCTCCGTAACCCAGATACCGAGTATCATAATTAGCCCAATGATTGGGCGATGCCGTTAGGCTCCATTCGGTGGGCGGGTGCTTGACCAGGGCACGGATAATCCCTGCCGGTTACGTTTCCGCTTTGCCTTTGTATTTAACCATCCAGCCAAGGAAACAGCCAGCTGTTCGGTTATAGCCCGTTTTGTCCCCCAAGCCACGGACTTTTACGACCTTGGCACCCCTTTTTGTTTTGGTTTTTAACCCCGTATTCCAGACCAATTCCGGCCTTACTTTATGGGTGTCGATTATGGACCTGAATTCCATGGTGAAACAGCGTGCCTTCTCGTTGTCCTTCTCGTTTCCGGGCTTTCCGGAGGTGGCTTGCGGCTTTTGTCTTTCTTGCTGCAAAATTTTGTCAGCCTAGCCAGTGGAAAAGGACAGTGCCCCACCAAAGTCTATATATATATATATATTTTTTTTTTTTTTCCTACTTGCAGACCTTTAAATTTCTCCTGTTTTCCGCCCCGGCACGGTGCAACTAATACCTCTCTTGTTACACACTGTACACACACAGAAGAAAAGAACAACAATTGATTTCTTGTGTAAATGATGGCTCCTCATTTCCCGTGGTTTTGATATTGGCATCGTTTCAAAAAAAACCAATTGACACTTTCAATATTTCTCTAAGTACTTTTTTCCAAAGAAAAAGATTTCTACAACTTTCCCGGCCCAGGTTAGGAAAGAAAACACCCCAGAAAATGGGAAAGTAAGTGTTACTAGTACCCAGAAAATAGAGGGGGTGACAAAAATGGATGCTTTTAAACTTGCTGTTGAGAAGCTAGAGGTAAAAAAAAAGGGTATTCGTACCGAGAAAGGGTAAATGGGAACACCTCGGCGATCAGGACACCCGCCACAGGTTCTTGAGGAGCTCAGTGGCAACGAGTGCGCCGTGCATGTAGTTACTGATGTCTTTGGCCCGTACAAAAAGAAGATTCTTGAGTTTCCGGATTTTACAGGTGCTATGAGCTCAGGAGCACACCAAAGGGTGTATTGCTACGTGTGCGTCCACGAGCTAGAAGGAACTAAAGTACATCATCAAAGAACTCGATGCAGACAGGGCAGAGAAAAGGCCCCCAGTCTATGTATCTTGTGATGAGTATGAGGACGTTCCTGATAGCCTTCCCGGACTTGAAAAACGAGAAAAAAAAGTAACCAAATTACAAAAACACTCGACACCCCATGACAAGCCCAAAGCACCAAGTACACCTACGAATGAGCCTCTTAAAACCCCCCAAAATGCGGTAGAAGGCCTAATAGTATGAAAAAGAAACGAGGTCGCCCACTCAGCAGCAGCACATCTCAGCAGCAGAAGACTAGGAAATGAAGGTTTCCACTTTCAACATCATTTCAGCCACCTTCTAGCAGTGAGTTCCGCTATTTCTTGCTATTGAAAGCATACTCTCTGCCCGATTTTGACCCTAAAACTGAATTTTTCATAGGTCAAAATAGCACCCTTGAGCAATTTCTGACCCCGGGTTCTTTCCTGATATGGGCCGGGAAATATGGAGAATTCTTTTTAAAGGGGGCGGCATGCCCAAAGATGCAACGAAAGTGTCAATTGGCCTCATTTTTTTGGGGGGGGTTTTTTTTGAAATCGACCCATATTCTAACCTATAGTAGGCCTCAGCTTAGGAAGAATTAAGTCACCCCATACATACACGAATCCGTGATTTTATTTTATTTATTGTTGTAAATTGCTCAGCAAGAAAAAGAAGAAGAAAGAAAAGAAAAAAAAGGGGGGGGGGGAAACGGGAAAATAAAAAAGGAACTACTATTTTTCACCCTTTTCGTCATCGTCTGCGTAAACCCATACACAGTACTTGACCAAGGGGTTGAAAAGGTAATTACGGAAATCAGATCGATTTTTTAAAGGAAATCGAATTTTTTTTTTTTTACGCCCAGAAATATTGAGGGGGGGGTTTTATAGCACTTCCGTGCAATATTGAAACCCCCCCCCCAAAAAAAGGCAGTTTTTCTGCTGTATTTCTTTTTCTCTTATTAATTTTTCTTTTCTTTGCACACTTCCGACTTCTGGGTGCGTAGCGAACACCTGAATTGAGACGTGGCAAAAACAAAGAATAAGGCAAACAAAGGCGGGGAGCAACTTTATGGCATGCTTTGGAGCCGACAGTTAGCGCTGGTTGCCTTGTGTCAACCTTATATTTATTTTTCCTTCTACCCTCCCCCCCCCTTGCTGCTTTCTCTTGATCTCTTTTTTTTCTTTCGCCGTTGTGGATTTCAAGTCCAGTAAACAGTTTTTCCTTGGTCACACCCCAGTCACTGCAATCAGATAGCCCCGGGTTACGGTGGCTATAAAAATTTGGGAATCTCACACTATTCCAGATTTTCTGTGGAGACTCGGGGAATGTGTTATCCCCCAATGTGCAAAAAAAAAAAAAAAAAAAAAAAAAAGAGGAACTGGCCGTTGTTTGTACGTGCCGGGTAAAACCTGGAGAAGTTTGTCAACCCGCAACACGTTGCCAACGTTCCCCTTTTGTTTAGACAAGTCAAAGACTCGTTCTTGCAAAAAAAAAAAAAAAAAAAAAAAAAAATAGCTATTTACTGCCAACAAGTAATGACTTTACCGTTACCTCGAGGTTCCGCATTTTACCGTCGAGGGCCCGCAGGGCCCGAGATGGTAAAATGCGGAACCGAGAGGTCGGTAAAGCATTACTTGGCGGTAGGTAAGTGGTTTTATTTCACGACACTCTGAAATTACTTCACCACGAGGGGCACAACAGGGTGACAAGGGGTACAACAAGAGAGGGGTTACAAAGGTTACAATACAAGTTGTTTTTCCTCCTTTTGTTGACTTAGAGCTGCCGCTGTCGCTGGCATTGCCACTGTCACCATCTCTAATCAGGCCTTCCCATACCTAGCGCGGCCGCTGGCTCCTTTTTTTCTGCTGCTTCGGTATTTTGAAGTCTTTTGGGGAGCTTGGGTAAGCTGACTAAGTTACCCTTACCCACAGAAGAGTTACCGACAGAAACTGGGAACAAGGCCTAGCCAAAAGTGGGCAAATTGGGAGGAAAAAGTAGTCCAACTTGGAACTGAGCCGAGGCAAAAGTTGGCCAATTGAGCTGAACCTGGGGGGAAATTAGCAAACTGAGAGGAAAAAGTAGCCCCACTGGGAACCGAACCGAGGCAAAAATTGGCCTACCGAGGCATATTATTTAACGGAAACCCCCTATTACTTCACGGAAAACAGGCCATTATTTCACCGTGAAGTAATGAGATTTAGCGTGAAGTAATGGGCCCCCCAGTGCGTGAAGTAATTTCTGAAGAGTGAAATAAAAAAAAAAAAAAATAAAAAAAAAAATCATTTTCGAAAAGCAGTTTTTTTTTTTTTTTTTTTTATTTTGTCAGGTGTGCACTTTTAACTACTATTCCCCCCCCCGCTTTTTTTTCCGTTCTTTTTTTCTTTTTTTTTTATACAAAAAAACAGTGAAATTAACGACTACCAACAGGAAAAAAAGGGGGGGGGAAATAAGCAGAAAATAAAAAAAAAAAGAAATGGCCGAGCATAGACAAGGCATATCACATGCGATGGCCTTCCATAACAGAAGGAAGAGCGAAGCCGAAAGGACAAAAATGAGAGAGAAATGGTATATAAAGAAAATAAATAAAAAAAAAAAAAAAAAAAAAAAAACCAACAGCGACCCCTTGTACCGCCCTGTCCCGAAGGACATTTCAAGAAGCATGAATCCTGTAGTTTTCTTTGAATTGTCTAAAGGATTGTCAGTGTGTATGTTTTTTTTTTTTTTTTTTTCAAGGAAAAAAAAAAAAAAAAAAAAAAAAAAAAAAACTACAGTCGGACGCATTGAAATAGAACTATTTGCAGACATCGCCCCCAGATCATCAGAGAATGTTCGTTGCCTGGCAACGGGCGAAGAAAAAGGCAGCCTAACCTACGTAGGGTCCGAGGTTGGCAAAGTCCACCAAACCCACATAGAGCTCGGATCCATCGGCGACGGCAACGTCACGCTCTACGGAAAACCGTACGACCCAGAACCCTCAGAACTTTTGCACACCGACGTTGGGGTAGTAAGCATGACACCATCGAGCCCTGGTAAGATTGCAAGCCAGCTTCAAATCACTCTTTCCAAAGCAGAATCTTTAGATGTAAACTGCAGCGTGGTCGGACGCGTCTTAGCTGGAATAGACACTCTAAAGAAAATCGCCTCGATGTCCGTGTCTCATGGCTACCTCACGGAACCCCTTCATGTTTCAAGCTGCGGCCAGTTGTCAACACGTATTCGAAAAGTTCGAAGCCAGCGAGCCGAAGAACGAGATCTCAGAGAACAAGCTGCAAAAGAAGCGGAGGTCATCGCGGTGAAAGATTCTATCCTGGACGAGGTTGCTGCTAGAAAATATGTCGCGAAGAGAAAAATCGCGGTGATCGGTGAAGATGACGATGAACAGGCCAAACTTGCACGCGACGAGGAGCGAAAAGCAAGGAAGGTGGTCACCAAAACAAAACGAAGGTTTTTTTAGAACCCTTTAAAAGTTTAATTGATCTGCTTTCTCTCATTAACTCAGGGAAAAAAAAAAAAAAAAAAAAAAAAATGAAAGTAGCCATGTATCTTGCGATGCTTGCAACTGCAGCCTCTTGCGCTAATGTTACAGTCCTCTTGGATGCGTCCCAGTCGATGCACCCAAACGGGTATAATGCTCTTCTAGATCAAATGCAGGAATGGGAAAAGGGTTTGAACGGTGGTGTTAAAGTCAGGTACTTGCAGTGCTCCACGGTAGTGAGGGAGGCGCCGAACGGGACTCGAGATGTACTGCAGTGGCATAAGGAGAATTTTATAGGGAAGGGAAGCCTCATAAAGGAATGCCTCTCAAGAGCCGTGAGCACTCGGCCAGGCTTCCTTGTAATTACTATGGACACTCCTCCTCATGACGATCCCGTGGTTCCCACACCTTCGCAGGCTGGTGTTCCTACATTTGGTGTAGTATTGAGGAGAACTGCGATTCACACTAAAATGGACATCGCGGTGGAGGCGACGTTGGAGGACTTGGAAGTTGTTTCCGAGCCTGTTGAAGAATTTATTTACAACACTATGATCGATGGCGTTGGGGAGGTGATGAATGAGATTTCGGCAAAGTTTGCTTGAAAAAAAAAAAAAAAAAAAAAAAAAATGTTTTATAAAAAAAAAAAAACGAAAAAGTCGGGGAAATACTGGTCAAGGTCGTTCTCCCGTTTTTTTTTTTTTTTTCCTTTTTTTTAAAAAAAAGGAAACTGGACACAATCAAGACACACAATCTTTTTTTTTTTAACAGTAAAAAAAAAAAAAAAAAAAAAAAAAAAAAAAAAAAAAAAAAAAAGAAATATCGCAGGAGCCGGAGTTTCTTCCTTTTGTTTATCGTATTAAGTTATTGTATAAATACTAAAGGAGGAAAAATAGGGGAGGGGGGGGGGGGGGGGGGGACAAAAGGAACAAAAAAGGGGGGAACAAAAAAAGGGGGGGGGAAGAAAGAAAAAGAAATGTTCTTTTTTTAAAATATAAAATATTGTCAAATCTTATTTTTTTTTCTCCCCCCAAAAATATTTTTTTTTTGTTTCTACTTTTCCTGCCCAAAGAAAAAAAAGGCTTCTTTTTTCATATTTTCACCCCTTTTTTTTTGTTATTCTTGACCTTCTTCGTGTGTGGAGGGAGAAACAGTTTTTTAAAACAAAAAGAATTCTTTTTTTCATTATTTTTTTTTTCTTTTTCTGTTTCTCACCCCACATATACTCTTCTTCTTTTTTGGCTTTTCAAAAGAAGAGGGACACTCCTTTCCTCTGAGCTTAACATAAAACAAACTCCGAGAGTATAGTAAAGATATAGAACCGAAAGTTACTAGGAACCACACCCTTTTCTTTTTTTTTTTCTTTTTTTTTCCACCACACCACCACTCTCCCACGAAAAGGAGAAGAAAAAAAAAAGGGCGGAGAAAAAAAAAAAGAAATAAAAAAGAAATAGAAGTACTTTTTTTTTTTTCTTTTCCCCATCTGCTTTCCCCAACCCCCACCTTCAAACGTTTTCACCATCACAAAAAAAAAAAAAAAAAAAAAATACAATTTTCTCTTTCCTTTCTTTTTTTTTTTTGACTTTTATATAAAAAAAAAAAAAAAAAAAGGAGGTGGAGGGGGAAAAAAAAAAAAAAAAAAAAAAAAAAAAAAAAAAAAATGTCAGGAGGCACACCCTCAACATCGCTTTCATGCCAGTCATGGGGGAAGCCCAGGTTTACCAAGGAGACGGTAGCGTTAATGGGGCCCGACGGGGCACCGATCTTCGAGATACCCATTTCAAGCATTGAAAACCAAAGCGCAACAAAGAAATCTGGCGATGTAATCATGGAGCTCGACGGTGACGATGAGGGTTGCTGTGAAATAAGGCTCAATATGCGTGAGGGGTATGACATGGAAGGCGGGGTCGACGGCGGTAAGAACACCGCGGAAAGCTTCGTGCAAATCCTGAAGGCTAAACAATCCATCAGGTCCTCAATCGATCTGGGGCCGCTCGTTGTGGAATTCAAGGAGATCTCGTCCCTCGTCCCAAGGGGTTTGTTCTCCCTCAAGATCCACTCGAAGCACCTCCACCTCGTCGGGAAAGCCAGCAAGAACGCGAAAACCATGTTGGAATGGACAATCCCCTTAAACACCATTTCAGAATCTGGAATGTATCTGCTGGACAATCCGAATTCTGCGGAATCGAAGTGGATGTGCGTATCATTGACAAAACCCATTCGCTCTGGGAACGTAGCGCATTCATGCTTGGTTTTCCAGGTTGAGGACGATATTGTTGAAATTAATGTTAATTTGTCTCCGCTGACGGACGAGCAGAAGAATGTGAAAACGAAGGACGGCGAGCCAATGATAACTGAGAATATGAACGGACCGTTGGCGGAGACCGCTCCAAAATGTTTGAAATCGATTTCTGGCGCAAAGCTGATCACGCCTCTTCCCGATGTAGGGCCCTTTGCCGTTTCCGACAAATCCGGTAAGCAAGGATTTTTATTCTGTCTTAAAAAATCGTTGCTGTTCGCGCCAAACCCAGCGATTCCTATCCGTCACGACAAGATTTCAGTCTTGACGTTTACAGACGTTCATAGCGGTGGTAACACATTAGGGGTTCAGTTCAAGATGCAGGCCTCCACGTTGGCTTTCCAGGGCTTGGACCGAGAGGATTTACCAGCGATAACTGCATATGCCAAATCAAAGGGTATCAACGTTGATGGCCTCAACAAGGAGGAAGAGGATGCTCTGTCCGACATCTCGTCGGCCGACAACTCGTCTTATGACAGAAAGAAGAAGAAAGCTAGGCATTGATTTGATCTTTTTTTTTTTTTTTTTTTTTTTTAAGTGTATGATCAAAAGAAAAGAATTATCCCAGATTTTTTTTTTTATTTTAGAATTTTTTTTTTTGTGCCCTCTCCCTTTTTTTTTTTTTTTTTGGCTTTTAAGCCAAAAGAAGAATGGGGGAAAAAGAAAATTAAAAAAAAAGACCTCTCTAAGTGTTTTTTTTTCTTCGTCTTTTAAAGAATAAAAAAGATGAGCTCCCCCCTCTCTCTCTCCCCCCCCCCCCCCCCCTAAAGAATTTAGATGTTTTCTTTTCTCTCCCCCCCCTCCCTTCCCCGCCGCTTTTTTTTTTCCCTCCCCCTCATTTTTTTTTTCTTTTTTATCCTATTTATTCCAATTTTTTTTTTCCCCCCACCGGCCCAAAAAAAAAAAAAATAGCTATTTATTGCCAACAAATAATGAGTCATTATTTAACTCGAGTTCCCGAATTTTTTGCACGAGGGCCCGCAGGGTTAACGAGTGTTAAATAATGGCTCATTTGGCGGCAAGTAAGTTGTTTTATTTCGCTTTTCGTCATTTGAGTCACTCACTCTTCACTGCTTTCACTGCTGTTTTTTTTTCACGCAGGTCAGCTTTTTGGGGATTTTCCTAAGGTAATACAGGGTAGCTATTTCGCCGTGGCATTTAAAGGGGGAGTAAGGCACTTATTCCCACTTTTAAGGGCTGGAATGGCCTCAGATGGCCAAAAATAGTCAAAATACCCCCCCAAAAAAAAACTTTAAAGGGGTTGGGTGCATTTCTTTCCACGGCGAGACTCATTTTTCCACTCTGAAGGGCCATTATTTAACTGCAAAATCTCATTATTTAACTAGTTAAATAATGGCGATTTCGCGTTAAATAATGGCCATTTCGCGTTAAATAATGAGGCCCCTAGTGAGTGAAGAAAATGACGAAGAGTGAAATAAAAAAAAAAAAAACAAAAGGGTGAAAAAAAAAAAAAAAGAAAAAAAAAAATGCCGACCCTTCCTGAATGTATATGTTACAACAACAACGGAACCCGTTGCGTGGGTGCCTCGACGAAATGCGAGGAGTACCTGAAGGAGGTGGGCGCGCAAGCTTGGCCGGGGATATTCCTCTTCGCGGTGATGATCGGGGTGGCGTGCTGGGGATACTGCCGCTGCTGCTGCAAATGCGCAGGAAACTGGAAGGCCTCCGGGGGCTGCTGCGGCACTGGGAACAAACAGTTCCTCGGTTACGGAACCACACAAGTCATCATCTACCGAATCCTCATGCTCTCACTCTTCATAGCAGGAATTGCAGTATGCTCGCCAGCAATGGCCCTCAGCGTCAAGGTTTCCGACGGCATTCACGGCTTATCCAACAACTTCATCTTCCTTCAGGACGACATCCTCTTGGCAATCGGTGTGATGCGAAGCCTCTACCCAAGACTTCAAGACACGGGGAACACCGTTCCAGATGTGCTACGATGGGTCGATTCGATAACAGATCAACTGACAGATTTCAAGGATGTCGCGGACACTGTAAAAGATGTGGATAAGTACCGCCACGACGCAACTATGATCCTGCTGGCCACCTCGCTCGCGCTGCTCCTTGTGGTCGCGTTGGTCGGAATCCTCAAGATCGGCCCGAAAATTTCGTATGCAATATTTTTCATCGTTATTTTTGTCGGAGCGGTGCTGTCCGTCACTACGATCGTGCACCATTTTCTGAACATAACGTCTTTGGACACGTGCGAGGACCTCCCGGTGTTGATCACGCAGCTGCAAACAGTTTTGGAGAAGGAGCTCGGGTGTTTGCAGGGTTCAAAAGACGGGATGTCGCAGTTTCTTCAGTACATCGACCAGACGAAAACGTCGTTGTACTCAAGATTGTGCACCGGGGGTGTTATAAATGGAGTTTGCTTGCCATTTGAATGCCCTTCTTCCGTGTGTTCAGCTGGGACAGATCTTAGACAGGTTTCCAATGTGTTGGATTCTCGGTTGGGGTCTGCGTACCAGGGGCTGAGTTGGGTTGGGGATTGTGCCGACCCTTGTAGCGTGCGTAAATGTGGGAATTTATGTGCTTCGGGTAGCCCGTTGCGTGATAGTATCGGTCAGATTACTGCGGAGTGGGATATTCTCATTCAGATCGACAGGCAGGTTATTCCCATTGCTACATGTTTCACCTTGCGGCACTTTTTGAGCGTTATAGATGGGGATTTGTGCGGGAGTGTGAAGCCCGGCATGAAGGGATTGTTCGTAACGTTCGTCTTTGTGCAGCTTCTTACCGTTGCGGCGTTGATCTTGTTGCTCCTCGGGCCGAAGAGGTTCGTAGATTCATCGAGAAGCTCGCATACAACTATGGTTCACAAACATGAAGATAATTCTTGATTTTTTTTTTTTTTTTTTGGTTTCCCCCCCCCCCTTTTTTTTGCTTTCCAGCAAAGAGAGAGGGGGGGGGGGGTGAAACAGTTTTTTTTTTATAAAAAGTTATAGCAATATATATGAGCTCGGCCCCACCCCGGGAAAAAGAATATCTGCTCTTTCGGTGATCTTAGATGCAACCTAGTTACACGTGTTGAGGTGGTGCACCACATTTTTGTCATCATTACTTCATACTGTCCTTTTTATTTTTTTGCTCAGAAATATGCGAAAATCCCCAAAAAAAAGAGAAGTGGTAGACATTTTTTTTCCGGGACGAGCTTGTAAAAAAAAAAAATTCTTTCCCTCATTTTTTCTTGACATCCTCCCTCCGATCCATTGGTGCAAACAAACGGATCCGAGGGTATACCTGCAGACCCACATTCGCATCGTACGACAAGGTGCGCTTCATCCTCGAACAGCGACTCGCAACCGGTTCACCGGGGGAGAGACGACTGGAGCGACAAGCTCGTGCCGACCTACCTCGAACCTACCCGAAGTATCCCCACCCCATCTGCCGATAAAAATGCAGCGACGCAGAAGGGTAACAACATAAGATAGACCCCCCACCACGCTGCACACTTAACGCCAAATAGTGTTGCAACCAAAGCCCCATTTTTTTTTTTCTTTGTATTTTTTTTCTTCTTTTTTTGGCACAGCATTTTTTTTTTTTTTTTCCCCCAAAAAAAAAAATAAAAAAAACAGGATCCCCCCCCCCTCCCCACCAGAAAAAAGAATCAAAAAAAAAAAGAAAAGAAAAAAATACACCAACGAAAAAATATACTGTTTCACCCCCCTGTTATATATGTGTTGCTGAAAAAAAAAAAAAGAAGAGAAATAAAAAAAAAAGGATTTTATATTCCTTTTTTTTCTTCTTTTAAAAAAGGGGAAAAGCCATGACGGCCCAAGAAGTTTATGGAACGCATCTACGTGTCCCGGGTACACCCCCGCCGCCCCCGCCTCCGAAGGGGCTGCGGCAGGCCAGAAGAGGCAGCGCAGTTAGTTCAAATGGGGGCATGCTTCTCCAAAAAGTAGAACAGCTGGGAAACGGGAAAATCAAAACAAAGCTGAGAAACATTAAATCTGCAGATACCCTCGAGTGGCTTGAAAAACTCCCCTCGGACCCGATAAAAAACCAAGCCCTCGATCAGCTCGGCCGCAGCGTCTCCCTCCTAGCAAGGGAACGCCAATTCTCCACACTCTGCACAATTCTTGCAATCATCGCAAGCCTCACAGTAACATGCTGCTACATAAACAGCTCGGTATATTTTGAAATACTATTGTCGGCAACGACAGTAATCCATATAATATCTGTTCTGCTCCTGCACAAGATACAGTATAAACGTGATTTAATATGGAGACCCGAGTGGCTCAAGGGAACGGGCATGGACGAGTACCAAACAGCAATGTTAATCGGCGAGGTGCTGCTCATTTCAATCCACAAACCGCCAACGATCGACGCGGTACCAAAAATTATAAACGTAATCGTCATCGCGCGGCTCTTCACGGCAGTCCGAACCTTGCGGGACATGTCATTTGCATCGTCAATGGGATCTATATTGGTCGGGGCGTTGTGTAATATCAAAATGGATTCGTTTTTCGTGTTTAAAACCCGGTTGTTCTCATCGCCTATTTTGACAATGTCACTCACATCGGGAATCGGTCTTATTTTGCTTTCATTTCTCACCTGGTTTGTAGAAAGCTCATACGGCGATTTGAACTTAGCACAGTCGTTTTGGTTCACATTTATCACTGCAACAACTGTAGGGTACGGTGACTACACCCCGTCGTCTGTGGGCGGGAAGATTGTCGGGGTTGTATCTGCGTTGTTTGGAATTGTTGTGACCGCGATACTTGTTTCTGTTGTTCAGCACAAGCTGTTGATGACAGGGATTGAGAAGCAGATTATTCTGTTTCTTTCGGAGGTGCAAAGGGTACAACAAACGAAGCTTAAAGCCGCCCGCGTCGTCCGCCAAGCGATGATTTATTCCCAGCTGAAGGCGATCGTCCGAAAATCCGGGAAGCAAATACCAGAACACCGAACGTACCTGTCATCCGTTTTGACAACAAGCACCACCATAAAAGTTCTGTACAGGGCGTGGATCAACCTTCAAGAAGCGGTGGAGGACATGCGAAAGCTGAGGAGGGTGACGTCGACGGCATGGGCACACATTAGTGTGTTGGATGTCCTCCACGCTGATAGTTCAGATATCCTTGCTCAGAATACCGTTTTGCAATATTTGATGCGGCCTGCGGATGAGCAGTTATCAGCGATGCTGCGGGTTGGGAAGTATAACCCGATTGCGAACAAATCACGGCGTAGGCAGAGCTTGACGGTGTCGCCTCCTGTTTCATCCCCGCCTCCTGAAGAAGATGAGGTGGAACAAATCGAGCTGAAAGAAGTCCGGACAGAAGGTTCCGACGGCAAGCACAGCACCGACGACGACGATGGTTCGGATTCCTCACCTAGATCACGACGGTCAAGAGGCTCCGTTACATCGCTAACGTCAACAAACTCCGTTCGAACCGCAGCGTCCACTGCCGCAATGGTTGATATGCTTAAATTGGTATGAAAAAAAAAAAATTAAAAAAAAAAAAAAAAAAAAAAAAAAAAGGCGGTTGGCGGTGCAACAAATGCTGGTACTCCTAGGAGGATAAAGCCTAAAAGGATGCGGAGGGCGTTTGAAGAGGATGATCAAGAAGATCCTTTAAGTGGAGCGAGCTACGAGGGGGACCCCAGTCTGCTCACGTCTCCTCTTCAACGGCGATTTGCGCCCAGTCATCTTCGGTCACCAGGGACAGGGACCACTGGGTCTAACAATGTTGCTGCTACCCTCGAGTCCATTGTTACTTCGCAGAAGAAGCTGGAAAACATGATGATGCACATGATGAAGGAGCTTTGCGTGACACCGTTTCCTGCGTCTGTGGTGTCGCCTCCTTCTCCTGCTGCTGTTCAAGATGCATTTCCTCCTAGAGCGGCGTACTTAGAATTAGACAGGGCAAAAGAAGCTGGGTGAGTTTTTTTATCCGTTTTCCCTCAACTCTCTCTCTCTCTCTCTCTCTCTCTCCTCCCCCCCTCCCTTTTTTTTTGTTTGTCATCAACGCCCTGCTCTCCATCATGATACGGGCCATCGAGCAAGTAGCGCCGGACGCCGAGGTGCTAGCATATGCCGACGACGCTTACCTGTTAGCGAAGCTACGCGACTCCCTACAAGCAGCGGTCGAAGGGACTCTGGAGTTCTGCGACCTGACTGGCATGAAGGTCAACGAGGAAAAG
Organism: Diplonema japonicum; assembly: GCA_964019335.1. Lineage (NCBI taxonomy): Eukaryota > Euglenozoa > Diplonemea > Diplonemida > Diplonemidae > Diplonema > Diplonema japonicum. The sequence goes on from OZ025729.1 coordinate 285,481, forward strand.
ACGGTTGGCTTTGGCACCGCAGAGGGTTACAAGTCGAGAGTCGTAGGACCGTACGGCGATTAGGAAAGGCTCGGTAGTTGCTGTACCTTACAAGACAGTGACGGACTTCAAAGGGCTTGGCGTGAAGATCAACACGCGCAGGACAGGAACGAAATGGAAGAGACCATCCACGGATGCACTTGACTCACTAGACCGGCTAGGGTGCACGAGATTAGCTTTCGAGACCAAAGCACACATGGTCAGCACGACAGTACTCCCGTCATGCCTCTACAGCGGGCCGTTCTCTCCCCCATGTGACGAGACACTCAAGAAGTTGTCAACGAGGGTAACATGCAATCTGTGGGGCCCGCATCATCGTGGACGATCTCCAACCGCGGTCAACACGGTCCTCTTGAAGGGGCACACCAGCGACCCCCTCTCCTATGTGATATACCACTCCCTGAAGGTAGTGTCCAGAGTGCTTGACGACGAGAGACTGCGACAGAGATGCACACGGATCGCTGCGGGGTGCGGCACGGGGTCCATCCCAATGGGGCCAGTAGGCAACCTGATATGTCGGTGGCTCCCCTACATAGGGTGGAACTGGACGCAGCTGCTAGACTGTAGGAACAAACCCTGGGCCGAGCGCGGGCACGCCTTTAGGGACGCGGTGAGGAAAGCCCGGAGCAGGTCACTGGCGAACGAAAGAAGCACAGTGAAGGGGATGGAGGCGGGAGCGGATCCCAAAACCAACCAACTGTGGAAGACAGCCAAGGACCCACTCATGTCCTACTGCCTGAGACGGGTGATCGCCGGAGGGGTCCCCTACCTTAGCCCGCATGCAGGTACGAGTCAAAGGAGCGTCCCCCTGGCACCAGAAGGAGATGGCACCGAGGAAGACGGGGACAGCATAGACCACGTCCCAACGACGGAAGTACCACGCACACAAGGGTTCAGGTGTGACCTGTGTGAGTCACCACACCCGGACACGGTAACCTTACTCCGCCATCAGCTCTACGAGTGTGCCTGCGCACGGGACGAGCTGGCACAGGACGGTTTGGAACAGGGGGCTATCGTAAAGATAAACGCAGCGTGCAGGGCACGGAAGAAGCGACGCCCCTTCCCAGCGGATGAGCAGAAAAGGGTGAAATCCCTCATCGCCATAGGAGGAAAGGCAGCTATAGGCTTCTCCAGGATGCCCATTTTTGCTACCCAGTCCACGCACGACAAGCTGATGGATTTGAAGGCCGCCTACAAGCGGGATCGCATCACACGACTCCGCAAGACGCTCGCAGCCACAATCGGGATGAAAGCAATGCTCCAGAAGGGGAGTATTAACAGATAGACCCCCCCCTCCCATAGGGCGGCCCTCTAGCGGGGGGCTTGTCCTGTACTTTGAGTTTTTTTTTTTGTTCTGGTTATTTTTTATTTTTTATTTTTTTTTTATTTGTTTCTTAGTGCGATTGAAGAAAAATGAAAACAAAAAAAAAAAAAAAAGATTTTTTTTTTAAAGAAAAAAAAAGAACGGGAAAAAAAAAAAAATAAATGGATTCTTTTCATATCTCTTTTTTTTTTTTTTTTTTTTTTTTTTTGTTTGAGTGTAATGGAAAAGCCGGCTTTTTTTTTTTTTTTTTCGATGGGAATTAATTTCCACAAAAAAAAAAAGAAAAAAAAGAAGAAGGTTCGGCATTTTTTTTTTCTTTTACTTTTATTCTTTTTACGAATGATTTTTAGATGAGGGATGAAATGAAGAAACTTACAGCTTTTCACTTTTTTTTTTTGATGTTTTCTTTTTTAAATTGAAAACCCAAAGCAACCAAAGCAAACAAAACAGAGAAAGAACAACCTTTTTTTTTTTACAGGTGTGTTCGGCTACCGGTGTGATCTTTTGAAAAACACGCTGGCCATCTTCTCTTTCTTCTTTTTCTTTTCTCTTTTTTTTTTTTTTTTTTTTTTTTTAGCAAGAACGAGTTGACTTGTCTAAAAAAAAAAAAAAAAAAAAAGGGGGCACCAACAAAAAAAGTTCCTCTTTTTCTCTTTTTTTTTTTTTTCAAGGTGGTGGATAACATGGAAATATAAGAAGTACAACAACATCAGATGTGTTGTTCGCTGTTGACCTCCTCGTCGGTCATCACCGGTAGCGCCCAAATGAAAGAACGTAATGCAGCAAACTGCACGAGCGCAGAATCTTGGTTACCCGGGACGCCCCGGCTAGAGTTGAGCACCCCGCACGCATTAAGGACACGACGCGGAACGCAGAAGAAGCTGCTGCTCGGCCGAGGAGCGCCCCCTGTAATCAAGTAGGTAGTTTGTTCTTCGTTGCACGCTTAACGCCACCTAGTGTTGCAATCAAAGCCCCATTTTTCTTTTCTTTTTTGGCTGCAATGATATATGAGCTCGTCCGGACGAAAATGTCAACACTTTTTTGGGCACCTCCGAAAATTTCTTGTTTTGATTATTTGAGCAAAAAAAAGGGCAGCATGCAACCATAGGAAGATGACAGATTTTCAGTCTGCGTCCATTCCTCCTGTCGCTTTTCACGGAAAAACGAAAATAAAAAAATGGAGTCTGGGTTATTTGTAACTTCCAAATTGAATCGTTTGCCAAAAACCATTCTAAGAAACATGTTTTTGCACGTGCGTTTTAAAAATAAAACAAACGGCGAGCATTTTGACCTATATGGTGTTCAAGCTTAGACTGCATTTCTGCACACAAAGTGGTGTCGGGCTACTTTTTTACTTAGAAATTTAACGGGGGTTTTACGCCGCATAGGAGGGTCTTTTGTTGACATTTTTTTCCGGACGAGCTCATATTTATTTATTTTTATTTTTTTTTTAAATTGAAATCGTGTGCATGGGGGGGGATATATGCTGCATTCTTTTTTTGCATTCACCCCCCCCCTCTCACGAAAAGGTAGTGGCAGATCTGTTTTTCATCTTTTGAGAAAACCTCTAAGTAGGCGATGCTTATGCTTTTCTTGTTTTTTTAGATCCATTCAAAACCCACGGTTTAGTCATGTTCTTGAGTTTGAAGCAGCCTCTTTCACACACATTTTTGCGCTGTTGAGCGGAGCACTTGGCGGATCTGGAGGAAAAAAAAAGCATTGTTTATTGGGTTTATCTTTTATTTCTTTTTTCTTTTCTTTGGCGGGCCGTTGCTTTGCTAACCACTTCGTTCCTATCATAGTGAATTTCCTTTATCTGTGTATTTTTTTTTTTTTTTTGAGAGAACCTTTTTTTTGTTTGTCTGTGAGAGGTTTTTTTTCTTTTTTTTTTTCTTTTGAGAATAATGGAAAGAAATCTGATGCTGAAACTCCGAGAAATTTTTAATGTCCCTCCCCTCCCCATTCTTTTTTTGTTTTAACATTATTGTAAAAACTAGTTGATGGCAGCGTAATGAGCTATTTTATTAGGTAAAATCCCGCTCGTGCGCAAACAAATGAAGCGCCATTTTTTTTTTTTTTTTGCACTTCGAAACAGGGGGTAAAAACATGGATCGTAATTTTTTTGGCTTCGGCAAAAAAAGAAAAAAAAAGGAAAAATAACAGCTTGCCCTAATTCTTTTTTTTTTTTTTTTGAGGTTGCGCGGCGACGGCCTATAACCGATATACGTCCACCTTAAACTCTTCCACCTTTTCTTTTTTATCCCCCACCCCCAGCATTTGCCTATCGTTTGTGCACCTGTGGCACTCATGATCTACTCCCCCGCCAGTTGTTGCCCAGCAGATGCTCTGGGTGGCGAACAGGCAGCAAACTACACGGGCTCAGAATCTTGGTTACCCAAGCACACCGCACGCATTAAGGACACGACGCGGAACGCAGAAGAAGCTACAGCTAGGCCGAGGTGCGCCCCCTGTAATCAAGTAAATGGTGCTTGTGCAGGTGCCCCCACCGGCTACCTTTAAATCATCGAGTTTTCTTTTCGTTCTTTTCGGAGTTTTGAATGAAATGGAGGTCATACCACTTTGCTGCAAACAAAAGGTGTTTCTCAAAGAAACCTTCTTTTTATTTTTTCTAACACATCCTTTTGTATTTGCGCTTCAGATACTTCAAAAAAGATATATTTATATTAAAAATAACAGAAAGAGGAAAAATCAAAAAAAAAAGAAAAAAGAAAAAAAACAAATAGAAAAAGAAGAAGAAGAAAGAGAAAGAAAATACAACAAACAAAAACGACATTTCATTTCCCCCATTTTTTTTTTTTTTTATAGCTCGTCCGGAAAAAATGCAAAATGTCCATACTTTTTTTTGGGGGGTTTTCAACAAAAGTCTTTCTCTGCATTCTACCCATAGCAAGATGACATAATTTCTAAAGAATATACCGCCCCCCTGTGTTCTGACCCATTTCTTGTGCAGTCCTACACCCGAGCTGGCTCCAGACGACCTTCTTTTTAAAAAGGCTTTTTTTTTCTTTTTCCCTGGTTTTTTTTTATGGTTGGTCATTTTGTGGTCATTAATATATATCCCCCCTCCCCCCCCCCGGACGGGTTTTCGTATTTTTATCTTTTTTTTTTTCTTCTTTTTTTTATTTTTTTTTTCCCCCTTCCACACACCCCATTTCTCTTATTTTTTTTTTTCAGTATTTCCCCCCCTTCATTCTCAAAAAAAAAAAAAAAAAAAAAAAAACAGAAACAAAAACAAAAAAAAAGGAAAGGGGACAAAAAAAAAAAATGGCATTAATGTGTTTGCTTGTAGGAGCGGTGTTAAGCCAGACACATACCTTTCAGAAGCTTGGTACACACAGCTACACAAGCTACTCTCAGCCTTTGGCAGTAGGGTCGTACGGCTCCTACTTCTTTGTGCTGCGAAACACACAGGGAGGCGGCGACCAAGTAGATGTCATGGAGAAGACCCAGACCAACCCAAAGTTCCTCTTCACCATCGACTGCCCAGCCCCCGACAGATGCTATGCAATGGAAGTCGACTCAGGCCGCTTGCTGATTGCAACCACCAAAGAGGTAAGGGTATATGACATAACAAACATCCGTGCTGTGCGGTACAAAGGGTCCTTCTACTACCCTAACGGCTGCGTCAACGAGCGCCCCAGGTCGGTCGCAGTGTCTAGTGCTGGTGTCATGTACACTGCGTGTGCCATCAACAATGATGTTATGTGGATCTTCTCTGTTGTCCTGAAGACGTCGTACGTCCCTGTGGAGTCTCATTCTTTCAGTATGGGGAGCGACCCTGACAGGTTGCTCAGGGGTCTGGCGTATTATGCTGGGAGGCTGTACATATCTTATAACTCTAGGGACGTGTTGGTCTACAATGTGTACCCCACTGGGCTGGTCATCTTGTACATTCACTTCCAGCTCTCGAGCAACCCTAGTGACAGATTCTCCTATTTTTCGGCCGTTGGTGAAGGTGGTTACCTGTACGCCGCCGTGGGTAGCACGCAGGGTGATTCGCTTCTGAAGTTCAATGCCGCTACTGGGGCACGTGTCCCGCTCACGCTGTCGTCCCCCATCCGTCCTGCCGACCGTACCTCCTGCCTTGACATGGCGCACAGTAGGGGGCGGCTTTACCTGGCGTGCATCACTGCAGGAGTCATTGTGGCGGAGCCGCAGCCGGGTTCATCTGTGGTGACCGTTCCCGCCGCGGACCAGGCTGTCTGGGGCATGGCCCTCCACGCAGATGATGAGTACCTCTACCACGCGAGCAGCAATGGGGCATCCGTGTACAGAACATGGTTAAACCCTCCCACCCCTGTTCCTACACCAGTGCCCACACCAGTGCCCACACCAGTACCTACCCCTGTTCCTACGCCAGTGCCCACACCAGTACCTACTCCTGTCCCCACAGCAGCACCTACCCCTGTTCCTACGCCAGTACCCACCCCTGTTCCTACGCCAGTACCCACCCCTGTTCCTACGCCAGCACCTACACCTGTCCCCACAGCAGCACCTACCCCTGTTCCTACGCCAGTACCCACCCCTGTTCCTACGCCAGTACCCACCCCTGTTCCTACGCCAGCACCTACACCTGTCCCCACAGCAGCACCTACCCCTGTTCCTACGCCAGTACCCACCCCTGTTCCTACACCTGTCCCCACAGCAGCACCTACCCCTGTTCCTACACCAGTACCCACCCCTGTTCCTACGCCAGTACCCACTCCTGTCCCCACAGCAGCACCCACCCCTGTTCCTACACCTGTCCCCTCAGCAGCACCCACCCCTGTTCCTACACCAGTGCCTTCTGTTAAAATGGTCGAGCTGCTTGGCGGTGCCGACCCTGTTACGAGGCCTGGTGCTGGTGCAGACGTCGAGGATGCCGCAACCGGTCAGAGGTGGGTTAATATACCACAGTGGCTGGAGGGGGCCACTGTGCACATGGGGGCGTATGGGAAGCAAGGGATGTCCCTGCAGCTCACCTGCCCGGCCACCCCCGCAGCCCTGCCGTGTACGTTTTACGTTGTTCTGCATAACTGTCTTCCGTGCAGCACTGCGTCGAACGGGGGGCTTCCCAACGGGCTGCTGAGCGAAGGGTTTGAGGCAGGGGGGTGTGGGCCAAGGTACGGTAGTGCCTTCTCTCATGGGGCGCTGCCCGCGGTGGTGTTCAGGCGTGAAGTGCCTTCGGGTGCACCGCCTGTGGTGGTTCCTCTTTTGAGAAACCTCCTGCACTTTGCGGTGTTCGTGCATTCCTCAGGAGAGCAGTGCTCCACTCGAGCTGACGAGGCCTCGTGCTCTGCATCCCCATCTAGGTGCGACTATGACCAACAACAAGGCTGCAGGTCGACTGCCATGTGTGCAAGGTTCAGAGGCCCTGTCTTCAATGCTAATGGTGCATCGTGCGTGTGCTTCAAAGGTCCTGATTTCTGATGGCCCTCCACCATACTTTTTTTCCTTTTTTTTTTTTATCTTTTCATCGTGTCGAAAAAATGTTTAAATTTGTCCCTTTTGAAGGAAAAAAAAAAAAAAAAGAAGAAGAAAAAAGAATGGGGGGGGGGGGAAGATTGCTATGACGGACTCAGAAGAGTCCGGGGTCCACAGTGCGGGCTCTGGATAAAACGAAAGAAAAGAAAAAAAGAAACATTTATTCTTATAACAAACTAAAGAAAACGTATCTTTATTATTGTCTTTTTCTTTTTTTGTATCACCGCCCTGTTGGCCTGTTATTACAAGCCTGGAGCTAATTAGGTGACGCCATTCCCCCCCCCCCCCCCCCGCCTCTCTCTTAATTATTGCTCACTCCTGCTTCAATTGCTTCTCCCCACTTTCCTCCCCTCCCCCCCCTTTTTTTTTACCTATTCTATGCTGCTCTAAACGGTTTTCGGTGTCTTTCATCTTTTCTTTTTTTCTCCCCTTTTATGTGTGTGCGCTCTAGGGGGGGGGATTTTTTTTTCCTGGGAAGAAGTTTTTTTTTTTATTATTCCACTTTACAGAAATTACTTCACTCACTCGGGAGTTCTGCAATAAAAAATCATTTTTTTTTTTTTTTTTTTTTTTTTTTTTTCAACACAGCCAAAAAAGAAAGAAAGGCCGAGGCCCCAGAAGGGAGAAAGGGGTAGATAAGTAGAGACAAGGGGGACGTTCCAAAACAGGAACCTCCTTTATCTCATCTCTTTTTTTTGCAAGAAGGAGTCTTTGACTTGTCTAAACAAAAGGGGAACGTTGGCAACGTGTTGCGGGTCGACGAACTTCTCCAGGTTTTACCCGCCACGTACAAACAACGGCTAGTTCCTCTTTTTTACGCTAACCCATAAATCTCATGGTGAAGAAATGGCTCGTCTACACTTTTTTTTGGAACCCCCTTTTTTTTTTCCAGGTGAAGCAATTTAATTTCAGAGTGTCGTGAAATAAAACCACTTACATGCCTCCAAGCATTTGCTTTAACGCCACTCTCGGCCCCCCCCCTGTGGGGTCCTCAGTGGTGCAAAAAAAAAAAAAAAAATCGAGAACCCTCTGTTAAAATCAGTACTTGTTGGCATAGGTCTTTTTCTTTTGAAAGGAAAAAAAAACCCCCCTCCTCCCCGAGCTATATAAAAAAAAGAAATGAAAAAAAAGAAATTCTCCCTTCATTCTACTTGTAGTTCTTTTTCTTCTTCTTTTCTTCTAGATCACGTAAAAAGCACGGGTGGTGACACCCCCCCCCCCCGTGGCCAGCTAGTTGTTTATTATTGTCCAAGATGCCCGGGAAATATATTGATCATAATTATAAAAGCTGGTGCAGAACGGGGCTTAGTTACTGTTGTGCCAATAATTTATTTTTTTTGTTTGTTTTATTGACATAATTGTAGTTTTGCCGAAGAAAAAGAAAAAAAAAAAAAAGAATGTTTTGGCAGTTTGTTACCATTGCGCACAAACAAAGAATATACCAGCCTATTCTTCCCCCCCCCTCACCCCCGCCCCCTCACACTCCCCTCCTGCTCCGCGTCCGCTTTGTTAGCAAAGGATTATGCGATCGGGCTGTGGCAGCGCTTGAGGAGTAGCAGATTAGTAGATTATATCGACTCTTTTTTTTTTGAGGGCTTTTGCCCTCTGCCTCTCTCTCTTGCTTCTTTTCTTTTTTCTCTTCCCCCCCCCCCCCTGTGCGTTTTGGTTCAATTATTTTTTAGGTTTTTTTTTTTTTCTCTCTCTCGTCTTTTTGTTTTTCGCTTCGAGATTAGGATAACAACGAATTAATAATAATATAAAAAAAAAAAAAAAAAATCCAGGTGTAACAATGATACCGGATACCGGATGAAATTTGAAAAGAAAAGGAAAAAAAAGGAAGAAGAAAAAAAAAAACGAGCCTTTTGCTCATTAGCAAAAAGAGGGCTTTTTTTTTTTTTTTTTTTTTTTTTTTTTTTTTTTAAACGGCTTGCACAAACAAAAATGGCTTGCGCAGACATCGACCCGTCGGAGTTGTCGGTTATACTATACCCGGAGGGGGCCTCCACGGCGCCGGCGGACCCGGACTGTGCTGCCGGGTGCGACCGGGAGCACAAAACGGGTTTCCATTGCCCAAGATGTGGTTGCCTGGGCAACGAGGCCTGTCTCAAGCAGGTCCACAAGAAAGATGGAACACACCTTCTAAAGGACCTGGGCTCCAGGGGTTGGCTCTGCCCTCGGTGTCTATGGGCGGTCCAGAAGGAGGGCGAGCCTCTGGTGCTGCTGGGTTCCCCCGCTAGGGAGGAGAAACGGGCCCCCGTCCTGACGGAGGGGCCTCCTCATCACCGGTAGCGCCCGAGTGGAAGAACGTAACGCAGATGCTCAGGGTGACGAACAGGCAGCAAACTGCACGAGCGCCGAATCTTGGTTCCCCGGGACGCCCCGGCTGGGGTTGAGCTGTACACCGCACGCATTAAGGCGTGGAACGCAGAAGAAGCTGCGGTGACAGTTCTTGCCTTACCGGCCTCCTTTTTTTTTTTTTTTTTTTGGCGGGCCGTTGCTAACCACTTCGTTCCTATCATAGTGAATTTTTTTTCTTCGCAGGAAGCTCCTCTTTTTTTTTTTAAGACCAACTTCCTCCCTTGTTGTGCGTATTTACACATGCGAGCTAGCTAGGGAGGATACAATGCCTCATTATTCCTTTCCCCTGCCCACCGTCGACGGGCGATTTGCACGCCACCAAAAAAACCGGTACAGAAGCGAAGGGGGGATAGAGGCAGGTGGGGGAATGACGAAAAATAGCGGGGGGGGGGGGGGGAAATATTTCTATACATATATTTCTTTTTTCTTTTTTTTTTTTGCTCACAACAAATGTGAGCACAGTGCAGAAAACCGCAGTGAGAAAAATATCATGCTGGCTCTATATGCTGCCAGCTATGATGTTTTCTCCCCTTGGTTTTTTTTCCACTCAGACAAAGCTTTCCTAAGTCTTCCCCCCCTTCCCCCCAGTACTATTATAATTTCTCTTCTTTTCCAAAGCTCCTATATCTGATGTTGTGGTTGTCTTTTTGTTTCCTATGGATTCTCACACATTTTCATCCTCTTCATTTTTTTTTTTTCTCTTTTTTTTTGAATGAAGTGAAAAAAAAAAAAAAAAAGGGAGGGGAGAACACAAGTGCTGAAGAAAGGAATCCGCTCTTCTATTTCCAAGACAGGTTCTCAAAGAAGAACAGGGGTTTTTTTTTCTCTTTCACACTTGGTAGTTCTCAGTTTGAGCTTTTTTTAAATGTCTTTTTTTTTTTTCTATCCCCCCCTCTTTGCACGGCTGCCCAAGAGCCTTGTAAAGAAGATATGTTTTTTTTTAAAACTATTTTTAGAGACAAGGGGGACGTTCCAAAACAGGGACCTCCTTTATTATCTCATCTCTCTTTTTCTTTTTTTTTTTTTCTTCATATTTCCCTATTTATTCTTGGGACAGGGTCCTCTTTTTTTTAACATTTTTTCTTTTTTTCTTTTTTGCAAGAACGAGTCTTTGACATGTCTAATCACAAAAGGGGAACGTTGGCAACGTGTTGCGGGTCGACGAACTTCTCCAGGTTTTACCCGCCACGTACAAACAACGGCCAGTTCCTCTTTTTTTTTTTTTTTTTTTTGCAAGAACGAGTCTTTGACTTGTCTAAACAAAAGGGGAACGTTGGCAACGTGTTTCGGGTTGACAAACTTCTCCAGGTTTTACCCGGCACGTACAAACAATCAAGTAGACGATACTTGTGCAGGGCGCCCTGCCACATACTGCAGGCACCCTTAAATAGTCTCTTTTTTCTTTTTTTAAAAAGAACCACTAAGCCCCACAGGCCAAAAACCCGAAAAAGTCAATTTCCCAAAAGAAATTTAAAAAAAAAAAAAAAAGAAACCGCAGTATTTAACCATAAAGGTGTTCTTTTATGGAGAAGTGACCTCTGGAGACATTCGGGCTCTGAGCTGGTTTTTGACCTTATGATTTTTTGACCCAATACCTGTTTGGTTAGGAAAATGCACATACACACCTTTCTGGCGTCCGGTGGCCTATCGGTGAGTTGCTGGAGTGGTCGGCGTTGCTGGCGGTGGAGTCGAGAATTCCTTCCGTCACTTTTTCCCGGATTTTTTTTTTTTTTTTTTCAACATAAATATATATGACATGTGGGTTTAGTGGTTTTTAAAAAAAAAAAAAAAAAAAAAAAAAAAAAAAGAAACATTCACTGAAAATATTATAAGATTTTTGAAACTTCGAAAAAAAAGGTGGAGAATGTATCGCTTCGTTACCAGAGTCACATAAGTGAGTCACATTTAGACTTTTTGAATCAGAGAGAAGAAGTTTTAAAGAAAAAAAGATTTTTATAATGCAGTTCCGAGCTGCCCGCACACCGCGATCCATGTGGATCCGATGGAGCACGAGAGCACAAAATATGCATCGAAAAAGACCTTTAACTCATATAAAATTATTATTTATGAGTCCGGGTCCAGAAAGAAATGTCACCCGTGTGTAGCTTCCCCAAGAAACCAAAAGCACCCCACAAAAAGCAACTTAAACACCCCAACTCTCCAGTTTAGTGTTTTATTGCCTCTGTGGCCTCTCCTTTCCTCCACTTTTACTTTCTACGGGACCACAGGGACTTGAGAGTCAATGGCAAAAAAAAAAAAAAAAAAAAAAAAAAAAAAAAAAAAAAAAACGGGACGAATGTGTTTTACGCTTTTTTTGAGGGGGGTCTAAAGACTTCCCGAAACACCAAAGCCCGTGATTGGTCACGGCATCCGAGGCTGCTTCAGGTTTGATCAGAAAACTGTGTACTATCTAGCCGCAGTAAGAGAAGAAGAAAAAGCAAAAACAGAAAAAAAAAAAAAAAAAGAAAGAAGAAAGAATTGGATTGCAATACCGTTTGCTAAATGCGCTTACAAAATATGAAAGGGGGTCCGTTATTATTATTAATTTTTTTTTTATTTAATTTATAACTCCAGTCAGATTTGAAAAAAAAGAATTACTTTTATGAGTGAATATAAAGTACTTTTATACCCCCACACGTTAAATAAAACAACGGATTTAGCGAAAATGGATCCGATTTTTACTTTTTTGGTGGTGTGAGCTTGTTGACTTCACGTTGCTTCACGAGCGAAGCGAGTGAAGTTGTTGTATACCACTCGTTAAACCACTGCCACCACGCGCGTGAAAATCATAGGATAGTAAAAGAATTGTGGGAAAAATGTTTGAAAATTGCGAGAAATGAGAATAACGGGGAGAGAGGAAAAAAGAAAATAACTATTTATTTAGTGAAAATAAGATCGTATGATTTTCACGCGTGGTGGCAGTGGTTTAACGAGTGGGTATATGACTTCACGAGCGAAGCGAGTGCAGTCATGAATGTCTACTTCACGAGCGAAGCGAGTGAAGTAACATCAACGAGTTAAACATGCCACCACAAGTGAAAATCGGATCTATTTTCACTAAATCCGTTGTTTTATTTAACGTCAGTCAGATTTGAAAGGGTGGGGTATTACAGGTTACAAGTTACAAGTTAAAATTTTACTGGGGGTGCTTATGGTTGATATTGATTGTCAAGGCATATCCTGTGTGGTGCGGGCTGTGCGTCCATGAGTGCTGACAGGACCTCGGTCTGGACCTGTGAGGCTGCTGCCTGGGTTGCTGAGGTTGCCCCACTAGCAGCTGTCACCGCTGCTGGCTTGCCAAGCCCACCTCTCTCCCCTTCTGTTGAGAGAGGCGACCAGATCCTTGAGTGACGTAAAAAGTGAGATTCCCAGATTCGAACCGGGGTTTCCAAAACAAGGGGCCTGTGTGGTAACCACCCTTTTCCGTGTTTTCGCCCCGACCCCTTGCTGTGCAGTGAAAATAGGGCTAGCGTGAATATAAAGTACTTTATATTCACTCATAAAGTAATTTTCATTTCTGCCCCTGTTTTCTTCCTAAAACAAGCCTGAAATCTGCAATGAAAATAAAGTGAAGCGTGAAATAATGTGAAATATTATATTCACTCCCACCCTTGAAAATCTGACTGGAGTTATATAAAAAAAAAAAAAAAAAAAAAAAAAAAAAAAAAAAAAAAAAAAAAAAAAAAAAAACTCGTTCAATTTTTTGTAACCATTTGCGCGCGAAATTTCTATATTTTATTTTACAAGTTACACTTCTTGCGCTTAGCTGACAAAGGCAACTTACGTGAGGTTACGGGATTGCATGAGGGAAGGCGTACCCTCTTCTAGCGTGGGATTTGTACCTTTATACCTCCCCCCCCCTTTTTTTAAAAAAAAAGGTAAGTATGCATGGAACGAAACAAGAATAACTAAACCTTCAGCGTTATCTTAAATTTGATACTGTCACCGCCGGTAGTTGAATTGCCTTTTCTCTGAATCTCACAAAAAGAAACAAAAGAGCCGCGAGACAAAGTATCTAAAAAGAAAAAAAATTTTAAAAAAGATTTTTTTTTTAATTTTTTTTTTTTTTTTTTTTTCCCCTCACCCTTTCTACGTTTAAAAAAAAAAAAAAAAAAAAAAAAAAATTGTTTTTTTTTCTTCTTCTTGGGGTAAACCCACGAGTCCCCCAGCTATCTACTTTCCTTTTTTTTTTTTTTTTCTTCTTTTTATTTGCAGTATCTCACAGTTCCTAGTTTGCGACTCTCAGCTTGTTGACGTTTGATGTAATGATGAATTTGTTCTTCACCATATCGCAATGCATCACCATCCTGTTGTTCTGCCAGTTTACATCTTTCGTCGGTTTGTTATTTACCATATCGCAATGCATGGCATTCTGTCTTCTTTACTTAATCGCAATTTCTCTCCCATCCTGTTTGTCGGTATTTGTTGTTTACCATACCCCCAATGATGGCCATTTTGTTGTGCTCCTATCTCAGGTGGTGGGGATAGCATAAAAAAAATATAAAAAGTACATCAGATGTGTTGTTCGCTGTTGACCATGGAGTTAGCCCTAGATTTTGAAACGACACAGATCGTTGGAGGAGAAAGCGCTGAATGATCAAGAAGGAAGAAAGCCTCTCCCTGTACGAGATTTATCTTCACAGCGAAGCTCCAATAAGGGAGCATCAATAGACAGATCCCTCCCCCACCATAAAAGTGGTCTTCTGGGATCTTCCCTTAAACAATCCTGAGGCACTTCCTGTGATTCTGCTGAACTGCCACCATGACGGGTACCTAATACATTGCACCATATTCCACCCCTTTTTATCTTTTTTTTCGCTTCTCTATTCTGACTTAAAATCATTTCAGGTACCTAATACATTGCGAGAAACATTAGGGTTAGTAACAAAAGGATCCCTTCAAACAGCAGCGTTGTCCACTCTCTTACTCTTTTCCCTGCCCTTTTTTTGCTTTCATTTTTTTCCTTCCAGCTTCATGGCATCACTAACCAAGCATCTCAGTTTCTACTACAACAAAGCACCATGAAGGGTAATAACATATTACATACCCTTTCCTTAGCCTTCTTTGTTACAAGAGCATCTGGAATATGCCCCAGTGAGGCACCCTCCTTCGACAGGGAAGCCGGCACACCTTATTCATGCTCCTCATCCACAACAGACGACGTACACCTGTACTGGACAGTGGATGGGGCAGCTGTTCACATGGCACTGACGGCGAAGGATGTGTCTGGGTGGCTCTCGATCGGATTTGCTGAGACTCGTGGTAGGATGGACCCTGCTGATTCGCTGTCAGGGTATGGGATGAATGTGAGCACTCAGAAGCTTCTTGCTGGCTACGATGTGAGCGAGGATAACACTGTTCTCACTGACATCACGAACAGGGAGATCTCCACCCTCACCATCGGGGGTGAGTCTTACCGTGTCTTGAGGTTTACGAGAACGCTTGTGAGCATCCCCTCTGGTGTCCTCTCTTTGAACTATGCTTATCACAACACATCCAACACCTTCCCTTCTCTTCACACCTCGAGGGGTGGCTGGAAGTCCGATTTAATGATTGCAAATGCACCTGTGAATCCTCTGTGCCCCAGTGAGGCACCCTCCTTCGACAGGGAAGCCGGCACACCTTATTCATGCTCCTCATCCACAACAGACGACGTACACCTGTACTGGACAGTGGATGGGGCAGCTGTTCACATGGCACTGACGGCGAAGGATGTGTCTGGGTGGCTCTCGATCGGATTTGCTGAGACTCGTGGTAGGATGGACCCTGCTGATTCGCTGTCAGGGTATGGGATGAATGTGAGCACTCAGAAGCTTCTTGCTGGCTACGATGTGAGCGAGGATAACACTGTTCTCACTGACATCACGAACAGGGAGATCTCCACCCTCACCATCGGGGGTGAGTCTTACCGTGTCTTGAGGTTTACGAGAACGCTTGTGAGCATCCCCTCTGGTGTCCTCTCTTTGAACTATGCTTATCACAACACATCCAACACCTTCCCTTCTCTTCACACCTCGAGGGGTGGCTGGAAGTCCGATTTAATGATTGCAAATGCACCTGTGAATCCTCTGTGCCCCAGTGAGGCACCCTCCTTCGACAGGGAAGCCGGCACACCTTATTCATGCTCCTCATCCACAACAGACGACGTACACCTGTACTGGACAGTGGATGGGGCAGCTGTTCATATGGCACTGACGGCAAAGGATGTGTCTGGGTGGCTCTCGATCGGATTTGCTGAGACTCGTGGTAGGATGGACCCTGCTGATTCACTGTCAGGGTATGGGATGAATGTGAGCACTCAGAAGCTTCTTCCTGGCTACGATGTGAGCGAGGATAACACTGTTCTCACTGACATCACGAACAGGGAGATCTCCACCCTCACCATCGGGGGTGAGTCTTACCGTGTCTTGAGGTTTACGAGAACGCTTGTGAGCATCCCCTCTGGTGTCCTCTCTTTGAACTATGCTTATCACAACACATCCAACACCTTCCCTTCTCTTCACACCTCGAGGGGTGGCTGGAAGTCCGATTTAATGATTGCAAATGCACCTGTGAATCCTCTGTGCCCCAGTGAGGCACCCTCCTTCGACAGGGAAGCCGGCACACCTTATTCATGCTCCTCATCCACAACAGACGACGTACACCTGTACTGGACAGTGGATGGGGCAGCTGTTCACATGGCACTGACGGCGAAGGATGTGTCTGGGTGGCTCTCGATCGGATTTGCTGAGACTCGTGGTAGGATGGACCCTGCTGATTCACTGTCAGGGTATGGGATGAATGTGAGCACTCAGAAGCTTCTTGCTGGCTACGATGTGAGCGAGGACAACACTGTTCTCACTGACATCACGAACAGGGAGATCTCCACCCTCACCATCGGGGGTGAGTCTTACCGTGTCTTGAGGTTCACGAGAACGTTGGTGAGCATCCCCTCTGGTGTCCTCTCTCTGAACTATGCTTATCACAACACATCCAACACCTTCCCTTCTCTTCACACCTCGAGGGGTGGCTGGAAGTCTGAGTTGCAGATCAACGGAACTGCACCAGTTATAATGCCAACTACGCCAACACCAATGACGACTTGCCCCAGTGAGGCACCCTCCTTCGACAGGGAAGCCGGCACACCTTATTCATGCTCCTCATCCACAACAGACGACGTACACCTGTACTGGACAGTGGATGGGGCAGCTGTTCACATGGCACTGACGGCGAAGGATGTGTCTGGGTGGCTCTCGATCGGATTTGCTGAGACTCGTGGTAGGATGGACCCTGCTGATTCACTGTCAGGGTATGGGATGAATGTGAGCACTCAGAAGCTTCTTCCTGGCTACGATGTGAGCGAGGACAACACTGTTCTCACTGACATCACGAACAGGGAGATCTCCACCCTCACCATCGGGGGTGAGTCTTACCGTGTCTTGAGGTTCACGAGAACAGTCGCAAGCATCCCTTCTGGTGTCCTCTCTGTTAACTATGCTTTCCATTCTACATCCAACACCTTCCCATCTATTCACACCTCGAGGGGTGGCTGGAAGTCGGACCTACAGCTGGACAGCACTCTACCAACATCCCTTCCCACCCCCACGACGGAGGCCCCCACGGGACCCCCAGCAGGGTGCACGCCCTCGACACTCCCTGAGTTCAGGTGCATGGAAACGATCGACACGAAGACAGTGCTACACTGGACGACCCTGTCAAACGGGACAGTGGATGCGCAGCTTGTCGTTGCCCAGAACTCAGCAGGGTGGTGCTCTGTGGGGCTTCCCATCAACGGGTTCGACATGATCGGTGCGAAGGCATTGGTGTCGGACGGGCTGATCTACGACATGAATGGGAAGACCTCTGCCAGCATTGTGCAGACGGGGGACAGGGGCGGCTTCAGGCAGGTGGCGGCGACAACAAGGTCCTTCCGAAAGGCAGCTGTGGCACAAGTGTCCGGGGACCAGGTGCTGCGCTTCTCGACGGACGTGGGAACGGCGGCGGGGGCGCAGCTGAGCCTCATCGTTGGTTACCATGGGTCCTCGTCTGCCTTCCCTGCAACTATTCACTCGGCACGCTACGGTCTGCGGGTGTCGGCAACGGGAGGCGGACTGGAAGCGATTGCTGACAACACGGAGAAGGTGAAGGCTCACAGCGGGGTGATGGTTGCGGTGTGGGCGTACGTGGTCCCCTTTGCTATCCTGCTGAAGAGGTTCGGGACGGACCTTCTGGGAACTGTCTGGGGCTACCCTGTCGCCTTCATCCTTCACGGGGTGCTGATGTTGGGGAGCGCCATCACCACATCCATCTTCAGTGCAGTGGCCTTCAAGGAGTTCCGTGGGGACGCACAGCACTACCACAAGGAACTGGGGAACGCACTCCTCGTGGTGATGTGGGTTCAGGTGGTTCTGGGTCTTGCTGCCCCGGCGAAGGACTCACAGCTCAGGATCCCGTTCGTGGTCTCGCACACTGTGCTTGGGATTGCATCCTTTGGGATGGCCATCGGGCAGATGGAGTCGGGGCTGAGGAACGTGGAGGAGTTGTACACGGAGAGCATGAAGAATGATCTATTGACTGCCATGATAGTTGGGCTGTGTTGCTCGGCTGCATTGTGTCTTGTCTTCTTTGTTATGAAGAAAATGTGTACTCGCAGAATGGCCGTTCTACCAGGTGATGAAAACAAGGGTTCTCCACAAGTACCTGATGACGAAGACGAAGAAGTTATTACAGCCGTTGTTTGAGATTTTTTTTTTCTCTTGCTCCCTCTCTTCTTTTTTATTTTTTATTTTCCGGTCGTACTGGGCGGCATTTGACTTGTGTCACGTTGCCGTTTAATGATCGAATTTTTATCCCTCCCTCCTACAAAAAAGAATTGCTTTATTAAAAAATATGGCATTTATTTTTTTTAGCTTCTTCTTCCTTCGCCCCCATCTCCCCCCTCTCCACCGTGGATGATATATATTATGACATGGATTTACTCCTACAAAATAGAGATGATGCTCCTGCCGTCTTCTTCTAACTAACCCGATTCTTCTAGGACCTTACAAAAAAAAAAAAAAAGAGAAAAGAAAAAAAAAAAAAAAAAGAGGAATCAAAAAAGAAAAAGGATGCATGCATTTCTTTTTTTTATAATTTTTTATTTCTTCTTTCTTTCTTTTCTTTTTTTTTTTTTTTTTTTTTTTAGTTTTATTTTGCCCAATTTTCCCCTCTCTTTTTCGAAGAAATAATTTTTTACAACTATATGCAACTTGTGCCAAGCAAAAAAAAAGAAAAAAGCGTTCACAGCTTCTTTTTTTTTATTTTTGCTACTGCGAAAACAAAGGCATATAATCACAAAGAGTTATTTTTTTAAAGAGAAAAACACCGTTCACGGTAAGCAAATAACTTTTTTCCACCAAGTACTGTAAGCAGAATTTTTACCTCTATTCACGGTACAAGTACGGTAACCCATAACTTTTTTTCCACTCTCCCATGAAACCTTCCTATTGTTCTCATTTTTAGTTTTTCGAAATTTTGGATTTTTTTCGTGTCCACCCCCTTCTGCCTGTGAAAACGTCTCAGGCCACCAATCGTGACGGTCACAAATAGGCAGGCCGGCGAAGAGGAAGCGGAGTGAGGGGGAGGGGAAGAACATGTGCAGCAACTGGAGAAAGGTTGGGCATAATGCTGCAACCTGCATTTCTCAACTGGTTGGGTTCAGTCCCAGTCACTCCTCAAAGTTCTTTCCCAGACCCTAATCAGGCATAGAAGTGATACAGGTTACCGTGTTTGGTGGAAAAAAAGTTTGTAGTTACCGTACTTGGTGGAAAAAAAATTTTAGGTTTAAGGAAACGGTGGAAAAAAGTTATATTGCTTAACAGTGTTTTTCCCTTTTTTTTAAAAGTTTTTTTTTTCCAGTTTATAAAGAAGGAATGAATAAAGAAGAATAAATAGGAAAACGAATGGTTTTTTTTTTCCTCCGATAAAACTAAGGGACTTGGGGAGAGGAACACTCCCTACCAGGTCTCCTTACTGCTTTCTTTTCTTTTTGTTTTTGTTTCCTCCCCTGCTCCCTCTATCTTGTTTGTTTACCTCAACTTCTTTTTTTAATTCCCCATTTTCTTTCTTTCTTTTCAAATTCAATTTTACCTTTTTTTCTTTATCTTTTTTTTTTTTTTGTTCCGTATTAAACAGAGCAATAAAAAAAAAAAGAAAAAAAAAAGAAAAAAAGAATAAAGAGAATTGGAAAAAGAAACCATAAGAAAGTTAAAAAAAAGAATAGTAATAAAAATAAAAAAAAAAAACCAATCCAACTTTTTTTTTTTTTTTCTTTATTTGTTATTTCATTTTTTTTTTTATACTCCTGCCGCGCTTTGCCTCTGATATAATGGTACAGGCGGGTGGCGACATGTAAACACTGAGTTTCTTGAAGGTGTGCGAACCGATTCCCCTACAGCAGGTTCTGGTGTAGCGACACTTCTGGAGTCGGGTGATGCGGTTTCGCTTGTCGTACGCTGACTTCTCTGAGGTGGTGTCCCCTTTTACTGCTCAGTACTGACACCCACTGTAGCAGTGCTTTCAGGCTTTCAAGGTTGTCCGCTCTCGGAGTTTCTGGCTAGGTATCGCTGCAGATTTTACAGGTACGTCATGGCTTGAAAAAAAAGGAAAAGTAAAATTAACCATCTACCAACGGACTATTTTTGCCCCCCAGGGGGTAAATTTTCAAAACTTCAAAAAAAGCTATTCCAGCGCAACGCCGGGGCTATATGCCCCCGGAAATGCCTCCAGATGTCCCAATTCTAGAGAGAGGGTGCCCACAGCAGGGTCCACCCCCACAACATTGTCAAAAATATCGTTCCTGAAGTGCCCGAGAGGGGATACAAAAAACAAGTCAAAGAAAATCGACTGTAAAATTCTATAAAAAGCTATTTAAGGCCTTCTTGACGCGGTTCGTATGTGCCCCAGGGCTGGGGGACTTCTTTTTTGACCCCGGGAGGGGTTTCTGGGGGGTATCCCCGGCAAGGTGGTAGTCTTTGAAGCACGGAGTCACGCAAAGTTGTACCAAGCAGGCTGAACACTGAAATAGGGGTCTTTTCGACTTGCAATGCTTGCACCGCACGTTGCACTACTTTTTCGGGGAAATGGTCCCAGAAGGTACTGTCACGGCGCATTGGGGTCTCAGAGCACTCGTTCTGTGTTTCGGGGCATGGTATTGGGGCAGCCTGCTCTGTAGTTGACTTTATCTGTTGTTTAGACTGCCTCCCTAGTAGCCCTTCGATGACTGCCTCTTTGAAAGGCGTAAATCCACTGTCGTTCGTACTCAGGGCGTTGGGGGGCAATGCTTCTTTCCAAACAAGCCAAGCATTCGCCAGAGATTTACCTAACAAGTACAAAAATACTTTTAGGGGCCACTTTTAAGTCATAAGGGAGCGTTTATGGCGTTTTGTCACAGCATCACCCAGCGTCGGTTCCGCCCATTGCGGTGTTGTAAATATGCACTTGGTGGGGGGCGGGATGTCCTTTCCGGCTTTCATTCTCTTTTGGCGGACACGTCAAATTTGACTTCACCAGAACATCCAACGTCGATAGAAAGCACGCTGGCATGATGTCATGCCACGTTGTGGTGCAAAGGATGCTCGCGTGCTGGTGGAACTGGGTGTCCCCACGGGATGCGCGTCCTTGGCATGCGGCCTCGCTTCTTTGGGGCATCCATGATCTCCGGGAGGCCTTTGCGATAAGTAGAAGTCAGCACGCTTGTTTGTTTCGCTGTGGAAACACAGATTTCCCAGAATAGTCAAAAAGCGGTCTCTTGACATGACGGTGGCGTACCCAGGGGTGTAGTTGAGAGACGTGGAGCCAGTGTGCCAGTAATCAGAATAATCTGGCATGATATCCAAGTCCATCGACAAAAGGGCAGAGAAGCAGCATCGAGATCCAGGGAGACACCTTTTTTAGCCGCATTTGCCACATTGTTCGAAGTTATGACCCGAATAACGTTTGGGACGAGCATTTGGAGAAGATATGGTATGGCATTGAGCCTTTGATGTCAAAACAGGGTCCACAAGGATTTCGATCTTCACGAAACCGGATGCCTTCCAACTGCTCCGGCTTTGCCGTCCAATCACCCTGCTGTGACTCGGAATCGGTCGAATTCGTATCAGAATCACTGTTTGTATCAAAATTGCATAATAGGGATGAACCATCAGTGCTGCCATCACTCATAACGTCCTCTTCCAGCCTCTTTCCGGGCGCCTTTTTTTGAAGTGATTTTTAAGGGTAAATTTGGGCTGGCGTTTTTTTTCATTTTTTCATTTTCTTGTTAAGTTAGGGCAGCATTTAGTTTATTTTTTTCATATTTTCCGCGCAGGACCCCGCCGGCAAGAAAGGGCCGGGCCGTATTACATTGAAAGCCCTTTGCGTAAAAGATTTTTTTTCAAATCGTCTATATATAGACGCTCGTTGATAGATGGTTAATTAAAAAAAAAAAAAAAAAAAAACAAGAAGAATCCAAAAAAGAAACTGAGGTCGGTTTCACGTTTCTTTTTAATTTATTTATTATTATTATTTTTTTTCTTTTTTTTTTTTTTTTTGTTACAATTATTTCAAAAAATGATTTTATAACTATATGCAACTTGTGCCGAGCAAAAAACTTTCGCAGCTTTTTAAAAAACCTTTTTGCTCGTGCGAACAACAAAGACATATAGTCATAAAGGATTATTTTTTAAATTACTTCACGTTAAATCACATTACTTCACGGTGAATTAACTTGGCTTGTTTTCCGTGAAGTAATAGGGGATTTCCGGTAAATAATATGCGCCAGTAGGCCAGTTTTTGCCTTGGTTCAGTTCCCAGTGGGGCAACTTTTTCCTCTCAGTTTGCCAATCCCCCCAGGTTCTCAATTGGCCAACTTTTTGCCTCGGCTCAGTACCAAGTTGGACTACTTTTTCCTCTCCTCCTATATATCTTTTACAAATATCTTTCTCTTCCAATTCTTTTCTGCCCTTTTTGCTTTCATTTTTTTCCTTCTTGCTTCATGGCATCACTAACCAAGCATCTCAGTTTCTACTACAACAAAGCACCATGAAGGGTAATAACATATTACATACCCTTTCCTTAGCCTTCCTTGTTACAAGAGCATCTGGAATATGCCCCAGTGAGGCACCCTCCTTCGACAGGGAAGCCGGCACACCTTATTCATGCTCCTCATCCACAACAGACGACGTACACCTGTACTGGACAGTGGATGGGGCAGCTGTTCACATGGCACTGACGGCGAAGGATGTGTCTGGGTGGCTCTCGATCGGATTTGCTGAGACTCGTGGTAGGATGGACCCTGCTGATTCGCTGTCAGGGTATGGGATGAATGTGAGCACTCAGAAGCTTCTTCCTGGCTACGATGGTAGGGAGGACGACACCATTCTAACTGACATCACGAACAGGGAGATCTCCACCCTCACCATCGGGGGTGAGTCTTACCGTGTCTTGAGGTTCACGAGAACGCTTGTGAGCATCCCCTCTGGTGTCCTCTCTTTGAACTATGCTTATCACAACACATCCAACACCTTCCCTTCTCTTCACACCTCGAGGGGTGGCTGGAAGTCCGATTTAATGATTGCAAATGCACCTGTGAATCCTCTGTGCCCCAGTGAGGCACCCTCCTTCGACAGGGAAGCCGGCACACCTTATTCATGCTCCTCATCCACAACAGACGACGTACACCTGTACTGGACAGTGGATGGGGCAGCTGTTCACATGGCACTGACGGCGAAGGATGTGTCTGGGTGGCTCTCGATCGGATTTGCTGAGACTCGTGGTAGGATGGACCCTGCTGATTCACTGTCAGGGTATGGGATGAATGTGAGCACTCAGAAGCTTCTTCCTGGCTACGATGTGAGCGAGGACAACACTGTTCTCACTGACATCACGAACAGGGAGATCTCCACCCTCACCATCGGGGGTGAGTCTTACCGTGTCTTGAGGTTCACGAGAACAGTCGCAAGCATCCCTTCTGGTGTCCTCTCTGTTAACTATGCTTTCCATTCTACATCCAACACCTTCCCATCTATTCACACCTCGAGGGGTGGCTGGAAGTCGGACCTACAGCTGGACAGCACTCTACCAACATCCCTTCCCACCCCCACGACGGAGGCCCCCACGGGACCCCCAGCAGGGTGCACGCCCTCGACACTCCCTGAGTTCAGGTGCATGGAAACGATCGACACGAAGACAGTGCTACACTGGACGACCCTGTCAAACGGGACAGTGGATGCGCAGCTTGTCGTTGCCCAGAACTCAGCAGGGTGGTGCTCTGTGGGGCTTCCCATCAACGGGTTCGACATGATCGGTGCGAAGGCATTGGTGTCGGACGGGCTGATCTACGACATGAATGGGAAGACCTCTGCCAGCATTGTGCAGACGGGGGACAGGGGCGGCTTCAGGCAGGTGGCGGCGACAACAAGGTCCTTCCGAAAGGCAGCTGTGGCACAAGTGTCCGGGGACCAGGTGCTGCGCTTCTCGACGGACGTGGGAACGGCGGCGGGGGCGCAGCTGAGCCTCATCGTTGGTTACCATGGGTCCTCGTCTGCCTTCCCTGCAACTATTCACTCGGCACGCTACGGTCTGCGGGTGTCGGCAACGGGAGGCGGACTGGAAGCGATTGCTGACAACACGGAGAAGGTGAAGGCTCACAGCGGGGTGATGGTTGCGGTGTGGGCGTACGTGGTCCCCTTTGCTATCCTGCTGAAGAGGTTCGGGACGGACCTTCTGGGAACTGTCTGGGGCTACCCTGTCGCCTTCATCCTTCACGGGGTGCTGATGTTGGGGAGCGCCATCACCACATCCATCTTCAGTGCAGTGGCCTTCAAGGAGTTCCGTGGGGACGCACAGCACTACCACAAGGAACTGGGGAACGCACTCCTCGTGGTGATGTGGGTTCAGGTGGTTCTGGGTCTTGCTGCCCCGGCGAAGGACTCACAGCTCAGGATCCCGTTCGTGGTCTCGCACACTGTGCTTGGGATTGCATCCTTTGGGATGGCCATCGGGCAGATGGAGTCGGGGCTGAGGAACGTGGAGGAGTTGTACACGGAGAGCATGAAGAAAAATCTATTTGGTGCGATGATGGTAGGGCTGTGTTGCTCGGCTGTGTCATGGCTTATCTTCTTTGTTATGAAGAAAATGTGTACTCGCAGAATGGCCGTTCTACCAGATGAAAACAAAGGTTTCCCACAGATACCACGAGGGGAGGAAGTCACTACAACCGTTGTTTAAGATTTCTGTTGGCCTCCTCGTCGGTGGACCCCGGTGTGGGTGATGAAAAACTGAACGAGTTGACAGGCAACACTGGCCTCCTTTATCACTTAACTCTATTTTTATAGTATACTGTGGAAACAGACAAACGTCCGTGTTTTTTGTCGCATCCGGGAGTTTGTCGGTTCGGCAGTATTTTTTTTTTTTTTTTTTTAGCCCTATTCCTCTCATTTCTTTTTTTTTTCTTTTTTCTTTTTTTTATTTACCCTCCTGCAAAAAAATGAAAAAAATATATTATGAAAAAAAAAAAAAAAAAAAAAAAAAATACTGTAAAACGAAAAACTCCCGGACGGAAAAATGTCCGAGTTTTTTAGCGTCCGGGAATTTTTCCGTCCGGAAATTTTTTTTAGGTAAGGCCGTCAGGGGGCCTGGTCCACTACCACCTACGTACTGGCCTGGGCTGCAAACGGCAACCGCGCAAAGAAACCCCCCAGGGTTCCCTTTCTGCATCTTTGTCTTCCCTTGCTGCCCCTGAGGCAATCAGCTTGTCGAGCCTTCGTGTGGCCTACTACCTTTCTTAATAGATGCTTTACAGCTGCGTTCAACCCAATATCCATCGGTTGAACCATGTAGGTGAGCCCAGGGGACAAAAGCAATGTGCACGTTTGCGCCTGCGAACAACTCTACGAACCCATAGGCATAGGTCGTGTGAGAGTTGTGGTCGCCGACAAGCAGCAGAATTCGGCAAAACCATGGGAATCGATGATTTATAGCAAAAGGAAGAAACAGCTCCGTAACCCAGATACCGAGTATCATAATTAGCCCAATGATTGGGCGATGCTGTTAGGCTCCATTCGATGGGCGGGTGCTTGACCGGGGCACGGATAATGTTGCGTTTCCGCTTTGCCTTTGTATTTAAGTTGCGGTGCAACCCCATCCAGCCAAGGAAACAGCCAGCTGTTAAGTTATAGCCCGTTTTGTCCCCCAAGCCACGGACTCTTACGACCTTAGCACCCCTTTTCGTTTACAGGTCTGTCTTTCGGGCTGGATTGGCGCGCAGCAGCCCTTCTGCATAGGTGCATATTTGTTGTGCTGGGATAGGCTCGCCAAGCTCGTTTTACCTATCGACTCAAGCAAAAACCTTTCAGCCCCCGAAGGATGCTAAATCCTGTATTGGGCGATACGCTGCTATCACGGCGTCGCGGCGGCCAGGGTGTGGTAGGGTGGAATAGCAACGTCCAGTATTTCCGTCTGGAAGAAACTGGGGGCTCTGTTGAACCTGTTCCCGCCAAGCTGCTTTCGGGGGTTTGTACTGGCCTTCTCGGCCCCGTGTAAGGAGTTTATCTCCTCCACCTCTCAGGGGTGAGCTGGCCGGGGTGCCAGCACCAAAGTTGGGCCCCTCACAAGCCAGCTGCTCAACGTGCCTTGGGTAGTCGAACTGGTTAATTTGACGAAAGAAGTACGGGTTTATGAGAAGTTAAAGATCCCGTGGGTGCTGTTTGTTGGTGCATTGAAAGGGGAAGAAAAATTCAAACTGCCACGCAGGGTAAACATTTTGGCTCTGCACAAGGAATAAAGCCCTTCCAGGCAAACGTGGTGGGAGCTGCTACCCCCCCCTAGTAAAAAAACTTCTTCCCAGAAAAACTCCCGGACGGAAAAATGTCCGGGAGTTTTTGGTGTCCGAGAATTTTTCCGTCCGACATTATTTTCTTTTTTTTTTTTTTTTTTTATTATTTAGCCTCACTCTTCCTCCCCTCTCCCCTCTCCCCTCTCCCCTCTCCCCTCCCCCCTCCCACACTGTGGATGATATACCAGGCAAAGGATTTACTCCTACATAGAGAGTCGACGGGCTCGCGAGTCTGCTTCTAGCCAGCTTTAGTTTTTTTTTTTATCCGTATAAGAATGCATATTCTTCTAGGATCTTACAAAAAAAAAAAAGAAAAAGGAATCAAAAAAAAGAAGAGGGGTGGCACGGCCCTCCAAATTCTTTTGTAATCTTTTAACTTTCTTTTTTTTTTTTTTCTTTTTTCTTTTTTCTTTTAGTTTTTCTTTTTTTTTGTTACCAGGATTATATAAAGAAAGAATGAACAAGAAGATGAAGAAAAATAGGGAAAACCCGTTTTTCTTTCCTCCGATAAAAATGGGTTGGGGGGGGGGGGGGAAGAAACAAAATAAAATTAAAAAAAAGAAGAAAAAAAAAAAAGAAACCTGAGGAACGGAGAAAAGGAATGTTCCATACCAGGTTTTCTTTCTGCTTTTTTTTATTTTATTTTTTGTTGCTTCCTCACCCACTTCGCACCCCCCCCCCCCCCCCCCCGAAAATATGGAAGCTGAAACGTTTACTTATTTTTTGAGGCCGCCACTTTAAAAAGGAAACGCTGTTTCCCTAGGATATCTGAGAAATAGGGAAATGGCAACGGAAATATTTCCAGTTATTCTGCCAACATATCCCCCCCCCCCCCCCCCCCCCCGCGTCCTCTATCTTGTTTGTTGCATCCGCTTGTTGTGGAACAAGGAACACACCCGATTTATTTATTTTATTTTTCATTTTCCATCTTCTTTTTTTTTTTTGTTTCAATTCAGTCTTTTTCTTTCTTTTTTTAATTTATTTATTTTATTTGCTCTCGTATTTAAGCAGGGGGCAATAAGAAAATTAAAAAAAATAATTCTTTATGACTATATGTCTTTGTTGTTCGCACGAGCAAAAAATGTTTTTAAAAAGCTGCGAAGGTTTTTTGCTCGGCACAAGTTGCATATAGTTATAAAATCATTTTTTGAAAGATAAATATTTGTAACAAAAAATAAAAAAGAGAGAAAAAAAAAAAAAAAAAAAAAAAAAAAAAGAGAATTGAAAATGAAAAGAAAACAGAAAGAAAAAAAGAAAAAGGGAAAGAAAAAAAAAAAAAAAAGACAATCGGGGTTTTTTTTTTTTTTTTTTTTTTTTTTTTTTTTTTGTTATGTTATTCATTTTTTCTTTTTTTTAAAAAAAAATACTCTTGCCACGGGGGGATAATAAAAAGGATTTTTCAAAAAAAAAAAAAAAAAAAACGATGAAACTCACAATGTTCATCCGAACACCTTCAGAGGTGCGCGATGTCACGATAGAAGCGGGCGAGACGGTGCGTTGTTTGCACGACAAGGCGTCCCGCACCTTTGGGATGGAACTCGAGCGGTTTCTCTTGAAGTACGAGGGGACCGAACTGGACGCGGACAGCACCGAGGAGATCCAAAACACCAGCTTTGTGGAGGGGTGCGAGATGCTACTGGAACACAAAACAGAGGTCGTTCACATGAGTCTTCGAGAGTTGCATACTGCACAGAGTCACAGCGAACTAACATCAAAACTGCGAAAAAATCCCGACCTGTTTCTGGTTCTAGATGTGTCAGGCGCTCAAAAAGGGATAGATTTCACCCGCATTCCGAGCGACGTACGGCAAATGAAACTTATCGATCGTGAGGGGTCCTTGAAATACTTAAACACGCCAGGCAGAAGAAACGCCCTCATTACCGTCTCTTTCGTTCTTCCTAACGTAACCGAGATTGGCGACGGGTTTTTCTCGCGTTGCGAGAATCTCGTTTTTGTGGACCTCACCGGGATGCGGAAGCTGACCCGCATTGGGACCTCGTTCCTTTCGCACTGTACAGCGCTTTCAGAAGTCGACCTGTCGCCTCTTAGCAACCTGACCGAGATCCCTGACTGCTTCATGAAAGGATGTTCGACCCTTGAATCCATCGACCTTGCGCCTTTTAAAAACATCGCGACATTTGGAGAAGAATTCTTGTCAGACTGCGAAACATTAAGAGAGATCGACACAACACCTATGCTGGACAGGAGAGGCATCGGCTGCTTCTCATATTTGGAAATAATTATGAGTGTGGTGTGTGTGATTTTCAGAATATTCTACAGTATGGTGACCTTCAAGACTATCTACTACAAGCTCACACCCGGACAGGACAGAAAGGTGATCGGGCGTAGTTTCTTGCACGGCTGCACCTCCCTCTCGAATGCTAATCTCGCTGGGCTTCGGAATGTCCGTTTTATCGAGGATGGCTTCATGGCACGATCTGTGGAGCTTCAGAGCGTGGATCTCACGCCGCTGGACGGCACCATCGTAAAGAAAAATATGTTCTTCTTCGCCTCACGTGTCGACCCCGCGCTCTGCACGTGGTCTGGCATAGACTACAGAATCGGTACTGTGATGCTCTACTCGACACCTGTCTGGAGCTCCATTGGGCTCGGCTGGGTAACCGGTGCCTTAGCCATACCTTATTTGCTTTTTAGCTGGATGACTCCGGTCCGGGGGAGTTTTGCTACTGGTCCTAGCAGATTTCGCACACTGTGACGGAAAGTAAAGCCTATTAAACTGAAAGTGTTAAAGAAAGGAACTTCCCCCCCCCCCCCCCCCAGGGCTATGCTGGCATGGAAACGCGTTTCCATGCATTTTTTGAAAAAAAAGGAAACGGATACGGAAACGGAAACGTTTCCTTATGTTTCCTTAAGAAGGAAACCGTTTCCATAAGAATTTTGAAAAGTATGGAAACGGAAACGGAAACGTTTCCACGTTTCCTGCCAGCATAGCCCTAGGGGGGGGGGGGTCAAAGGGGTCGAAATTAGGCCAAAAAAAAATCTTGCACATTTGTGACACAAAGGCGCAAAAAACCACCTTAACCACCCCAAAGTTGCCTAAAAACCCATTTTTGGGCCGAGTTTCGACGAAATTTGCAAGTTGGCTACCCTAAAACGCCATTTTAATTTTTTGTGACAGAACCGGTACCCACAAGAGGGCACAACTGCGCACTGACCTTTCAAGTAAGCTAAAGGATGACCTCAAAAACCTGGTTGATTATCGCAAGTTGGGCACCTAAGGGGGCGAGACGGCACCAGAGCTGCATGGGCTACTCTTGGACGACATGTAGGACGATTTTTACCCGCTTGCTGCTCGTTCTGATGACTCTGATAATGTGTGCACAAAATAGGATTCTGCAGGTACCGGTTCTGTCACACCCGCTCAAAATTGTGAATACGTCACATAGAAGTCCACAAAAACCCCCAAATAGCGGCGGAAAGTTGTTTTTTTTTTAGCATCTGGGTGGAATTTTCGGGTATAATTTACCCAGGGGTGCGTTTCCCGAAAAACACGAATTTCGAGCTTTTTAAGGGCCCCCCCCCCCCCCCCCTGGGTCAAAGCGGAAAAAGCTCTGTATTTTCTTAAGATACGTTGGATGATGGTGTTGAGCTCGTTGCGGCGAAGCCGTTGTCCTTCATATCGGCATTGGAAATACAATACTTTCTGTTTCGTAAGTGAGCAGTGTGTCCTCGACGCCTCTGCCCATTGGATCCGTCGCCTTCTTTTTCCCCCATTGCCTTCGGGTTCCTTTTCCCATTAAGTGGTTGCATTTCACTCCTGCAATTTCTTCACTCCCAATTCAATATTTAATTTGTACTTTACAAGAATTGACGGAAGGCTGGAGGGCTTTCGGGCCTGACGGCAGACTGCTGATGCAGAGGGGTTGCGCGTTGACGGCCTATAATCGATATACGTCCACCTTAAAAAACTCTTCTTTTTTTGGTCAGGTGGTGGGGATAACATGAAAATATAAGAAAAACATCAGATGTGTTGTTCGCTGTTGACCTCCTCGTCGGTCATCACCGGTAGCGCCCGAGTGGAAGAACATAATGCAGATGCTCAGGGTGACGAACAGGCAGCAAACTGCACGAGCGCAGAATCTTGGTTACCCGGGACGCACCGGCTGGGGTTGAGCTGTACACCGCACGCATTAAGGACACGACGCGGAACGCAGAAGAAGCTACAACTCGGCCGCGGCGCGCCCCCTGTAATCAAGTAGACAGTTCTTGTGCAGGGCGCCGCCAACACCGGCCTCCTTTAACTCATATATTTTTTTTCTTCTACTCCACATCCACAACAAGCGATAAAAAGGGAAACCATGGACAACAAGTTGTACGAGAGACTGCACGCAGTCGGACAAGGTGCGTTCGGGACCGTGTACGTGGCGAATAGAACAACGGACAACAAGCTCTTCGCTCTGAAGGTGCAGGGCGCAGAAGAGAGAGAGAAGATGGCTATCCACGAAAAGGAGGCACAACACATGAAGAGGTTCGATCACAAGAACCTTGTCCCCTGTTTGGACAACTTCGAGGGAGTGAACCCGAACGAAAAAAAAATGTGGGAGTACTGTATCGTGATGCCTCTGTACACGGGGGACCTCGAAAAGCACCTAATGAAAGAGGGTCCCCTGAAGAAGGATGAGGTGGCGCGCCTCCTGCGCGACATGGGGGAGGCCCTGAACTACATTCACAAGAAAGGCTTCATCCACAGGGACGTGAAACCCTCGAACGTCATGCTTCGAGAGGGCGAAGGGCTGGCGTTCGTGTTGGCAGACTACGGGCTCGCCACGGACCTCAGCTCGGCGAAATCGTTCGTTGGAACTCCGGGCTTCATCGCCCCAGACTCACTCAACCCCCCATACACTAGCAAGGTAGACATGTGGTCCCTCGGGGTGACGGGGTGCTGTGCCGTTCTGAACGAAGACCAGATAAAAACTCTGCAAAAATACCTCTCCGAGAACCACGAGGTAGCGGTGAAACACTTAGATGTTGTCCTTAAGGAGAAGGTATGTGACGTGGTGAGGGCCGCTTTGCTGGATCTCCTAATAGAGAATCCTACTCGCCGCCCCGCAGGCAGCGAGCTTTCGGAGCGCATGGCTGCCCCGTGTGGTGATGTAGCAGCGGTCGTGAAGTGTGAGTTGGCGGCAATGCAGCAATTGTTGAAAACGACTGTTGGTGCGATGGAGGCGAAGGTGTCAGATCTCGAGAACAGGAACAAGTACCTTGAAGAAGAGGCGAAGGTTGGGAAGGAGCAGATGAAGAACCTGATTGCAAGGAATGACAACCTCGAAAAAGAGGTATCTGCAATGAGTAAAGGACAGGGCGTGGACCCAGTTGCCGCCGCGCTTTATCAGGCAGCAAGTTCTGAGACCAAGGACGCAGTGCTCGCGAAGGCAGTTCGCGATGATAATATAAGCGCAATCCAGTTCTTCTTGCGCGACTCTTCTTGTATTAGGTACGACGTCTTACGAGATGCTTTTACCTGGGCAGTGCACCAAACCCGCACAAAGATGGTCTCTTTGCTGGCGCCTCATGTGGACCCGTCTTGCAGGAGTGAACTGCTCAACACCGCCTGTAAGCAGGGACAGAATGATATTGCCTTGTTGCTGATTAATAACAATGCGGATGTCAACAAAGGAGCTCTTCTGGAAGCCGCAGTCGGGGGAATGACTTCAACAGTTGAACTGTTGCTTCAAAGAGGAGCAGACCCCAATGCGGAAGGGGGGCGGGTGCTCAAAGCCGTCCTTCAAGAAGGACGCGATGTTGATGCTATTGCCTTGTTGCTGATTAGTAACAATGCGGACGTCAACAAAGGAGCTCTTCATGAGGCGGCAATCAGGGGGTTTACTTCAGTAGTTGAGCTAATGCTTCAAAAAGGAGCAGACCCCAACGCGGAGGGAGTACGGATCCTTCGAGGCGTCTGCAGAATGGGAAATGACTCAATTGCCTCATTGCTGGTTCTACACGGTGCGGGTTTCAACATAGAAGATCTTCACGAGGCCGCAATCAGGGGAATGACTTCAACAGTTTCGGGGCTGCTTGAAAGAGGAGCAGAACCCAATGGGGAGATGCTAAGAACTGTCTGTGAAAAAGGACACAATGCCACCGCCTCGCTCCTGATTAGTAAGGGTGCGGACGTCAACGCAGGAGCTCTTCACGAGGCCGCAATCAGGGGAATGACTTCAACAGTTGAACTGTTGCTTAAAAAAGGAGCAGACCCTAATGCGTGTGATGGCAGGCAGAGGTCTGACAGACCACTCCACATGGCTGCCGATGCAGCTACTGCTTCGTTGCTGGTCGAAAAAGGTGCTGATATCATGGCAAGAGACAGCTGTGGTATGTACGTTGCACACGGAAGATACCGGCAGGTCGCACTCCGTATGGCTCTGCTGATGCGGCTGGCCGCAGAGATGTTGCAGATCTGCTTGCAAAGCTTATGAAGAAATAGCGGGTTTTTTGTGTACTTTTCTTTACTCCGACAGATGCAACGCGCACCTTTTTCAGGGGGGGTCTCACCTTCCTTTAACTCATATTTTTTGCCACTTTT
Organism: Diplonema japonicum; assembly: GCA_964019335.1. Classification (NCBI taxonomy): domain Eukaryota; phylum Euglenozoa; class Diplonemea; order Diplonemida; family Diplonemidae; genus Diplonema; species Diplonema japonicum. The sequence continues at coordinate 318,064 of OZ025729.1, forward strand.
TTTTTTAAAGGCCTTTTCAACCTCCCTGTGGTAGTGGGCACAAGCGAAAGGTAAAAAAAAAAGGTAAACTCTCGTTCTTAAAAGAAATGACGGATCAACCGCTTCTATTTTTTTTTTTTTTTCTCTTCTTCTTTTCGCTGCACACATTAACGCCAAATAGTGTGTTGCAACCAAAGCCCCACTTTTATTTGTTTTCCTTCTTCAGTTTCTTGAGCACTCTGCACGCTGAAAGATCAATCGAATTCTTTTTTTTTTTTAAATAAATAATAAATTTATTTATTTCTTTTATAGTTTTTGTGTTACCATCGCGGTCCTCCCTTGCCGCGAGACTTTTGGACCTGAATTCCATGGCGAAACAGCGTGCCCGCTCTTCCGGTCGGTGGTGGGCCTACGGCTTTTGCAGCCCTTCTGTATAAGTGCATATTTGTTGTGCTGAGATAGGCTCGCCAAGCCCGTTTTGCCTATCGACGAAGCAAATACCTTGGCGATCGTCCGCCTTGGTACAGCAACAGGTCCAACAGAGCCCCCAAGGTTTCTCCAGACGGAAATACTGGACGTTCTATTTCCACCCCCTCCTCCGCGCGATACCACACCCTGGCCGCCACGATCCTTCGGGAGCTGCTTTCGGGGTTTTTTACTGGCCTTCTTGGCCCGCACCTCTCGGGGGGTGAGCTGGCCGGGGTCAGCAACCAAAGTTGGGTGCATCACAAGCCCAACGTGCCTTGGGTAGTCGAACTGTATTCCAAATAATACTTTTTTTTGTTTTAACAATATTATTGTCGAGACCAAAAACTAGTTGATGGCAGCGTAATGAGCTATTTTATTAGGTAAAATTTCGCTCGTGCAAACAAAAACCCAAACACCCCCCCTCCACTGCCCAAAAAAAGGGATTATTCGGACCCCCCCCTTTATTTTCTCCCACACGGGCGCGAGGATGCCGTAAAATAATAGTTCACGAATAAGGACTGAGCAAGGGGGAACACATGGCACGTTGTTGGCCGCTTTCGCGTGTCTTGCTTCCAACTGACGAGACGTACACAGTGCTGCAGAAGGAGATGCAGTTTTTTACGGCTGTCTGTAGCCTTCTTGTAAATATGTTCTGGTTTTTTACAGCTGGTAACTGGTACAACATTTTGCTATCGTGCATTGCGGTGGTAATGATCGTTCAGCTGGTGATCGAGAGGAGGGTTCGTTATGGTTTCATGGAGGCCCTTATGTACTTCTTCGGGGTGGCTTTTCTGTATTTGGACTGGGGCACCGCGTCGGCCTACAAAAGCAGGGGATGGCCTCTATTTGTTCTGTTGATTGATGCTTGTCTGCTGTTCCGACTTCCCAAACGAGTTTCCACCTGTCTCATTGTGCTCCTCGCGAGTTGGTTGATAGTCCTTGTTTTCGAGAACACCTATCGCTTCGGTCTTTATGACGTATCCCATCTCCCTTCACAGGAAGAGCGGCGAGATGTTGTAACCTGTGAGACGCTGCCCTGCAGTCGTCCGTTCTCTGACGCAGCTCAGGAGTTTTTTCAGCAGTTTGCCGTTTTCTTCCTCGATTTCTACTTCACCCGTACCTTTGCTCATGATGTTGTTAACGAAAGCAACAAGGTGAGCGCGGCAATCGCCGCCACTGAGGACATCGCGACGTCGCTGTCCCGATTCGACCTCACCTCTGCCGAGGAGATCATCTCAACAGCCTCCCTCCCCGCCCCACTCCATGCCGCATTTACCCAGATCCTCAACAACCTCCACATCTACCGCCCCTACCTCCCTCAGTCCTGCCTTCAGGACGAGAGCAGTGAGGATGACGACTCTACAGGTTGCGGAGATCCTGTGTCCACCCCCCCGTCTAAGTCGTCGCGTTCTGAAGCTGATTTCAAGGTTCTTGAAAAGAAGCGGTGCACATTGACGGTGACGAACATGCTTGGGTCGCACAAGCAGGCATCGAAAGACATCGCGGCATACCAGGACAGGTACGGACTCTTCATAGAGGGGCTGCTTGCCTGCTTCTCAAGTGTGAAAGGGGTTGTGGGTGTTGTTCTGGGTGACCATGTGCATACCTCGTTCAACACAGTGAAGAGGTGTGCCTCCCATGAGAAGTGTGCTGTTCAAGGTGCTGTGTCCCTCTGTGCAGCACTGGAGGAGGTGGGGATTGCTGTTTCGACAGGTGTGGCGAGCGGGGTAGCCTTCTGTGGCTCTCTTGGGTGCTCGGAACTCATGTTTGTTGCAACAATCGGTTCATGCGCTGTTGCGGCCTCCGCTCTTCAGGAAGTAGCTTCAACAAGAGGAGGCCACAGGGTGGTGTGCAGTGGGAATGTGTACAGCGAATTGTCATTCAGCTTCACAATGAGGATCATCTTGGGTAGGGTGCGGGTCGGGGGCACAGAGGCAGTGGAGCTGGCGTACGAGGTCTTGGAGGCAGAGGTCGGGGCTGCGGAAGAGGCGGAGTGGATGTACCAACTGGAGGAGGGGCCTTGGGACACTTACAACACGGCATCTAAACAGTTCCTTCTTGGGAACGGGGCGGAGGCACTTCGTGTCTTGCAGATCAAAAATGGTCCCCCCCGCCCTATTCCAGTGGACACAGCAGAGGAACACTTGGAAGAGTTCATTCTGTCTGGTAGTACTGTGCGTGATCTTGAATTAACGACTTCGTCCACAGGAGGACGTGATGCGCTATTAGCTTGAGAGGGTCAGTTCATGTTGTAACGTTTACCTGTAAAATAAAGGGTAATTCATCTTTCTAGATGAAACAGGATAGGAGGTACAGGGTATACAAGTACAAAAGAAAAAGAAAAGTTTATATGATGAAAGCTACTCACAAAACACACGATTCTTTCGTTTCCCCCCCACATTCTAAAGCTACAGTTTCTGTACTTCCTTTGGTAGGTATCCCACCGTATATTGGAAGAAGGGAAAACATAGCAGGGGTGCTACATCTTCAGCAACTCACGCCCAAGCTGTTGAATAGATACTACGATGGGCCTAAGGCACTACCACGACAGAAGGGATCAAACACTAGATGAGTTGATGGTAGTTAGGCGATCCTGTCACATGCTGCAGGTTCCCTGCTGCTTTAAAAGAAACCATTTTTTTACGGATTACTCAGGACTTGGCAAGGGGGAACACATGGCACGTTGTTGGCCGCTTTCGCGTGTCTTGCTTCCAACTGATGGGACGTACACAGTGCTGCAGAAGAAGATGCAGTTTTATGTAGCAGTCTCTAACTTTGTTGCAAATATGTTCTGGTTTTTTACAGCTGGTAACTGGTACAACATTTTGCTATCATGCATTTCGATAGGAATGATCGTTCAGCTGGTGATCGAGAGGAGGGTTCGTTATGGTTTCGTAGAGGCCATTATGTACTTGTTCGGGGTGGCTTTTGTGTATTTGGACTGGAACACCGCGGCGTCCTACAGAAGCAGGGGATGGCCTTTATTTGTTCTGCTGATTGATATTTGTCTGCTGTTCCGACTTCACAAACGAGTTTCAACCAGTCTCATTGTGCTCCTCGTGAGTTGGTTGATAGTCCTTGTTTTCGAGAACACCTATCGCTTCGGTCTTTATGACGTATCCCACCTCCCTTCACAGGAAGATCGGCGAGATCGTGTGGGGTGTGAGATGCTGCCCTGCAGTCGTCCACTCGCTTCCGCAGCTCAGGAGTTTTTCCAGCAGTTTGCCGTTTTCTTCCTCGATTTCTACTTCACCCGTACCTTTGCTCATGATGTTGTTAGCGAAAGCAACAAGGTGAGCGCGGCAATCGCCGCCACTGAGGACATCGCGACGTCGCTCTCCCGATTCGACCTCACCTCTGCCGAGGAGATCATCTCAACAGCCTCCCTCCCCGCCCCACTCCATGCCGCATTTACCCAGATCCTCAACAACCTCCACATCTACCGCCCCTACCTCCCTCAGTCCTGCCTTCAGGACGAGAGCAGTGAGGATGACGATTCTTCAAGTTGCGGAGATCCTGTGTCCACTCTCCCTAAGGCGTCGCGTTCTGAAGATGATTTCAAGGTTCTTGAAAAGAAGCGGTGCACATTGACGGTGACGAACATGCTGGGGTCACACAAGCAGGCATCGAAAGACATCGTAGCATACCAGGACAGGTACGGACTCTTCATAGAGGGGCTGCTTGCCTGCTTCTCAAGTGTGAAAGGGGTAGTGGGTGTTGTTCTGGGTGATCATGTGCATACCTCGTTCAACACAGTGAAGAGGTGTGCCTCCCATGAGAAGTGTGCTGTTCAAGGTGCTGTGTCCCTCTGTGCAGCACTGGAGGAGGTGGGGATTGCTGTTTCGACAGGTGTGGCGAGCGGGGTAGCCTTCTGTGGCTCTCTTGGGTGCTCGGAACTCATGTCTGTTGCAACAATCGGTTCATGCGCTGTTGCGGCCTCCGCTCTTCAGGAAGTAGCTTCAACAAGAGGAGGCCACAGGGTGGTGTGCAGTGGGAATGTGTACAACGAATTGTCATTCAGCTTCACAATGAGGATCATCTTGGGTAGGGTGCGGGTCAGGGGCACAGAGGCAGTGGAGCTGGCGTACGAGGTCTTGGAGGCAGAGGGCAGGGCTGCGGAAGAGGCGGAGTGGATGTACCAACTGGAGGAGGGGCCTTGGGACACTTACAACACGGCATCTAAACAGTTCCTTCTTGGGAACAAAACGGAGGCACTTCGTGTCTTGCAAATCAAAAATGGCCCCCCCCGCCCTATTCCAGTGGACACAGCAGAGGAACACTTGGAAGAGTTCATTCTGTCTGGTAGTACTGTGCGTGATCTTGGATTAACGACTTCGTCCACAGGAGGACATGGCGCGCTATTAGCTTGAGGGTCACAAAACCTTTACCAGCAACTGTTTTCTTTTATTTCGAGGGACGTGGCGGAACATCGTCAAGCTGGCCGAGAAGATGCACCTTGGGGTCGTGCCGGACAAGGACCTGCTCGGGGCTACTGAAATGATTTTAAGTTAGAGTAGAGAAGCGAAAGAAACGCTAGCGGGACTGCAGGAGCTGGAAGCTGCGGAGGAGCAGGCTGACAGACACTGTGATGCAGCAATACCTGGAGAACGAAGCAAGTTATAGAAAACGGGTGACGGCTGATTTCCGTGAAACAGGCGGATCGTAGCTTACGTTAGAGGTGACAAGGATGTTCAAACACTGGCAGTCGCAAAGGAGAGGTATGGTGTGTATCGATAAGCACCCCATTAGGGAGGTGCTAAACGGCAGACCAGCGAGGGGCACCCCAGGCGTCGATGGCTGGAGGATCACGGAACTGAAGGCCATACCTGATGCACTGCTCGAAAGGTGGGCGCAGCTCTTCAACATCGTCGAGGAGACCGGCGAGTGGCCGGAGGCGCTATTGACAGCGCTTGTTTCACTGATCCCAAAGGGTGAGGACAGAGCCCCGCTGAACCACCACCCGATCACCGGCGACGTGTACAGGCTGTGGGCGACAACGAGGATGAGGCGCATCTTGGTCTGTGGGCGGACGCGTCGCAACACGGGTTTAGGTCGAGGAGGGTACGGACACGCTACTGCTGGAACTGACGACGCAGCTCGAAGAAGCTCTGCTATCGGGAACGCCGATGCACGAACGGCATTCTGCAGGGGTGCCCGATCTCGGTGAACGCACTGCGGAGTTAGCAGACGGGAGGGACTCCTACGACGGCATGCCGGAAGGGGCCGACCCGGACACGAACGTGTGGTGGAGGTCGCCCTCAGGCAACCCAGTTGCGGCGAACGGTTGAGAAGGCTGATTGCGGGCGGTGTTTGCGGTCTACCCGGGGGCGCGGGGCGTGCAGGGAACGGACAACCCGCTGCAGCACCTCTGCGACGTGTGTGGGGCAGCTACACGGTGGTGCTGGAACACGCCCTCGCGATGAGCCGGGAGACGCGATACTGGCTACTATGCCGAAGGCGACGAGGCTCCATGGGGTGGTGCCAAGAGGCTGCCAAGACAAGCCGAGGGCCTTGCTGGTGCAGAAGTACCTGCTGGAGGTAGTGACGCGGAGGGATGCAGCGGTGGATGCGAACCGAGCACTGCAGACGCAAGCTTACCCGTGGCGGGCGGTCGTGACGGGTAGGGCGCACCCGACGCCGACGGTGTCTGAGCTGCTAGAGCTGGGAGCGTCAGGAAAAGTGATAGGCACGCTCCCTGCGCTGGTATCGGAGGACCGACCACACACGGGTATGACAGGAGGCCAGTACACCCGGAAGCAGGAGCAGCATCGAAGGCTTGCGGGACAGGTACCTGTCGTAGACCCCGACAAGGCTGCCCCGCAGTTTGACCACCGCAGTAGGAACCCGCCGGAGCCCCCAGAACGGGGACAACGGGGACTCAGCGCACTCGGCTGGTGAGCGCAACCTTAAAAGAATAGTTTTTTTTTTTTGCCGACGAAACGAAGAACATCTTTAGGAACATCTCGGGCGACGCTCAAGGTGTGTGCGAAGTTACCGTGAATAGAAGAAAAAGATCTTTTTGCTTACCGTGAACGTTGCTCCAATTCATCTTTCTAGATGAAACACCCATCTGCGGAGGCTTTTCATTTTTTCTTCCCTCATGTACCTTAATAACTGAAAAGTTTGCTTACGGATTACTAAAGGACTACTACTAGAGGACTGGGCAAGGGGGAACACATGGCACGTTGTTGGCCGCTTTCGCGTGTCTTGCTTCCAACTGATGGGACGTACACAGTGCTGCAGAAGAAGATGCAGTTTTTTACGGCTGTCTTTAACCTTGTTGTAAATATGTACTGGTTATTTGCAGGTGGCGGCAACTGGTACAGCATTTTGCTATCATGCATTTCGATAGGAATGATCGTTCAGCTGGTGATCGAGAGGAGGGTTCGTTATGGTTTCATGGAGGCCATTATGTACTTCTTCGGGGTGGCTTTTGTGTATTTGGACTGGGACGCGGCGGCGTCCTACAAAAGCAGGGGATGGCCTTTCTTTGTTGTGTTGATTGATGCTTGTCTGCTCTTCCGACTTCACAAACGAGTTTCAACCAGTCTCATTGTGCTCCTCGCGAGTTGGTTGATAGTCCTTGTTTTCGAGAACACCTATCGCTTCGGTCTTTATGACGTATCCCATCTCCCTTCACAGGAAGAGCGGCGAGATGTTGTAACCTGTGAGATGCTGCCCTGCAGTCGTCCGCTCTCTGACGCAGCTCAGGTGTTTTTTGAGCAGTTTACCTTATTCTTCCTCGATTTCTACTGCACCCGTACCTTTGCTCATGATGTTGTTAACGAAAGCAACAAGGTGAGCGCGGCAATCGCCGCCACTGAGGACATCGCGACGTCGCTGTCCCGATTCGACCTCACCTCTGCCGAGGAGATCATCTCAACAGCCTCCCTCCCCGCCCCACTCCATGCCGCATTTACCCAGATCCTCAACAACCTCCACATCTACCGCCCCTACCTCCCTCAGTCCTGCCTTCAGGACGAGAGGGGTGAGGACGACTACTCTACAGGTTGCGGAGATCCTGTGCCCACCTCCCCGTCGGCGTCTAAGTCGTCGCGTTCTGAAGATGATTTCAAGGTTCTTGACATGAAGCGGCCTTCTTTAACGTCACTTGAAAAGAAGCGGTGCACATTGACGGTGACGAACATGCTTGGGTCGCACAAGCAGGCATCGAAAGACATCGTAGCATACCAGGACAGGTACGGACTCTTCATAGAGGGGCTGCTTGCCTGCTTCTCAAGTGTAAAAGGGGTTGTGGGTGTTGTTCTGGGTGACCATGTGCATACCTCGTTCAACACAGTGAAGAGGTGTGCCTCCCATGAGAAGTGTGCTGTTCAAGGTGCTGTGTCCCTCTGTGCAGCACTGGAGGAGGTGGGGATTGCTGTTTCGACAGGTGTGGCGAGCGGGGTAGCCTTCTGTGGCTCTCTTGGGTGCTCGGAACTCATGTCTGTTGCAACAATCGGTTCATGCGCTGTTGCGGCCTCCGCTCTTCAGGAAGTAGCTTCACAATGAGGATCATCTTGGGTAGGGTGCGGGTCGGGGGCACAGAGGCAGTGGAGCTGGCGTACGAGGTCTTGGAGGCAGAGGTCGGGGCAACGGAAGAGGCGGAGTGGATGTACCAACTGGAGGAGGGGCCTTGGGACACTTACAACACGGCATCTAAACAGTTCCTTCTTGGGAACAAAACGGAGGCACTTCGTGTCTTGCAAATCAGAAATGGCCCCCCCCGCCCTATTCCAGTGGACACAGCAGAGGAACACTTGGAAGAGTTCATTCTGTCTGGTAGTACCGTGCGTGATCTTGGATTAACGACTTCGTCCACAGGAGGACATGGCGCGCTATTAGCTTGAGAGGGTCAGTTCATGTTGGGTGAAACACCGTTCAACGGTACAAAAGAACTTTTACCTGTAAAATAAAGGGCAATTCATCTTTCTAGATGAAACAGGATAGGTACGGGGGTACGGGAGTCTTTAATATTTTGGCATCGTTTCAGACCCCCCCAAAAAGGCCAATTGTCAATTTCAATAACTTCCTGGGTACTTTTTCCAAAAAGGAAATTTCTACAACTTTCCCGGCCCAGGTTAGGAAAGAAAACACCTCTGGAAACTGGAAGGTGTTCCACTTTACACAAATTCAGTAAAAGAGGGGGTGACAAAAATGGATTACCCTTTTAAACTTGCAGTTGAGAAGCTAGAGGTAAAAAAAAAAATGGTATTCGGACTGAAAGGGTAAATGAGAACCTCGGAGATCAGGAGCCTCTTAAAACCCCCCATAATGCGGTAGAAGGCCTAATAGTATGAAAAAGAAACGAGGTCGCCCGCCCAGAAGCAGCACATCTCAGCTGGCAGAAAACTAGGAAATGAATGTTTCCACTTTCAACAACATCCCATTTAACCTGCTATTGAAGCATGCTCTCTGACTTTACCAAAACCACTATAACCTGATTCTTCATAGGTCAAAATAGCACTCTTGGGCGATTTCTGACCCAGGTTCTTCCGATATGAGCTCAGAAGTATGGAGAATTTCTTATTGAGAAGGTGACTTGCTTTTGTGGGGATCTTTTTTTGAAATCGACCCATAAATATATTACCTTCCCCGTACCTATCCTGTTTCATCTGGTTTTTCCTTCCTCAAAGAAAGTACAGAAACTGTAGCTGTAGAATCTATGGTTGAACTCACCGTTCTTTCATGTCCAACATATGGATTTTTTGAAAAAAAGAAATTCAATGAACCTTTGAGCATTTTTGACATTTTTTCCCCTATAGCCTTTGGGACATAGGGCGGGTCACTTAGCGAACCTCGCTTCTTTATTCCCCCATGCAATAACATTTCAATTACCTGTAAAAATAAAGGGTAATTCATCTTCTAGATGAAACAGGATAGGTATATAAATTTGATGAGCGCAACTCACAAAACACATGATTATTTTATACCAACGATTCTAAAGCTACAGTTTCTGTACTTTATTGGTGTCCGACCGTGCCAATAAAGTTCACACAGCAACGGTTTGAAAAGAAAATACAAATATTGGAAGTGAGAACGCGACATCAAGGTTCAACGGAGTATAAAGATTTAGAGGAAGTGTAAAAGTGTAACGGAAATAAAAGTAAACAGAAGTGTAAGGGTCAACGGAAGTGTATAAGTTTAGGAAGGGTAAAGGTTTCTAGGTTAGTGCAAGGAAGGGAAAGAGAGGAGAGCGCAAACAACACATCAACAGCATCAATTTCAGCATCAGCGGTCCACGTCAACCATGGACATTTTAAAAGCTATGAAGGGCTTCGGGATGACGGCGCACAGAAAGGCGTACGGGAACGGGAACGGGAACTCCTTCTACGGAGTGGTCGGAGAGAAGCTAGGGAAGAAGGGGAGCGACATTAGACGCCGCATGATACAAGAGTTGCGAGGAAGCGAAGAATACCAAGTGAACGTCACCGGGAACTACGACACCTACTGCACCCAGCACGCGAAGGAAGGTACCGCCGCCGACCTGGTCACCATCCAGGCCACTGCCCGCGCATGGAAGGTCGACATCCGCTTGTTGACGGTCGATAACGGCGCCCTCACAGTCTCCCCTATCTCGGGAGAGTCCAAAAAGCTGCCCATCCACGTCGCCTTCGACGGTCGGGCTTATCTCAACGCGTCAGAAATAATTTTCGCAGGAAAATGCTCTTTGATGGGGCCAAACCTTACATTCTTTGGGTCTTGTGGTCTCGGTGGTGCAGGTTCTTTGTCCATGCATTTACAGAGGCCGTGTGCGATGCATTCTTCCAGTTCATTGAACTTGATGGGGGAATTGAATTCGCAGTACCCAGTAGTTGAAGAGGCTTTTGTCAAGCAGGAACCTTAATAGTTTCATCTGCCACCGGCGGCTTTGGGCTACCTTGTTGCGTTGGGTTGGCCGGGGGTGAGCTGGCCGGGGGTGTCAACACCAAAGTTGGGTGCCTCACAAGCCAGCTGCTCAACGTGCCTTGCTAAATAGTTCTTTTAGACTGTAGGAACAAACCCTGGGCCGAGCGCGGGCACGCCTTTAGGGACGCGGTGAGGAAAGCCCGGAGCAGGTCACTGGCGAACGAAAGAAGCACAGTGAAGGGGATGGAGGCGGGAGCGGATCCCAAAACCAACCAACTGTGGAAGACAGCCAAGGACCCACTCATGTCCTACTGCCTGAGACGGGTGATCGCCGGAGGGGTCCCCTACCTTAGCCCGCATGCAGGTACGAGTCAAAGGAGCGTCCCCCTGGCACCAGAAGGAGATGGCACCGAGGAAGACGGGGACAGCATAGACCACGTCCCAACGACGGAAGTACCACGCACACAAGGGTTCAGGTGTGACCTGTGTGAGTCACCACACCCGGACACGGTAACCTTACTCCGCCATCAGCTCTACGAGTGTGCCTGCGCACGGGACGAGCTGGCACAGGACGGTTTGGAACCGCTGCGCGACAGGGAGAAGCGGGACGTGGAGCTCATGCAGAAGGAAGACGTCAACACACAGCCGCTACCGTGGGAACGAAATGTAGTAGGAAAGAGATGCCCCGTTCCGATAGCAGCGAGTTCGAAGGAGTGAGTGGGGTCCTGTCCCAGTACCTGAACCCGCTGCTACAATGGTTGTCACAGCTGCGCTGGGTGGAGAAGGACACCACCTCGGAGGTGTCGGCGGTGGAGCTAGCCATTGACTTCGAATGGGACGACCGGTAAATCATTAGGAGGCCTGCTGGAAGATAGGGCACGCAGAATCAAGGCCCTAATCGTAAAGATAAGAAGCGACGCCCCTTCCCAGCGGATGAGCAGAAAAGGGTGAAGTCCCTCATCGCCATAGGAGGAAAGGCAGCTATAGGCTTCTCCAGGAGGCCCATTTTTGCTACCCAGTCCACGCACGACAAGCTGATGGATTTGAAGGCCGCCTACAAGCGGGAACGCATCACACGACTTCGCAAGACGCTCACAGCCACGATCGGGATGAAAGCAATGCTCCAGAAGGGGAGTATTAACAGATAGACCCCCCCCCCCCCCCCCCCCACCCATAGGGCGGCCCTCTAGCGGGGGGCTTGTCCTGTACTTTGAGTTCTTTTTTTCTTTGGAGCCCAAACACCTCTCCACTGCCCAAATAAAAGGATTATTCGGACTCCCACCTTTATTTTCCCCCACGGGCGCGAGGATGCCGTAAAATAATAGTTCACGAATCAGGACTTGGCAAGGGGGGAACACATGGCACGTTGTTGGCCGCTTTCGCGTGTCTTGCTTCCAACTGACGAGACGTACACAGTGCTGCAGAAGGAGATACAGTTTTTTGCGGCTGTCTGTAGCATTGCTATAAATATGTACTGGTTTTTTACAGCTGGTTCCTGGTACAACATTTTGCTATCGTGCATTGCGGTGGTAATGATCGTTCAGCTGGTGATCGAGAGGAGGATTCGTTATGGTTTCATGGAGGCCCTTATGTACTTCTTCGGGGTGGCTTTTGTGTATTTGGACTGGGACACCGCGTCGGCCTACAAAAGCAGGGGATGGCCTCTATTTGTTCTGTTGATGGATACTTGTCTGCTGTTCCGACTTCCCAAACGAGTTTCCACCAGTCTCATTGTGCTCCTCGCGAGTTGGTTGATAGTCCTTGTTTTCGAGAACACCTATCGCTTCGGTCTTTATGACGTATCCCATCTCCCTTCACAGGAAGAGCGGCGAGATGTTGTAACCTGTGAGATGCTGCCCTGCAGTCGTCCGCTCGATTTCTCAGCCAAGGAGTTTTTTCTGCAGTTTGCCATTTTCTTCCTCGATTTCTACTTCACCCGTACCTTTGCTCATGATGTTGTTAGCGAAAGCAACAAGGTGAGCGCGGCAATCGCCGCCACTGAGGACATCGCGACGTCGCTGTCCCGATTCGACCTCACCTCTGCCGAGGAGATCATCTCAACAGCCTCCCTCCCCGCCCCACTCCATGCCGCATTTACCCAGATCCTCAACAACCTCCACATCTACCGCCCCTACCTCCCTCAGTCCTGCCTTCAGGACGAGAGCAGTGAGGACGACGACTCTACAGGTTGCGGAGATCCTGTGCCCACCTCCCCGTCGGCGTCTAAGTCGTCGCGTTCTGAAGATGATTTTAAGGTTCTTGACATGAAGCGGTCTTCTTTAACATCACTTGAAAAGAAGCGGTGCACATTGACGGTGACGAACATGCTTGGGTCGCACAAGCAGGCATCGAAAGACATCGCGGCATACCAGGACAGGTACGGACTCTTCATAGAGGGGCTGCTTGCCTGCTTCTCAAGTGTAAAAGGGGTTGTGGGTGTTGTTCTGGGTGACCATGTGCATACCTCGTTCAACACAGTGAAGAGGTGTGCCTCCCATGAGAAGTGTGCTGTTCAAGGTGCTGTGTCCCTCTGTGCAGCACTGGAGGAGGTGGGGATTGCTGTTTCGACAGGTGTGGCGAGCGGGGTAGCCTTCTGTGGCTCTCTTGGGTGCTCGGAACTCATGTCTGTTGCAACAATCGGTTCATGCGCTGTTGCGGCCTCCGCTCTTCAGGAAGTAGCTTCAACAAGAGGAGGCCACAGGGTGGTGTGCAGTGGGAATGTGTACAGCGAATTGTCATTCAGCTTCACAATGAGGATCATCTTGGGTAGGGTGCGGGTCAGGGGCACAGAGGCAGTGGAGCTGGCGTACGAGGTCTTGGAGGCAGAGGTCGGGGCTGCGGAAGAGGCGGAGTGGATGTACCAACTGGAGGAGGGGCCTTGGGACACTTACAACACGGCATCTAAGCAGTTCCTTCTTGGGAACGGGGCGGAGGCACTTCGTGTCTTGCAGATCAAAAATGGTCCCCCCCGCCCTATTCCAGTGGACACAGCAGAGGAACACTTGGAAGAGTTCATTCTGTCTGGTAGTACTGTGCGTGATCTTGGATTAACGACTTCGTCCACAGGAGGACGTGATGCGCTATTAGCTTGAGAGGGTCACAATACGAAAGAACTTTTACCAGCAATTGTTTTCTTTAAACGACGCATGCGGAGCGGAGGGGGACGAGAGCAACATGCTAAGACGCGCACCATGGGAAGGCAGTGTGAGGACAGCACCTAGGAGTTGCGAGATATGTCCGAAACTGAGAGATTTCTAGTACTGACTATACCCCCTTCCCTTCTTCTAGGGGCCTGCGGCTCTCGCGCAGAGTTTGTGACATCATCTTTTTTTTTAGGGGTCCCTTTAAATAGAGGTAACAATTTCTGCTTTTACCGACTTTTTTTTTTGATGGAAGGAAATGAAAACTTTTTTTTTTTTTTGCTTGACCGACTCTTGAACAATGGGGTTTTCCAGTATTAAAAAAAAAAAAAAAAAAAAAAAAAAAAAAAAAAAAAAAAACATAAATGATAATAGCACTGTGCACAGCAATTGCAGCAGCGGAGCTCGCGAAGCCGGCGTCCTTCAGAGGCCATCAGTACCAGATACACACTCTACTGGACAAACAAATAGTGAACATCGTCTTTGAAAGCCAAAACGTAGCAAGCATAGACTGCCCGGGGCATCGATGCAACGGGATATTTGTAGATTCAGGCATTTTGTACCTGACCCACTCATTTGGTGTCACATCACACTCGCTAATTGATCCGGAACGGCCTTCCCAAACTGGAAGCACCACTTTTCCTCGAAACTGCAAGAACGACCATGTTGACCAATTAACACTCTCCGGGAAGTACCTTTATGTGAGCTGCTACAACCATGCATCGGCGACCCACAGGGTAGCAGTCATCGAGAAGGGTCTGAAAATATCGGAAACTACACATTTCGAGCTCAAAGGAACAGCCAGTTCGTTAAAGAATCTAACTTATCACAGAGACAACCTGCTTGTAACCTTGGGAGAGAAGACGATCGTTGTACATTTGAAGGACCTGTTCGGTGTGGATGTAGCGCAACACGACGAAGAACTGCCTTGTTCAACAATGAAACAGAATGTATGTGAATCCACTCCTAAATGCCGGTTTGTCCCGTTTAAAGGATGCTTGGAAGAAATTTATGCCGGGCAAGGTGTGTCCAAGATTAAAAAGTGCACTTTCGTGGGTGTGTTTGCAGTTTCTGTTTTTGCCTTAGTGTACCTCATGGTGGGGAAGGAGGAGGATGAGGATGACGAAGAGGAAGGGAAGGAAGAGGTGTAATGTGTCTGGTTTTTTTTTTTTTTTTTTTTTTTTTAACGCTCTGGATTCCGTTAAGTGGCCCCTTTCGTTCCAGTCCTAGAAAAAGCAATTGGAATTTTCTTTTTTTCAAAGCACACCTTGCTCCGTCATTTTTGCGATGTCTGTATGTGGTCACTTAACGGATCCGGGGCGTTAATTTTATTTCCCTCCTTTAATTTTTTTTTTTTAAAAACAAAAAACTTGAAATTGAAAAAAGAAGAAGAAAAGAAAAAGGAAAAAAAAAAAAAACGGAACAAAAAGATTTGCCTTGGGGCAGTGGTATTTTCACCCTGTTGTTCCCTCTGCTGTGATCGTTGTCGCTCTCACCACATCTACAGGCTTTCTTTTAGGTAAGAATCAGTGAATCAGTCCATATTAGGATGAGCTCATTGAGGCCTGCTTGTTGTGTTTTTTTTCTTCTAATATAGTGGTAGCATAGTTGGGCTTATCCTTCTACAGGTTAATCCCGGCTGTGCACACACAACAAAAAAATGTCTGTTGCCATCCCCTTTGAAGGTGAAAAACTCGAACTGCTTACCTCGACGGAGTACCCTCTCCACGGGAGAAAGCTCCAGCGACAGACAGTTGCATATTCCTTGAATGTGAGAAAACCGGCTGTGCACAAACAACCATCAACCGACTCTTTTCTTTAATTATTTCCCACCTCCAAACTCAGGTGGGCCACCAGAGGTCAGGATACCCTTCATTCTGCGGCCTTTGCTGTATGATGATCAGTCATCAAAAACTTTTTTTTTAATACTTTTTTTTTTTTCCCCTTTGTTTTTTTTAAAAAGGAAGTTCCCCAAAGATGGCACATTCCTTTGAAGAATGCTATTTTTTTTTTTTTTTTTTTTTTTTTTTCTTAGAAGAGAACATGGGCCAGGCACCAACGACAGAGGTATCGCACGCAAGGATTCAGATGCGACCTGACCTGTGACCAAGAGGAACCGGCACTAGACGGGATGGATGGAGCCGCTGCGCAACAGATCAGGATGGCCTATGTCTGGAACTGCACGCGATACTGCCGAGGGGGCATGTCTTCACACACCTGGAGAAGCTGCGGCGATACATGGCCGGGGTGGTCGGGAAACGGGATGTGGAGCTCATGCAAATAGACAACGCAGCACACAGCCGCTGCCGTGGGTACGCAATGTGGAGGGAAGGAGATGCCTCGTGCCAACGGCGGGGGAGCTCGAAGGAGTGGGTGGAGTCGCAGAGTTCCTGAACCCGCTGCTACGATGGGTGAAGGAGGACACCAGGAATCGGCCATCGAATTCGAATGACATCCAAGACCCCCAGGGCCTCGATTGGAACGAAAGCAATGCTCCAAGGGGAGGATAAATAGATAGCCCCCCCCCCCCCCAACCCACCCAAGGGCGGCCCTCCATGAGGGGGTTTGTCCTGCACTTTGAGTTTTTTTTAGGCGATCCTGTCACATACTGCAGGTTCCCTTCAAAAACATCTTTTTTTCCATGATAGACCCTCCACCACGCTGCACACTTAACGCCAAATAGTGTTGCAACCAAAGCCCCATTTATATTTTCTTTTTATATGATGTATCAAAAAAAAAGAAATGCTGGCAAAAAAAGCTTTTTTTTTTTTTTTTTGCGTTATAAATAACACTTTTCTTTTATTAAGGTAACAGCTTTGTACGCCAAAAACAAAGAAAGACCTCTAGTTTTTTTTTGAGGTGGTGGGGATAACATGAAAATATAAGAAAAACATCAGATGTGTTGTTCGCTGTTGACCTCCTCGTCGGTCATCACCGCGCACGCATTAAGGACACGACGCGGAACGCAGAAGAAGCTACAGCTAGGCCGCGGTGCGCCCCCTGTAATCAAGTAGACGATACTTGTGCAGGGCGCCGCCAACACCGGCCTCCTTTAACTCATACTTTTTTTCTTTTACGTAAGCAAGAAAAGCAATAATTCAGGCCACCCGGTAAGGTGGGGATAGACCGGCGATCGACGGTCTAAGCATTCTTTTTGACAACGTCATAGACCGGCGAATTTCTTGTGACTGCGGTAGGCCCACGGGGGGGCAGGGGTTGCCCCTTTTGTGAGGAATTTTTCTCTTTTTATTAATCACGGGGTTAATGGTTTTATTCTTCTTGCTGCTTTCCACAATTCCTTGCTCTACAGCAGCGGTCGAACGCAGTTTCAGCAAGCTGCGCCTTAGGACATCAATTAAGCCAGAGAAGCTGAACTGTCTATTGGTGATTAGCACGGAGGGGAGATGTTCCGAGTGAAAACTTCATCAGTTGCGCCGACAAGCAGACGGCATGTGAACCGATTTGTTATTGCTTTTTAACCTTTCTATAGGATATCGCCGATTTTGCACAGACAAAAAAAAAAAAAAAAAAAACAAAAAAGAAGTCGGCGATATCCTGTTTGCTAGCTACTTTCGTATTTCTGTAGTGAATAATATAATTTTTTTTCCATTTCCTTCTTTTACTGTAAAAAAAAAACGAGGGGGAAAAAAAAAAAAGGTAGTTTTGAATCAAAAAATCTATTTTTATGAAAAATCAGATGACCTTATTTCACGTGTTCTTCTTTTTTTTTTTTTTTAAGGGGTTCTTGAATTTGGGTTAAAAGAAATAAAATGACAACATCAACAACATCATCGACGTCCAGTGCGACAAGGCAGATTCCCTGTCGTACGCAGATGACGTGTACCTGATTGCAGCTCTGCACAGCGCACTGGAGAAGGCGGCAGCGGGGGTAGGCGAGCCGGGCAGCGCGAGTGGATCGCGTCAACTCCCTGCGCATGACAGGAGGCCACAGTACTCCCGGAGCGAACCATGAGCAGCTCGAAGGCTTGCGTGACACGTACCTGTCGTAGACCCCGACAAGGCTGCCCCGCAGTTTTACCACCGCAGTAGGAACCCGCCAGAGCCCCCAGAACGGGGACAACGGGGACTAAGAACAGCGCGGCCGGTGAGCGCAAAAACGCATACCTTGAAAGAATAGTTTTTTTTTGCGCGGGCCGTTGCTAACCACTTCGTTCCTATCATAGTGAATTTTTTTTTTTTGGGCTGTTTACTAAACCACTTTCGTTCCTATCATAGTGAAATTCCTTTTTTTCGGTAGGCACGCCACCGCGGCGGGCCGTTGCTAACTAATTTTTTCGCTTCTCTATTTTCTAACTTAACCCATAACACTCCAAGGCGCAAATATTTGTCGTTTTGAAAAATCGTTTTTTTCTCTAAGTACTTTTTCGTCCCCACGACCCCTGGATCTCCAAGAACGACTATAGTGAGGAGTTATTTTCAACTGCAATTCATGCTGCGCTGCATCACTTTACCTTGTTATCCACCCACCAAGTGGGTCCCAAATCCGAGTAGATAGGCTAAAAACGAAAAATAACGGGTGTGCATTCTGTGCCCAAATTGTTCCCAAAAAACGCAAAGGTAAAGCCAAAACAGCTACGGACGAGGTCCAACCTTCATGGGTAAGGGAGTTGGTACCCATAGAGACCATAAAATAGGCCAGTGGGGAGAAAAAAAGCTGTCCCGTGGTACGCAGCAACCTGGTTATTCCTTCGGTTTTTTATAAGAAGCTAACAGACGTCATCCAAGAAGAGACAAACAAGCAAAAGGACGCTGAGATTGATAAAATTTCGACCCAGGACTCCACCGCTTACTCGGATTGAGCATTGCGATGGGTTTACGGCGTGCCCAGAATCAGCAGTCGTATTGGTCCACAAAATCCCCCTTTTCAGTAACACGATGCCCAGGAGACGCTGCTGGAAAATCAAAAGTAGCCTCCACTTCACTCACACAGAAGAGTTAAACGGTGATGTGTTGTGAAGATACGAGGGTTTCTGGACAGAATTAGTGACAAGTGGGCAAAAGCAGCAGTACCAGGAAAATATTTAAGCATTGACGAGACACTCGTACCTTCATGGGGCAATTGGGGGCTGCGGGTCTACTGTCCTTTCAAGCGTAAAAGATATGGCATAAAAATCTACTGCCTAAACTGCGTGAGCACGGGTTATCTTTTGCGTTTTCACATCCACGCCACCAAAATCGAGGGGCACGCACTTGAAGATTTCAGTGTTGTGGAAAAAGCGGGGCTGGGGTTAACAGAGCCTTTCCGGGGAAATGACAACACGGTAGCTTGCGATAGTTACTTTTTGACTGTGGGTCTGGCCGAAGCCCTGTGAAAGAACTGTGAGGGGCTTGCATTTCGTTGGGTGTTGCGGACTCTTCTGGTGGGCCCTAGAAGTGACAATAGTTAACTGCCATGCACTTCAAATAAAATATGGTTCAGGGATGCCAAAGAGATACACAACCCTGGCTGCTTTAAAGAGCGCTTTCGAGAGAGCCTAATTTGATGGGTCCAGCGTTGCAAAAGCACCACTCCCGGCACCCAACTAGTGGTGCACACACACCCGATACCCCAGATTACACCAAACGTGACCGCTAGCCACTCAAAGGGGGCACCTCCAGGGTCTGCAGGTTGAAAGAATGCACAAAACGCTCAATCTACAAATGCTACACCTGAAACCAACACCTCTGTCCAAATAAGTGCTTTTTTCGTACCACTCTTCCATCACCCCAAAAAGGCCTCTTGACGATTTCGAGGCCGATATTCCACCCGCAAATAGGCACTTCTCTCGGTCTGAGACATCTGAGGGGTCCTGATGCTGCCTTTTTTGTCCCAGGATGCTCAATTTACACCCCCCCGTGCACAACCCATTTTGACATGGTCGTTTTTGAGCACCCTACGGCCATTCAACTCTTCATCCCCTTTGTATTTTTATTAATTTTTGAACTTTTTTTTTAATTTTCCTGGTCCAAAAGACCCGTTTTACCTGCAAACGGGGGTTGAATGCTGCCATTTTCCCCCTCAAATTATGAAAAGGAGCAAAAAAGGGACCCCTATGTAGATAGGCCCCGGAGTGTTATGGGTTAAAATCATTTCAGTAACCACATCGTTCCTATGATAGTGAATTTTTTTTTTTTAAAAAAAAAACGAGTGGTTTTGCTTCACAGTTGTTTTTTTTTTCTTCCCACCCCCCTTTCAAGTTTATTTAAATTTGCTTTTTTTTTCTCTTTATTTCACTCTTCGTCATTTTCTTCACTCACTAGGGGCCTCATTATTTAACGCGAAATCGCCATATTTAACTAGTTAAAATAAAATAATGAGATTTTGCAGTTGAATAATTGCCCTTCAGAGTGAAAAAATGGGTCTCACCGTGGAAAAAAATGCACCCAACCCCTTGAAAACTTTTTTTGGGATGGGGGTATTTTGACTATTTTTGGCCATCTGAGGCCATTCCAGCCCTTAAAAGTGGGAATAAGTGCCTTACTTCCCCTTTAAATGCCACGGCGAAATAGCTACCCTGTATTACCTTAGGAAAATCCCCAAAAAGCTGACCTGCGTGAAAAAAAAACAGCAGTGAAAGCAGTGAACGAAAAGCGAAATAAAACGACTTACTTGCCGCCAAATGAGCCATTATTTAACACTCGTTACCGTTTTTTTGCAAAAAATTCGGGAACTCGAGTTAAATAATATGACTCATTATTTGTTGGCAATAAATAGCTATTTTCTTTTTTGCTGTATTTAGAGGACGTGAAAAACTTTGCAGAATCCCTCGCACCCTTTTGATGTGTGCCCAATTCAAGCACGCGCTTTTCTAGTAGGCGGTCCTGTCACATACTGCAGGTTCCCTTCAATGACATCTTTTTTGGACATGAGCGGGAGACTGATGATGAAACACGGAGAAGACGGTCATCAAGTAGTACAGAAAGACCACAATTTCTTTTTACAGTAACATTCTCTCTTCTTGCATGCGTCGCCTTTCTGCTTTGCAAACTTCAGTCCCTGAGGTGTTAAAGAAACCCAATCTTTCTAGTAAATCTGAAAGGTGTAAAAAAAGCATGATATTATATTACAGGATGTCTCCCCTCTGATCTTCTTTTTTATCATTATTTAACTCGAAACGGGGGTTTTTTTCAAGGGTAGGCGCGAAGCCCACTGTCTTTTAAACCCGGCTCTTGTTAAGAACATTGTGTTGAAGTGAAAATAAGACCATTCTACTTGTTTTTTTCTTTTTTTTTTTTTTTTTTTTTTTTTTTTGTTCACTTAAAGCTATTTTCTTTTTTTGAATTCAGATGTTGACCTCGGTAATCACCAGTAGCGCCCGGCTAGGGTCCCTACAAACGAAACCGCATCACGACTTCGCAAGACGCTCACGGCCTGGAGTATTAACAGATAGACCCCCCCCTCCCTATAGGGCAGCCCTCTAGCGGGGATCTTGTCCTGAACTTTGAGTTTTTTTTTTTTTTTTTTTTTTTTTTGTATGAAAGGCATTGTTCGCTGCTCCCCCCATACACACCTGAACGGTGTGTGTACCCCCTATGCTCCCGAAGAATTGGGGTTTTTGTCAGGGGCGGCGCAGCCTTTTTTTTTTTTTTTTTTTTTTTTTTTTTCTTCGGTCATGGTAGCGCCCGAGTGGAAGAACGTATTTGCGATGCTCAGGGTGACGAACAGGCCGCCGTTCATGCGCTAGCTGAAGAACACCGAACGGGTCTGGAGGACAAACTCTCGCACACAAAACTAGCGACGGCCGGGGTCGCCGAAGCGGAGAAGGAGTGGACTCCAGAAGCATGATACGATGCAGGCACGTACTCGGCGAGGAGCCTAAAACCGCGGAGGAGCTCGGGGATCGTCGATGGACGGCAGCAGTACACGCGGCATGGAGATAGGAGAGCCTTGAGAGATCACTACTCCATGGCGACTGACTGGCTGTTCTTCTCGACGCTACAATGGCACAACATCAGGCAGCGCCACCCCCCAAAGAACACGAAGACCTTACGCAAGTAAGAGTGCTTCTGCGTTGCCGGAAGGGCATGTGCATTCATGTGTTGACAACTTATCCAGTATTTGCTTTGTTTCATGGCCCACAATGTCAATATTCCATTCCTGAGCAAGATCCCAAAGTTGTGTCGTAGCCCACTGGCAGTATTGTGAGGCTGCTTACACAAGTAAGAGTGCTGGCCCAGTGAGCCATGAGGGCAAAAACCTCATTTTCTTCTAGAAGATGAGAAATATATTATAGTGCGACATGATCAGACTGGAACGGCCGCCCCGGGGCATCCTCTGCTCAACGCGGCGGACGTGGGAGGCCCTTCTTCGGAAGGTGCCAGTCGCTTGACCAGTGCCGTCGAATGCGCGCTATATTTTATAAGTACATATAACAATCGATTGAAAGAAAAAGAACGCATACCAAGGGTGACGAATAGGTGCAAACTGCACGAGCGCAGAATCTTGGTTACCCGGGACGCACCGCACGCATTAAGGACAAAACACGGAAAACAGAAGAAGCTACAGAGCTCTGCCGAGGTGCGCCCCCTGTAATCAAGTAACAGTCCATGTTGCGTTGCACGCTTAACGCAACTTAGTGTTGCAATCAAAGCCCCATTTTTTTTTCTCTTGTATTACCCCCTTCATAGAGATTATCTTGAGGGATCCAGTAGTCTTTGTTTTAATTTCTTTTTTCTTTTTTTGTTTTTTTTTTTGTTTTAACAATATTATTGTCGAGACTAAAAACTAGTTGATGGCAGCGTAATGAGCTATTTTATTAGGTAAAATTCCGCTCGTGCGCACAAACAAATGGAGCGCCAAACTAGTTTTTTTTTTACCCTTTCCCCCGTTGCAATGCTGAACCTCTCTTCCTATTTTCCTATTTCCTATCAAACCGATAGATTTCTTTTTGGGTGGAGTGAACGAAGGCGACTTGAAGGGGCTTTTTTTATAAAAAAAGAAAAAAATAGGAATGAAGACACTCTTCATTATCCTCCTCATATTTTTTTTTTTTATTTTCCGTTTTTTTTTTTTTCCTATTTTATTCAATTCCGTACGCTTCTCACTACGCAGAGCTGCCTTTTTTCGGCAAGAAAAAAAAAAAGAAAACACAAAAAAAAAAAAAAAAGAGCCTGCAATCCCCCCCCACCCTCCCCCAATTTCTGTTCTCCCTTTTTAAATCATGGGGCAGCAAGACCTTTGGCCGGGTCTAGGTGCGTGATGACACCTCCCCTTAAGTGAGTCATTTCAGGGAAGTCTGCAGGTCGGCAAAAAGAAAAAGATGCCCCCCCACCCTACCAGGAGGAAACGGGGACTAGGCGCCGTCATTTGTCGACTTGGTACCTTGACGTAAAAGGATCCTTAAAGGATCAAATTTATTTTTCTTCGCCAGGCACTGTGATGGGTTAACAAAAAGGTTCTTTTTTTCGGGTCAAAGTACTCTCCAAACCTGCTGGGACGCTAGTAGGAGCCGTTGAAGGGTGCCTCTCGCCTGAAGAGGACAGCACCTGGAGGAGTCGCGAGATTTGACCGAAACTATAGTACTGACTATACCCCCTGTTTGCATGTTAATTTAAATTTTTTCTTCTTTTTTTTTTTTTTTCATTTTATATATATATATATATAAAAATATATATCTTTTCTTTCGCAACGAAAGCCAAATCACGGATGTGTGTGTAGCGTGATCCCTTGTTCAACTCTCCTGATTTTTCTCTTTCTTTTCTTTTTCTTTTTCTTTTTTAAAAAAACATCCTCCTCCATTTCTCTTCCCCTTCAGGTCACCCCCCTATCACAACAAAATGATTGCCACCCACCAAGCCCATCCTGGAGGCGGCAACACTGTGGTTGTAACGAGTAATGTTCGCAATGATGATTGTTGCTACAAATGCTGCTGCCCGCCTTGCTGGGTGACCTCTGTGGAGGGATGCAGTGGGACGGTATGAGAAAAAAAAAAAAAATAGCTATTTATTTGCAACAAATTATGGCCATAATTTACTCGAGAATCTTGGGTTTTTTGGCCGAGGGCCCGAGGTCAAAAAAAACGGTTCGAGAGTAAATGGGATGGCCATATTTTGGCGCAAAGTAATTTTATCTGATAGTTCAGAAATTGAGTCACTCCGAGTGACCGAGAAAGTGGGCCAAGAACCCAAAACCAAATTATGGGCTATCAACTGTCAATAATAGGGCCTATTTTTAGCTGATTCAGGCGGAAGTGTTGACCTGCGATATTGCACCTTTCTCCGTTATACGAAGGCCCCTGAAGAAACCGCATACAAACAAAGCAGGGTACAGTAAGAAGCGCTTAACTTAGACCCAGGGCACTCCATAGACATGAGCTCCTCGAGATCCCCCCGTTCGAAAGTGGATGCTTTCGTCGGGGCCCTTGTTCTTCAGCACGCTTGCAAAAGAGTTTGACACGGTCCCATTCCCCAACCTTCTGGTTGCACTTTTCCTTAAAAACTGCCCTATTCTGGGAGTACTTGGTTCAAAGAGAAATAGGGGGCGCCGGTTTTCTTTAGCTTTCTAAGATGAGCGACTTCAGTCAGTTCTTCGTCTTTATCCCATGAAAGTCAGCCCATGTTTTCAGGTACTGTGCTTTGCTTATTTCGGGTAGAAGACTCTCTTCCTTCTTCGTTTTCGGCATTTGATGTTTTTTTTTTTTTTTTTTTTTTTTTTTGATGATCTTGAGCTCAAATGTGTTAAAAAGAATTTCACTCTGCCCCCAATAATGTCACTTTCCCCCCTATAATTTGGCAGCCACGGGCCATAAACACCTATGTCCTGCCCATAATTGAGCTATCAATTATAGCCCGGATTATCAAATTATGAGAGGGGGGTAATCCGATTATAGGGGGGGTTAGGAGTGAAGAAATTTCTGAACTATCAGATAAAAAAAAAAAAAAAAAAAAAAAAAAAAAAAAAAAAAAAGGCTGTCTGCTGTTGGATTATGTGCTTGTTTGGGCTTTGGCCCTGGAACGGCTTCTGTGCTATTTGCTACCAGCCGACACCTGCTACTCATGTCATGACGGCACAGCAGGTTTGGAAGAAGAAGAAAAAAAAAAAAAAAAAAAAAAAAAAAAAAAAAAAAAAAAAGGGCTATGTTCAAGGGCAGCCACCTATGGCCCAGCCGATGGCTCAGCCAATGGCGCAGCCATATGCGCAGCCGGCGCAGTACCAGCAGCAGGCACCGCCTCCTGCTGGTTACATGCCGCCTCCTCAGGGATATCCATCAGCCACGGCCCCCGCGGCTTCGGCCCCGCCGGCGAAGTACTGAGCATATCAGAGAAAAGGTGCAAAAGATTTTCAGGAATAAACACCTTTTGCCCCCCCTTAGATTCCCCTGAATTCACAGTTTTTTTTTTTTTTAAACTGTGCTCGGGAGGTTTCTTTTGTACTTTTAATGAAAGGTTGGGGGGTTTTCTTTTTTTCTTTTTCTCTCTTTTTTTTTTTTTTTCTCCCACTTTTTTTTTTTTTTTTTTGTGGAATAGTTCTGAGAGAATACTCCCTTAAAAAATAGAAATAAAAAAAATACTTGGTCGTTCCCCCGTTACGGAATTTGTAAAGGAAGATGGAAAAAAAAAAAAAAAAAAAAAAAAAATCAAAAATTGGACTGTGTATTATTCTCGCTCTTTTTTTTTTACTTTTGTATTTTACATCGTATGCTAACGTCCTATTTTGAAGAGGGAAAAAAAAAAAGAATTATGCGGGGGAAAAGAAAGTGGGTTGGTCGATGCCTACTTCAACCGTCAGCAGGAAGAATGGGGGAATCAAACCAAGGTTTTTGTATTCTTGATATAATCATTTTACCCCTTCCCCCCCAGAAGGGACATCTTGGGTAAGGTTTGTTTATTTCTTTATTTATTTTTTCATTGATTCGAATTTGTAAAAAAAAAAAAAAAAAAAAAAAAAAAGGCGTGCGCAAGCAAATATGGCGCCAAAGCTAGTTTTTTTTTTGAAACTTTACCAATGAGAAGTTTGTGAAAGATAGGGCGTCTGCCTTATTCCACATTCGTCTTGTACCTATGCTATTTTTTTTTTTTTTTTTTTTAGTGAAAAAAGAAAAATAGGAAAATAAACAAAAGCCCCACCCCCCTCTCGCCAGTCTCGCCGATGTGCTCTTGTTCGTTTTGTTTTGTGTTTTTTTTTTTCTTCTTTTTTTTTTTCTTATTGGCGACTCCTCTTTTTTCTATCCACACGGGCAGCAGTACTGGAAATCAAGATCAGCATTCACATTCTTGGCATGCAACAGTACAGGTAGTGGCGCCACCTCCCGTCAACGCAAAGCTAAACAGCACTCCTGTGTGATTGAGTTTTTTTTTTTTTTTTTCTTTTCTTTCTCACGTAAAACAAAATGTTGTTTCTCAATTTAGGTACCCCCCCTTTTTTTTATCTTCTCCCACTCAGTGTGCCTTTCATTCCTCTCCCCCACCCCCCCCTTTTTTTTGAAAGAAGTTGTAGATCCACCCACCCCCCGAACCCCCCTATTTATGTTATTATTTCACTCTAACTAATTATTTCTAGGAGTAGGGCGGTGGGAGGGAGAGGGAAAAAAAGAAAACAGAAAAAAAAAAACAAAACAAAAAAAAAAAAAAAATGCTACTAAAAATTATGATTACACTGTTGGGGGTCACAATGGCAAGCGGGGTGAGGTGGAGGGGGCAAATAGCATATTCTATTCCCGAGACCGAGTCCGGGAAGATCAGCCCGTGGATCACTATTTCCAGCGGAGTTCATCAAGGTGTCACTCTGCGTGACAATACCGTGGCTATGCGCGCTTGTGCCCTACCATCGATGGCAAAAATGCAGAAGATAGACATCAAAGCTGCCATGCCGTCCCGCCGCGCTAAGACTCTTCAACTGGAGGAATCCGAGCTGCACAACCTGCAGGGCAACATAACATCTATGTACGCTACTTTGAACAACTTACCGGCAAACCACGACGAAAGAAACGCCGCTGCTTCCCGTCTTCAGAAGCAGCTGGACAATGTATCCGATCGAGTCAACGCAATTGTCAAATCGGGAAATCTAATTCACTTCGAACAACGGTCTGCTAACATACAAGGGTTTGGGGTTCCGGGGATACCCATTCCACCAGTTCCCATCCCGCCGGTTCCACCAGTCCCAAACCCAATTGATATTCTGAAAGATAAGATTAATGATATTAAAAACGAGCTTAATAAAGTGACGAAGAAAGTGGACGATCTCGCGAAGCAAATTCCTAAGCTGGTGGATGCGGCGGTTAAGAAGACTATCCAAGATGCTCAAAACGTGGTGGACAAGGCTTACAACGATGCGCTCGACGATTTCAACGCCGCAGCGAAGGCGTCCTTGGACATTGTCACGTGCCCGAGGATCATCGCTGCCTTCGATTTGTATCTAGCATGGGACTGCCCGACAAACAAAACCCTCTCTGACAAAAGAATTTTGATGTGTCGCGACAGGGAATGCGTCTTCACCCCGTGTGGATGTTGGCCGGGAAACGCATGGGCATATGACACACAATGTGACACTCCAGGCACCTTACGAGTATACGTCTCACACCGTGCCTCCTCATTGGCCTCGCGCATCGACGTATCAGGCGTTTTAACAATATTTTGCAGCCCCGGTTTCGTATTCAGAAAAACAAGCTGCGTGCAGTGCTTAAACAATATAGACTGTAATGGACACGCTGTCAGCGTTACGTCATATCCCGACGAGGATAAGTGTTTGTGCGAATGTGAGGTGGGATATGTAGGAGAGCAGTGCGAAGCTTGCGACAACGGGTACATATCCGTCGGGAGCGACTGCGTGTTCTGCGACAAGACAACGTCCTGTTCGGGGAACGCCAACTACGTCATCGCGAACAAGGCTACAAATCAATGCGACTGTGATTGCTACCAAGGTTACCAGCCTGCCTCGACCGGACATCAAAGTTTGTCGCAGCTCGCCTGCCGCGAGTGTATGCCACCTTATGTTGGGAAACTATGCAACATCCAATGTAATGACGATTATTGCCACAATCGTGGACGGGCTTACTCCGCACCTGCGGCAGCTCCGTTGTCCGACAGAACCTGCGAATGCGAATGCTACAATTGGTTCACCGGTTCAACTTGCACAGTGTGCCCAGTTGAGTTCAGCGGTTTAAACTGCGATTCTTGCGCGGCGGTTCACGTTTCCGACCCGCCTTTCTGCGACACCCCACGATGCACCAACTGTACTTTTTACAACCACACCTCCAACACCATGTGCAAAGGCTGCAGGCGTTGCTCCGAGGCAGACTGTTCATTCAACGCCAAACCAGGCGGGATAACGTCAAACGAAGACGGGTCGAAATGCGTTTGCATATGCGACAATCAATGGAAAGGCGAGGCGTGTGATATCTGCCCTGCTCAGTTCAACCCCGCCGACTGCGGGTCATGCGCAGCAGGACGCAATCAAACCACGTATCCTTTATGCGAATGCGACGGCCAGTACCAAGGCGTGGACTGCGACCATTGCCAGCCGAAGTATGATAATGCAACATGTACAAAATGTGCGGCGAACCGGGACCAGTCCTTGTTCCCCGTCTGCCCGTGTATGAACTTCTTCAAAGGGGAGTTCTGCGAGATATGCGACCCGAAGTACGACCAGACACTGTGTGACAGCTGCGCCAGCAATCGCGACCACAAGACGAAGCCCATCTGCGAGTGCCGCAACAACTTCTACGGGGAGAACTGCGATATGTGCAGTGTGAAGTTCGACCAACAAACGTGTTCAAAGTGCAGCACCAATCGGGACGAGTCCCTGTACCCCGCTTGCCCGTGCGTGGGGAAGTTCTATGGAGAGCGATGCGAGTCTTGCGATCCTATCTACGAGCAAGGGGAATGCTCGTCATGCGGCCCAAACCGCTCTGGGTACCCAAAGTGCAGCTGCATCAACCAGTACCTCGAGGAGACCAACTGCTTGTCATGCGACGCCAGGTTCAACGACACCTGCAACGGGTGCAGAAGCGTTCCGCAGAACCAGTACGCGAAGGGTTGCTTTGCATGTCCAGACGTGTCGCAGGTGATGAAACTGTCCGGCATTTGCATACCATGCCCTGCAGGGTTGATCTGCGACGGGTCCATGCGGACAAAGGTGATCCCAGGATGGTGGAGGGACACCCCGTATTTCTGCGGAGGGACCTGCGCTGAGTTAGCAAACGAAGAACAATGCCAAAACGGCTTTTGCAAATGGAACACCGCACAGCAAACATGTCTTGATAAAGACACCGACAACCCGGTCTGTGGGAACCTCATCACACCGACAAGGTGCTACACCCCTCATTGCACAGGTTCTGTGCATCTGGAGCAAGGCTCAGCGGACCCTGATGAGATTTGTACCAATGGGTCATCGTCTCAGCTGTGTGGTGTATGCGGCCCTGGGATGGTCCTGAGCAGCGGGAAATGCCATGAATGCCGCAGCGAGACAGTGGAAGCAGTGCTTGCTATGTTGACCGTCATGGCTGCAGTCTGCGGCTCCCTTGGATTTGTATTCACGTCGTTCCCGAAGACCATTAAGAAGAAGCCGTTGTTTCTGCGTGCAATTAAACAGCTTCTGACACATCTTCAGATTCTTGCAACGTTTGCTGCGCTCAACCTTCCATGGGGGTCTCTGGTCAACGGGCTGATCTCGTCCGCCGAGAGTATATCAGCAGTGGGGTCTAACCCAGGGCCGTTCCTATGCGTGTTCGGAAGGGAAAGCACGCTGGAGGACACAACGATGTTCTGGCTGTTTGGCGTCCCGTGCATGGTGGTGATGTTGGCGCTGCTTGCAACGCTGATCTTTGGAAGGGAGACACCGAGGGGCGACGAGAGGCGATTCTCTCCTGAAAATGAGGTTTTCAAAATATGCGACACATGCCAACAAGCATGGGGCGAGGTCCAGTGCGGGACATGCGATGCGGTGAAATGCAAATCCTGCACACGTGGCTGTCGAATGCTCGACCACGCGACGAAGGAAGCGTCGGTGGGAGACGGTGCGAGGGTCCTCCCGCAGAAAAAGAACGTTTTCATCAACGCAGTTATCGTGTTATATTTCCTGGTCTGGGCCACCATCTTGAAGGAGCTCGTGAAGCCTTTAAACTGCTCCACGTTCACCACAAGATGGGGCGAGACTCAAGATGTCGTCACCTCAGACGTCAGAATACAATGCAGCAGCACAGTGTACATCATGTCTCTGATAGGCCTCCTTGTGCATGGTGTTGCCGTTCCGGTGCTGCTAGCGGTGTTTTTGACGATAAGAAAGCCTGTTTTGAACCAGTTTCAATGGGTGTCGAGTATGGGGTTTACTTATGCGGAGTACAGGCGAAATTATTGTTGGTGGGAGTCGGTGGTCATCCTTCGAAAGGGCTTGCTTATCATTGCTGTTGCAATGGGGGAGTCGACGGCCGTTAAGGTGTACTCCATGGTGGTGATTTTCGTGGTGTTTTTCATGGTTAACCTGACGTTCAGGCCTTACCGAGAGACCGTTCAACAGCATCTTGAATCGCTGTCGCTCGTCACTCTGCTGGGGACCGTTCTAGCCGGTGAGTGGGTCGTCCACAATAGAGACGATCTGACGAAGAATGTTCTCGTTGTTTTCGTTGGTGTCGCAAACATGGTGTATCTGACGGTCTGGGTGTTCATAGTGATTACCTCTCTTAACGAGCCCCTTCGACATAAAGTGCTTAGTTTGTGTGATAAGGGAAACCGCTACGCTGACGATACAGGTAGCGAAGGCAGCATGCTTGAAGATGAAGGTGATGAACTCTCGGAGGCACCGCTCGACGGAGATATTGAGGTGGAGCAGGTGCCAGACGAAGAGATGAATGAGCTTGTTGACATGAACATGACGCAGAGCCAATCGACCGCCTTCAGCAATTTTACCGCGTCCGCTATGGGTAAGTCTGTTCTTGAAGTGAATCCTCATGCGAAAAAATCTGATGTGTACACCAGGCATGACGTGTGATTTTTTTTATTTTTATTTTTTTTTTTTTTTCCCCCGTCCCACCCCCCCCGAACCGGCGCAGTTTTCGATAGTTTATAAAGCCAGGAACTTACAAAAAGAAAAAAAAAAAATTTCTTTTTCTCTTTTCCTTTTTTGTTTCCCTCCAGTAGACTTTATTTTTGGGGAAAAAAAAAAAAGAAAAACGAGTAAGATGGGAAGAAAAAAAAAAGAGGGGAGGGAGGGGGGCTTTCAAAGACCAGGGAATCGTTTTTATTGTTTCAAAAAAGGTCTCCAAAAAGAAAGGGGGAGGGGAAAGGTCCTATCGATCAGATACTAGTTTTTTTTTTCTTCTATGGGTGGTGGGATTTGCCTTTAAACATCGCCTTTTTCTTCTTCTTTTTCTTCTTCATTTTCTTTTTTTGTTAAGGTTTGGTTCTCTTTCTTCTCTTTTCATTCTTTCTTCTTATCGACCCTACGGCCGCCGCCCCCAGCTTTTTTGCTCTTCGTCAGTTTCTTTACTTTTTTTTTTCTTTTTTATTATTCAACTATTATATTGTGCGGCAAAAAAAGAGGGGGAAAAAAAAAAAGAAAAATGACCGAAATTACTCTGAACTACTCCTACGAAACCGCAAAAAAAGGAACGGTGAGCATAGAGGGAGCGGACACTGTAAGCGGGGCAATCCGTCTTATAGAAAAAGACATGGGCGTAGGAGAGGGGACGCTCATGCTCCTCAACAGCATCGACGAGAAGACCGCGCACTACTGCCTCGTCAGCGAAATGGAATGGGCGGACTGCGAGGAGATAGAGGTCGGAGAGAGCAGGAAACACAAATCTATGAGATGCCTTTCAGATCTCAAGATAGAGGTCTCAGAGGAGAGCGTGAACGACGTGCTCTTTTTCGGCACAAGTGAAATAGAGTACAAAACACACGTTCTAGAGTTACTCCTTGTTGTGTGGCCTACAATGTTTCAAGAGACCACACTTCTTCACCAGACCACCTCGGTCGATTTGGCAAAGGCTCTGCTGCTGCTAGGGGCCGACCCTCGTGCGTCTGACCTACAAGGTAACACACCGCTTCACCATGCCGCGGCCTCTGCGTGCCTCCCAATGTGCAGTCTTCTAACCTCCCACGGGTCGGACCCCACGGCGTATAACAATGATGGCGATACCCCTTTGCACAGTCTTTGTCAGTTTCTCATGTCGCATACCCCAGTTGAGTCCGATCCTTGTTTTAGGCACCTGGTGGAACACGGAGCCGATCCTAAGGCGCTGAATGCAAACGGGAGAACGCCTTTGGAAATCGTTCAAAGGTCCACAAACGACTTGACGCTGTGGGCCTCGGAGTGGTGAGAGACACAGGGGCTTTTTTTTTCCTGTTTTTTCTTTCCGAGAAAAAAAAAAAACCCCCCCACCTCAAAAAAAAAGTTACACGCGCGAAAGACACAAAAAAAAAAAGGAACGATGAACTTCCCGTCCGTCCAAGAGATGGGTCTGGGATTCGACTCTATAACGGGGTCCACACATGGGCACTACACAGTTGACAACAAAAAAAAAAAGATCGTGCGCCGTAAGGCCGGGGGCAAGGTGGGTGGAAGCCAGAGTACCGGGTACGAGGACATGGTGACGGGGGTGACGGCGCTAAGCGGTGTGAACCCAACAGGACCCAGCGACAACGACGCGTCTATTTACTGAGAGGAGGGGGAGGGGGGGGGAAGGGACTTGCTAGGCAGGCATATATTCTTTTTTTTATTTTAAAAATCCACTTCCACTTACTTTTAAAACTCACCTATTTTTTTTTTTTTTTTTTTCAACAGTTAAAAAGCAATCAAAAAAAAAAAAATGGGAGCGAGAGCAAAATGGCTCCTGGTAATCCTGATCACGATAATAGCAGGAACGTACCTATACACAGGCGCCCCGGGGTACGACCACAGGAAAAGAGCTTCCCGTGCTTTCGAAAGGAGGAAAACACAGCGGATAACAAGAGGAGAGCACATGCTGCAACGCCCGGTCTTTATCGCACCGCCTGTTTCAATGGCACCGTCCCCTGCGAAGAGCAACGTACCGAAGGTGGAAATTATCGACGAGCTCCCGAAAAAACTCGCGGATGACGATGGAGATGATATGTTTGTGACCACGGAGGTACAAAGAACATCTCAAAAGCATCACGATGACAGCCCAAAAGGGTGCAAAAAATGGGTAACCAGGGAAATGCTCGAAGAATTCAGAACGTCAAAGAAACAACTTTGCAAATTCGACATAAAGCTCAGCAACGAGACCATCGAGGGTACAGTCCACCAGTACATACACAAAACCCTCGAATACTCTCCAAGCGTGCAGCTGTACCACAACGCAGTAGGCGACAATATCTATCACGGCGACCTGTCAACAAGCTGCAACAAACGCTCTCCTTTCGACTATTCAAGCACTCCTCTTAAAATCCTCGAGCACCCAGTGTACAGAAGCATACGATTCGACATGGTTAACCCGTACGAAGCACACCATGCTTATGTAAACGCATACTTCACCTTACGCTTTTTAAAGATCGACCCGGCAACTGTTCAATTTGTGTGGCGGGACAACCACTTCAAGTCCGGTAACGACCACCGGTTCTGGAAGACGATCTCCAAAGGCTCCCCCCACGAGATTCGCTACATGAAAAACGATGTGAACCCGCAGGACGGTCGGATTCTTTTCAGAACATTGATCGAGGGTCAGTCCACCGGGACATCCCTGCTCGTCACCAACAACTTCGGGAAAGAGGGTTCCGTGTTACGAGGCCGAGCGACTGATCATCACTGCAAATCACCTATTTTGGTAGAATACACAGAGTTCATGAGGGGCAGGCTTGGTATAACGATTAAAACCCCTACATTTGCACCGATTAAAGTGGTCTGGTCATCGCGTGTTCCTTACAAACACGCGGACGGACGTATTGTCCAGCCGAGACGGCACATTTCTGACGAACCAAAAATGATTGAGTACTTGCGAACGTCCCTTGGAGAACGGTACACCGTGACCCCTATCAACTTCGGTGACATAACGTACGAAGAAATTCTTGCTTTGATGGCTGAAACCAACATTCTTGCCGGGGTTCATGGTGCTGGTCTAATCTACTCAATGTACCTTCGGCCCCACTCCGGGTTGGTCGAGGTTTTTGGTGGGGACAGAGGGCCTTCGAACAGGCATTACCACAACATTGCTGCTTACATGGACTTGCATTATGAGAGTTACAATGCCAAAGCGCTGACGCGAGCCGATGGGCTCAAGGATGCTACCTTCAGAGCGATTAAGACTGTGGGTGAAAAAGTTGTGGCTGGTGGTGAACCGGCTTAAAAAAAAAAAGATGCCCCCCCCCCCCCCCCCCCGATGCGATCAAAAGAAAACTCAAGCGCACAACGAGCGGACGCTAAACCCTCGGTAGGCAAGAATATCCCCCCTCTTCTCTTTTTTTTTTCTTTTGAAAGCAAGGAGAGGGGAAAATACGATTTAAAAAAAAAAAAAAAAAAAGATTAACCACTAAAGGACCATGAGGACATATGTGTCCTTAAGAAAAATTATCTTTTCTATGTGACACTTTTTGTGCCACACAGCCCCTGGACTTTACTAAGACCCATTGTTCCGCGATTTTTTTTTATTTGAAATGCCCTTTTGCGCGAAGAACAAACACAAAAACCCGTCCCCAAGGGGGTTGCTGGTGTCTTTTTGTACTTATTATTTGAGAGCAGCTTCTCAGGACCTTCTGAAGAGCTTCTTCCAACTCCAGCACCACCTCAGATGAGGGTGGTGTGCGCTGGGGGACAAATATCAACCGTATACCGGCCACTCGCATTTTTTTTTCCCGGGTTCATAAATAGACGGTCCTTGGCACTTTTTTCGCCAAAACCCCCGGTCCTTTAGTGGTTAAATTAAAATAATTTGGAGTGTGTTTATCAAAGTGTTTTTTTATTTTTTTTTCCCTTCTCCTTTCTCGGTTCGGTACTACTGGCAGCACAGCGGAAGAACTTATTGCAGGGGCGAGAACAGGGTGCAAACTGCACGAGCTCAGAATACAAGGGCACCCCCCTGCAATCAAGTAGAACCGCGCTTGTGCAGTTGACAAGGATGAATAATGGGGTCCAGAGGCTGCCAAAACATGCTGGTGGCGGTAACACCCCACGCCTACCTTAAAGAAGGAATAATGTAGGCTTCTTCTTTTCTTAATAATTCCTCCCTTCTCTCTCGTTTAATATGTGCCCCCCCCCCCCCCCCCCCCCTGAAGGGCTATGTTGGCAAGTAAAAAGCGTTTCCAAAAAAGATTTTCTTTTTTGAATAAAAAAAAAAAATATGAAACGGAATTTTTGGAGCCCATTTCCTTCACGAAAAACCAAATCGTTTCCCCCAAAAAGAAACTATTTTTGATGTTTTTGAAAAAAGAAAAAAAAAAAAGTATATAGATAAACGAAAACCTTCCCCCCCCCCCCCCGTTTTTCTTACCAACATAGCCGCCGCCGTCCCCCCCCCCCCCCTCATTTTCTTCTACCAAGAAAAGAAAAAAAAAGGAAAATAAAAAACTATTTTTGTTTAGTTTTGTTAGTTGTAAACATTTTGTCGCCGATTTTTTTTTTTTTATTCGACATTTTTTTTTCTTTTCTTGAGTCACTCACTTTAAACTACAATTCCCTCGGAAATCGGAATCCAACTCGAGAAGAAGGATGAGCATGATAGTGCTTTCAGCTTTCTGCAGTATAAGCTTCATGAAAAGCTGACCTGCTTCACCATTTTTATTATTTCACATTCGGGCGAATGGCGTCGGAGTGAAGGAGAAAATCATTTTCCACATACACCACGGGGTAAAAAAAAAAAAAAAAAAAAAAAAAAAAAAAAAAAAAAAAAAAAAAAAAAAAAAAAATAGCCCAGATGAAGTGCTCCTCCCTCAGCTTTTCTTCTTGTGAAACACCGTTTAAAAGCCCCCCCCCCCCCCCCCCCCTCTTTTGCTGCTGGTATTTGAGCATGGGTAGGGAGCCCCCCAAGAAAAAGAATCAAAGGGAAACAAATGCAAGAAAAAACGGGATAAATCTAGCTGCGATAAAAAAAAAAAAAAAGAAAAAAGAGAGAGAGAGAGAAAGAGAAAGGAAACAAGGGGAAATGAATCCCCTTTTTCTTTTTTTTTTTTTTGTGGACCGTTGCTAACCACTTCGTTTCTTATCATATGTCATATGTGAATTTTCTTTTTTTTTTTTTTTCCCAGGTGAAATTCACACACGATGGAAATGGAAATAGAAAGATAAAAAGATATTTGAAAAAGAAGAAGAAGCATAGTATGTTAAGTTATCGGTTTGATCGGTTTTAATTTTTTTGCTTTTTCGCTTTTAATTAAAAACCCGCCAAAAAAAGCGAAAAAACAGCTGTTCGGGAAAATAATCCTTTTCTAAGTCGTTTCGATGCTCCCTGGGCCCCGGGATACGAATATAGGGGTTTTAAGCATGGTTGCATGCTCGCCTTTCATTTGACGTCAATTTAAAACCCGATTGTAATTAAACCCGCGGGTGATCGGTTAACCTTGGATACTATGAAGGAAAAAAAAAAAAAAGGAAAGAAAAAAGAACGGCAGCTAGAAATGAGGAAAAAAGAGGAGAAAAAAAAAAGTGAAAGCAGAAGAAGTTCGTTACCCGGTGAATTGTAGATCTTGCAAAAAAACAAAAAAAAAGAATGGAAAAAGAGAAAAAGAAAGGGAAAAGAACACGTGATTTCTAAGGATGCAGCTCTTGAAATCACTGCATAGAAAAGACTAGTGAAAACAAAAATTGAGAATTAGAGAAAAAAAGAAAGGGGGAAAAAAAAAAAAAAAAAGAGAGATCAGTAAAAGTTTTCTTCTTTTTTCAGGGGCTGGTAATTTGGGTTGGAATTAATCAAAATAATCGCAATCAAAGATGGCTGGGGAACCTCCACGTGGTGGCCCTGGGTCCCCTCCCAAGGGGGGGGAGCAAACTAGAAGGAGGCAGCATCATCAACATGGGTGCAGGTGGCGCGAATGGCGAGGTCAGTGAAGCCGGTGCAAGCGCAGAAGGTGACGGCGAAGGAATGGCCTTCTCGTCAGGTGCAGGAGGTGCAGGAGAAGTGGATGGACGAGGA
The DNA here is from genome assembly GCA_964019335.1 of Diplonema japonicum. NCBI lineage: Eukaryota > Euglenozoa > Diplonemea > Diplonemida > Diplonemidae > Diplonema > Diplonema japonicum. The sequence goes on from OZ025729.1 coordinate 354,515, forward strand.
CGACGACAACGACAGCAGCAGCAGCAGCACGATCGTACTGCGAGCCATCTGGAGGAGAGCCGCATCCGGGGAGGACGGGTGGGCGAAGGTGCAAGCGGACGCCAAGAACGAGACGGTGAAGGCACTCAAGGCGCTGGGAGTCACCCTGCGGGGGATCTCAGAGCCAAGAGGCGAGGCCTGGAAGGGACAGCTGACCAAGCTGGACCTCCTGGTCTACGTGGCGGCCAACGAAGAAGGGAAGGCGAAGCAGGCTGGTGCGGGGGGCTTGTTCGTAGAGGACCGCAGGAGGAAGCGAGAGAAGCAGCCACCACTATGGCTGAGGACGTGGGACGTGGCGGCGGCGCGGGGGATCGGAGGACCTACGGCCACCCTCACAAGCAACGGGAGGGGTCTCGGTTTGGTGCAAGACGGGAACCTGGACAGCGACGACGCCAGACACAAAGCACAGGAGGCCGGCTTGCTGGTGGGAACAGGGGCCGGACGAAAGTTCGACCTCCACAGTGTGCCACGCGGGATCACGGGCGAGCAGGTGCAGGGCTTGCTACGGAACAACGGGTGGAAGGACGCGACGGTCATTCGCGTCATCCCGAAGAAGGGGCGGCAACTGGCGGTGGTCCAGTCGGCAGGGCAGCCCCCGTTCGGCGAGGTGCAGGTGGGGGAGCACCGGATGGCGCTGACGGCGGCGTGGAAGCAGCAACCACTGCAAATGGTGGTGGCGAAAGGGGAAACGAGGAAGGACCCCAACGAAAACTGCGACACACGATACTCCAAGCCCGAGTTCCTCTGTTTTTACGGCAAGAACAAGGGCGAGGAGTACTGGGCGGCCGCCGACCCCGAGAAGCTGCAGGAACGGGAGCAGAAGGACGCGACCGCGGACACGACCACAGAACAGAAGAAGAAGAAGACAAAGAAGCCGCAGAAGCAAGAACAACAACAACAACAACAACAGCAACAGAAGGACACCACGATCAACGCAACAGAGCTAGAGCAATACAAAATGCTCGTCACGAAGTTGCAGAGCGAAGTCGACCGCCTCAAAGATGCGCTAAGGAAGGTGGCACGCAGGGCGATGGAGAACAGGGCCGCGACGACCCCAGCAGCCACGACAAGCGCTGCATCCCCGAAGCGGCAGAGGAGCGGCACTCCGGAACAGAACACGGAGACGCCGACGGCGAAGAAGAAGCCTGCGACGGCGGCGGCGGCAGGTGCAGTGTCCCCGAAAAAGACAAGCACGAACACGAACACGAACAAGGCAGCGTCACCGAAGCGACAGAGGAGCCAGACTCCCTCACCCTCCCCGTCGCCGAAGAAGCCCGACCCCAGCAGCCCCGGCCACAGGAAGCCAACAACCTCGTCGGAAGGGAAGCTGCAAGGCAAGGAGAAGAAGAAGCAGAAGGTGCATGTCCATGCTTGGTCTGCGACCTACCAAGCCTCACAGGGTCAATGCGGGTCATGTCATGGCCAGCTGAAAGGCAGGAGGGCGAGGGTGTGCGCCATGGAGAACTGCAGGCGGGAACAATGCGTGAGCTGCATTGGAAACCTCCCCAACTGAAAACGGGGAGGCGGAAACCGGGGTCAGAGGAGGAAGAGGACTTCGCGAGGCTCACGGCGCAGGGGATACATCCGAACCCTGGGCCCAACATGTACGTGTCGACAGTGAACGTGGCCTCCCTACGCAACCAAATAGAGGAGGTTACGACGAAGCTGGACGTCGACGTGATCTGCACGCAGGAGACGGCGCTGACCTTAGCTGGGCAGCAGGAGATGGAGCGGGAGCTCGGGAAGAAGACGAAGAAGAAGTGGAAGCCGATGTGGGGACCGCCGCAGCCGGGAAGGAAGGTGGAGGGAATCGCTTCGAACTGGGTAGCTCAGAGGGGAGGACTGGCAACCCTAATCCGAGAACCCAGGACAGCATCGCCAGGTTCTCTGGACACCAACGACCAATCTGAAGAACAACGCAGGAGGTGGCTGCACACTCAGGTCGCAATCGATGGCAAACGCAGATGGCTACATATCATATCGATATACTGCCCGGCAGGAACAGGACGTGAAGAGACCGCAAAGAGGGAGACCCTCCTCCACTACATCCTGCGGAAGAAGGCGAAGGAGCTCGGCAATGTGCCAATACTCGTCGTTGGCGACTTCAACACCGACGAGGCAAGATCCCCGGAACTGCGGAAGGCACTGCAGGCAGGATGGGCGGACACAGCGGACCTATGCGCAAAATGGAGAGGGAAACAACCTGATCCAACGTTTGTACGGGAGAACTGCGCCACGCGGATCGACAGGATACTGGCAAGTCCGGAGGCAGTACCGGCCATCACCGGATGCCAAGTGAACCAAGCGATCAAGGGGACGGATCACCGGACACTGACGGTTGCACTTGAGCTCGACAGATTCAGGATGACGGTACAACGATACATGCTGCCGAGGGGTCTGGAGACGGCAGATGAGCCAACGGAAGAACAAGGAGCCGAAGCAGTGGAAGCAGCCGGATTCCGACAGTACCTGCACGAAGGAAATATAACAAAAGCCTTCGAGACCCTCTCCCGGTGCACCGAAGACCTCCTCATAGACCAACCAGTGGGGACGCCGGGGAGGGCAGCGTACGTCGGAAGAGGCAAACACACCAGCACAAAGGAGAAGGAAGTGTGCACCAACGACGACGGGAACGGTGGGTGCAGCTACAACATGGCAAGCGCGACTGGAAAAGCTGAAGCTCAAGACGCGGACACTGCAACAACAGCTCGAGCAAGCAGTTGAGGACAAGGGGCTAAGCAAGCCGACCCTGAACACGATAAGAAACGTGAACAGGGAAGCAAAGGCTCTGGCAGTACCAGCTGAACCGGTGCCGCACGACGCTGTTCTCATAGAGGACATGCTGGCAGCAGCGCTGAACATGGAAGACGCAATTGCAGCTGAGGAACGGAAGAAAAGGACCGAGGCGAACACGTCACGGAGACGAGAATACCTGGCCGAGGTTGCAGCAGGACGCGAGACAACAAGACTGGTAAAAGTCGCGAGAGGCAAACGTCAAAGCGACGGAACCAGGGCGGTCAAGGAAGGGATGGTGCTCTTTGCGTCCCCCGGACTGATCGACAGCGTCATGCGCAAGGCGTGGAAGACCGTCTTTGCGAAATACGAGTCCCGACCGGAGCCCCTCTATGCCCCCTTCAAGGCAAAGTACAGCAAGTTCGTGCAACGGCATGAGATGGAGAGGACACAACTGACGGGAGCAAGGCTGAGGGAAGTGCTCAGAAAGAAAAGCAAGAAAAGCGCGGCAGGCATCGACGGGTGGAGGATGCTAGAGCTACGGAAACTACCAGAGTCAGTACTAGACGCCTGGGCGATGCTCTTCCATGCGATCGAAGCAACGGGGAGGTGGCCGGAAGCCATGAAAACGGCACTGGTTACCCTCGTACCGAAGTGCGACGATGCGGGACCACTGGAGCACAGGCCTATCACAGTCACATCTGCGGTGTACAGACTCTGGGCATGCGCGCGACTGTCTGATATCCTCATCTGGCAGGAGAAATGGATACACGACAAGCAATACGGATTCCGCACGGGTTTCGGGACAGAGGACGCACTTTTGGACCTCGCCCTTGACATCGAAGAATCCATTCTGGAGGGGAAACCGCTAGTCGGGGTGGCACTCGACTTTGCGAAATGCTTTGACAGTGTACCGCAACAGCTGGTTCTGGAGCTGGTGGAGGACATGGGCATGGACACAGGCATCCTCAGGGCACTGAAAGGAATGTACGCAGGCATGCGAAGACGGTTCAGGTACGCAGCAGGCGTGGGGGAGGAGTTCCACACAACCAATGGAATCCTTCAGGGATGCCCGATTTCAGTGGTACTCATCAACGCGCTGTTGGCGGTACTAATGAAGCAGGTGGAGAACGACACAGGGGTCCGCTCGCTGTCTTACGCGGACGATGCATACCTCTTGGCACGGCTCGGTGCGGCGTTGCAGGAAGGCGTAGACGCAGTGGAAGCCTTCTGCAAACAGGTGGGGATGAAGCTCAACACCAGGAAGACGAAGACCTTTGCAGTGAACAGGAAGACACCGGAGGTGAAGGTGAAAGGCGAGGAACTGCAGCCGACACGGACTGTAGGAGTACTGGGAGCCAAGCTGCGGACAGACGGCAGGCCGCAAACCAACGGCGACAGGACGGCGGAGGCACTCGGGACGCTGAGCAGGCTGGGAGCAACGCCGTTGTCCTTTCAGCAGAAGGCGAAGATCATCAGCAGCACGATCCTACCGAGCTGCCTCTACGACTGCCCATTCTCACCGCCGAAAACGGGACAAATGGCCACGCTGGTGAAGGAGACCACGTACGCGCTCTGGGGGCAGAAGTACTGCACCAGGAACCCAGGCACAGTACTATCCGTGACACTGCCGGGACACACGAGCCACCCACAGATGACAGCCGCATACAGAGCACTTATGCTCCTATACAGAGCCTGCAAGAAGGACGACAAGCTGTGGACACGCTGCGACGCCATTGCCAAACGGTACAGCGGGAAGAAGATACCGGTGGGACCGGTGGGCATCATGATGGAAAGGTGGCTGCCTCAGATCAAGTTAAGCTGGGCACAGCTGAAGGACACCCACGCACTGGAAAAGGAGCCCTACAAGCACTACATCAGGGACCGACTCAGGCGGGCGGAAGCACAGGAAATCATGAGCAAACGGAGCACCATGGGGGGCATGGAAGCTGCGGCAGCAGCGGAGACCAACGCGCTGTGGAGGAAGCTGGTGGTGACGGACCCGATTGCAGCAAGGGACGTGCGAAGGATCATCTCGGGGGCAGTGTTCTACATCAACCCACGGGGATGGCGCACGGACACGGTGGAGCACATCCCGATGGCGGAAGGAGAAGAAGACGAGGATGAAGACGAGGCTGAAGATGAACAAGAAGAAGAAGAAGAGGAAGGACAGGACACCGAAAAGTGGCTGATTGCGGAGGCGAGGAAGCAAGAAGCTAAGCAGGCCGAACCCACGACGGCACACTGCGACATCTGCGGTCAGGAGCAACAGCTGCCCAACATGCTGGAGCACGCACTGTGGGAGTGCGAAAAGGCCAAGGAAGTGCAACAGCGGGAAGAACACGAAGGCATGACGCGCAGGGGGCTGGAACCGTGTACGAAGCTGCATGGCATCCTGCCAAGGGGAGCAGGGAAGGATGTCAGGGAAAGGCTCGAAGGAACGCAGAGGTACCTGCTGGCGGTGGTGGGGGAGCGGGACGCAGCCCTACAAGCGAAGAGGCAGGAGGTGTACCACACACACCAGTGGCTGGAGATCACACAAGGTCAAGAACACCCAGTACCGTCGGACAAGGACTTCGGCAAGCTACCGGCAGGGGATGTCCTACGGGAGTACACGAAGGAGGTGCTGAGGTGGATGCGGCAACTGCGCTGGTATGCAGGCAGCAGAAACACGTCAGTGTCGACGGTGGAGCTGGCACTGGATTTCGAGAACGTGACCGGGAAGACCCTTGGAGGGAAGCTGGGGGATCTCGCAGAAGTACAGCAGAAAGCGAGGAGATTGCATGGACTGATGAAGAAGATCTGGCACACATGGGAGCTAGGGAGGGTACTGAAGAAGGTGAAAGGAAGGAGGGCCTTCCCAGCTGAGCCGAGCACAAGGGTGCACACACTACGATCCATCGGGAGGACAAAGGCGGTGATCGGATGGAACAGGAGGGCGATATTTGCATCACCGAAGACCAAGCATGACCTAGAGGCATTGAAAGGACAATGGGCGAGAGAACGAAGAGAAAGAGCGGCCAGGCTGGGGAGAAGGCCGGCAAGACCACCAAAGGAGGAGAACCCGCTGCTGAAAGGGGATAGGTGCAGGTAGAAGATGAGAACAAGGGGGCGTCTCACAAAGACTTCCTTTAACTCATATATATATTTTTTTTTTAAAATTTTTTTTCGGTCTCCCTCGCTTGGTCCACTTATGTCGCAGAAACATTGTCCACACAGAGCGCCTCCACAACAAAAAAAAAAAAAATGGTTTTTACAGAATCCCGAAAGTTTTTGTACTCCATTGGGTTCGCACTTACGGGTTCTGCGATGCTGATGCATGAGCTTTCTTGGAAAGCAAAAGCTGAGCATGCTGAAGAATTGCGGCAGAAGAAAAGGGAGGAAAAGACCGAAAACCGAGAGAGGCTGAAAGGAGAAATCCAAGAAGGACTGAGCGTCCTGAAGCAGAAGAGCACCGTAGTGAAGCAAAAGATGGAAGAAGCGCAAAACAAGTGACCTACCTACCTAGCCTTTATCCCATTACATAACGAACATAGGTGGTTTCCACCTCAAAAACAACCAAACTATTATTTCCCTTCTTGATGGAAGGTGATGGTTTTTTTTTTTTTTTTTTTTTTTTTTTTCTCCGCACACAAACTCTTTTTTGTAGAAACCCGAAAAAAAAAAAAAAAAAAAAAAGAAAATGACTCAAGAACAAGCTCCGCCTGCTCAGCCGCAGTACCAGAACTACGCCCCACCAGTACAGTACACCCATCCTCCTGCATCAGAGCAGCCACAGCCGAATGCTCCACCACCAATGGGACAGGCACCACCCATGGGACAGGCACCACCCATGGGACAGGCACCACCCATGGGACAGGCACCACCCATGGGACAGGCACCCGTGCAAACTGTTGTTGTTACCCAAACACAGCAAGGCCACAATAATTGTTATAGATGCTTCTGCCCGCCTTGCTGGATGCAAGACGTCGAGGGATGCTCAGGTATGACTGTCGCGTGCTGGTTTGCTTGCTTCTTAATTTGGCCCCTCAATGGCTTTTGTGCACTGTGCTACGAGCCTGAGCCAAAGCCACAGCCGGTCTTGGCAGGGGCTCATCCGACCTATGGCACTGCCTCAGGTCCCCCACAGCAGCAGTTTGGAGCCCCCCCGCAGCCGCAGTACCCTGCATCTGCTCCCCCTCAGCCAGTCGGTCCCCCGCAGCAGCAGTACACTGCCGTGCCCCCCAAGCAGGACCCATCGATCTGAGAGCACTTTCTTTTATCCTATCATTACCTTTCAACGTTTTTTTTTTTTTTTTTTTTTTTTTTTTTTTTTTTTTTTTTGCGTTGAACAAGAACACACAATTCGTCGTTAGATGAAAAATTTGTTTTTAACCATCTACCAACGGACCATTTTTGCCCACCAGGGGGTAAATTTTCAAAACTTCAAAAAAAGCTATTCTAGCGCAACGCCGGGGCTATATGCCCCCGGAAATGCCTCCAGATGTCCCAATTCTAGAGAGAGGGTGCCCACAGCAGGGCCCACCCTCACAGCATTGTCAAAAATATCGTTCCTGAAGTGCCCGAGAGGGGGTACAAAAAACAAGTCAAAAAGAATCGACTGTAAAATTCTGTAAAAAGCTATTTAAGGCCTTCTTGACGCGGTTCGTACGTGCCCCAGGGCTGGGGGACTTCTTTTTTGACCCCGAGAGGGGTTTCTGGGGGGTATCCCCGGCAAGGTGGTAGTCTTTGAAGCACGGAGTCACGCAAAGTTGTACCAAGCAGGTTGAACACTGGAACTGGGGTCATTTCGACTTGCCATGCTTACACCGCACGTTGCGCTACTTTTTCGGGGAAATGGTCCCAGAAGGTACTATCGCGGCGCATTGGGGTCTCAGGGCACTCGTTCTGTGTTTCGGGGCATGGTATTGGGGCAGCCTGCTCTGTAGTTGACTTTATCTGTTGTTTAGACTGCCTCCCTAGTAGCCCTTCGATGACTGCCTCTTTGAAAGGCGTGAATCCACTGTCGTTCGTACTCAGGGTGTTGGGGCAATGCTTCTTTCCAAACAAGCCAAGCATTTGCCAGAGATTTATCTAACACGTACGAAAATACTTTCAGGGGCCACTTCGAAGTCATAAGGGTGCGTTTATGGCGTTTTGTCACAGCGTCACCCAGCGTCGGTTCCGACCATTGCGGTGTTGTAAATATGCACTTGGTGGGGAGTGGGATGTCCATTCCGGCTTTCATTCTCTTTTGGCCGACACGTCAAATTTGACTTCACCAGAACATCCAACGTCGACAGAAAGCGCACAGGCATGATGTCATGCCACGTTGTGGTGCAAAGGATGCTCACGTGCTGGTGGAACTGGGTGTCGCCACAGGATGCGTGTCCTTGGGCTTGCGGCCTCGCTTCTTTGCATCCGTGATCTCCGGGAGGCCTTTGCGATAGGTAGAAGTCAGCACGCTTGTTTGTTTCGCTGTGGAAACACAGATTTCCCAGAATAGTCAAAAAGCGGTCTCTTGACATGACAGCAGCGTACCCAGGGGTGTGGTTGAGAGACGTGGAGCCAGCGCGCCAGTAGTCAGAATAATCTGGCATGATATCCAAGTCCATCGACAAAAGGACACCTAAGAAGGTATGCAAAGAAGCAGCATTGAGATCCAGGGAAACACCTTTTTTAGCCGCATTTGCCACATTGTTCGAAATTATGACCCAAATAACGTTTGGGGCGAGCATTTGGGAGAATATATGGAATGTCGTTGAGCCTCTGATGTCAAAACAGGGTCCACAAGGATTCCGATCTTCACGAAACCGGATGCCTTCCAACCGCTCCGGCTTTGCCGTCCAATCACCCTGCTGTGACTCGGAATCGGTCGAATTCGTATCAGAATCACTGTTCGTACCAAAATTGCATAATAGGGATGAGCCATCAGTGCTACCATCACTCATAATGTCCTCTTCCGGCCTCTTTCTGGGCACCCTTTTTTGAAGTGATTTTTAAGGGTAAATTTGGGCTGGCGTTTTTTTTTCTTTTTTCTTTTTCTTGTTAAGTTAGGGCAGCATTTAGTTTATATTTTTCATATTTTCCGCGCAGGACCCCGGATGCGAGAAGTGGCCGAGCTGTATTGCATTGAAAGCCCTTTGCGCAAAAGATTTTTTTCAAATCGTCTCTATAAAGACGCTCGTTGGTAGATGGTTAAAAAAAAAAAAAAAAAAGTAAACTTTTTTTTTTTCTCTAAAGAATAGATTAAAGAAGGTCCAACTTTATATTTCTTTCCCCCCCCCCCTTCAGGTTTTGTTCAAATGTCCACTCCCGTTACAAAATTCTCTCTTTGTTGGTAAAAAGAGCTTTTTGTATCTGTTGCGAACGAACACATCTCGCTTATTCTTTTTGTTTTCCACGTTTCATTCTTTAAGTTGGATGAGAACAAGGGGGCGTCCCACAAATATACTTCCTAAGTCTTTGTTCACAAACGTGGTTCTTCTTCTTTTTTTTGTTTGGAATTTGATGTTATTCTTTTCACCTCTTTATGAATCAAGAATTTCTTTTTTTCTTTTTTTTTTTTTTTTTTTTTTTTCTGTTTTAACAATATTATCTCGTTGTCGCCAAACTAGTTTTTTTTTTCTGCTTGAAAAAAAAAAAGAAAAATCGTATTGATAATGAATTGTTCTGCTCAAAAAAAAAAAAAAAAAAAAAAAAAAGAAAAAATAAAAAGAAGTGATGTTAGCATCCTTTCGACTCTTTTTTACAGTTTTCTTTTTTTTTGTTTTCAACCGCCCAAGGGGCGCAACGGGGGCTGCGAAGCAACAGGCGCAGTCGTGCAACGATACCTGTTGGATGTCGTGTCAAGACGAGACGCCAGAGCGGCTGAACGGAGCACCAGGATCCTCACCACCAACCCGCAGCACACTGTGCCCACAGTGGAGCTGTTGAAATCAAACGGAGCGTCAGGAAAGGTCCTAATGTTCTACATAAAGAGCGTCCTCAGGTGGCTGAAAACCTAAGATGGTACGCAGGCAGGAAGTTGACGTCCGTCACGACGATGGAGCCCGCAGTAGACTATGAGAGGCCACCCGATGCGATACATCTTAGGATGTACAGAAGTGCACAGCAAAGAGTGGGGGCCCGACGGCACATGGCTACGACAGGAGACCACTCTTCTCCTCGAGCCAAACCGCCCCCTACCTAGCACGACGCTCAGATGCCGTCCATCTCATCGTGACAAACAGCCACCGCAGGCACCAGACAGCAACCGCAGAACGGTGACCGATTAGTGTGAATTTCACCCTGAACAGTGAGCACCCACCCGCACACCGAAATTTATCATTTTTTTTTTTTTTTTCACTTTTAAATAGTAGTGCAACGTGCGGTGCAAGCATTGCAGTGTTCAGCCTGCTTGGTACAACTTTGCGTGACTCCGTGCTTCAAAGACTACCACCTTGCCGGGGATACCCCCCAGAAACCCCTCCCGGGGTCAAAAAAGAAGTCCCCCAGCCCTGGGGCACATACGAACCGCGTCAAGAAGGCCGGTTGGTAGATGGTTAATTAATAATAGACAGTTTGCCTGAGGCACTGCTGCAGCTCCAAAAAAAAAAAATATTTTCGGGCCGTTGCTAACCACTTCGTTCCTATCATAGTGAACTCACAACAGCCTCCCCGGCCTTCCCCTTCCCCTTCCCCTTCCCCTTCCCCTTCCCCTTCCCCTTCCCCTTCCCCTTCCCCTTCCCCTTCCCCTTCCCGCCTTTTTTTATTTTATTAGCACCCCTTTTTGACGCTCACACCCTTACAGTTATATCAAAAAAAAAAACCCAAAAAAATGACTCAGCAGTACCAGCAGCAGCCGCAGCAGTACCAGCAGCCCATGGCACCCCAGCAGACCACAGTGGTGGTTACGAACAATGCCAATAATGACGGATGCTGCTTCAAGTGCTTCTGTCCCCCGTGCTGGTTGCATTCTGTGGAAGGCTGCAGCGGGATGACTGTATGCTGTTGGATTCTGTGCCTTACTGGCTTCTGGCCGCTGAACGGGTGCTGTGCACTGTGCTACGAGCCCAAGGTGGCACCTCAGCAGACTGTCGTCCAGCAGGGGTACGTCCCGCAGCAGGCACCTCCTCAGCAACAGCAGTACGGTGCCCCGCCCCCGCAGCAGCAGCAGCAGCAGTACCAGCCTCCTGTTGCCGGCCAGCAGACGGCCTACCCGCAAGCACCACCCCCAGCGGCCGTTTAAGGAAATAATTTTTTTTTTTAAACGTCCAGGGTCTTTTTTTTTTTTTTTTTATGGTTTAAAAAAAAAACTGATAGTCTTTCGAGCCAATTTAAGAAGGATTTACTCCTGCAGGTTTTTTTTTTTTTTTTTTTTTTTTTTTTTTCTTGTACCTATTTGCTTCTACGGACTAAGAGCCACCGAAAAACGACAGGTTTTTTACCATATTTTTTTTCTCTCCTCCCTGCTCCACCTTTACGGAATGAAGAATGAACGAGTTTTTTTATTTTATTTTTTATTCAGTTAGCAATCCCCCCCCCCCCCCCCCCCTGTTCACTGAAACATTGTACTATTCGTTGGCACGCACAGTTAATTGATAGTTTGCAGGTTTTTTTAAGAAAGAAATTAACACATTACGTGCCGCTAGCTACAAATCGATAGCAAAGTACAAACAAGCAAGCGCCAGAATAGACTTTTTTTTTTTTTTTTTCTTTGAAAGGACGAGTCTTTGACTTGTCCTAACAAAAGGGGAACGTTGAACGTTGGCAAACGTGTTTGCGGACTTTATAAGCTTTTTCTCCAGGTTTCTATTTTCCGTCGCGTAAAAAAAAAAAAAAAAAAAAAAAAAAAAAAACAGTTGTTTCCCTTCTTTTTTTATATATTCTTTACTTACAAAAAAGCTCGAATTTCTTCTAAAGTTGTTTTCCCACTTCTCCCCCCCCCCCCCCCCCCATGTCACAGTATTGAACCAACATGATTCCATACTCAGAATTTTCTTTTTTTAAATGTCTTTTTAATTTTTATTTCATTTTTATCTCTTTTTTTAGGTAGGAGATGACAAGGGTGAAGGCGGCTCACGTGACGACTTCATTTAGCTCATATATCTCTTATTTTCCTTTTTTTTTCCCCTGCCTTGTGTAACAAGAAACAAAAGAACGATACGAAAAAGAAAAAGAAAAAAAAATGCTAGTATTTATGTTCTGATTTCTTTTATCTCATGTTTTGTAAGGTTTGCAGCCAGCTCTTGCGGCTCTCCTTTTTCAGTTTTCTTTCTACAAATTTGTTTTGCCACGTGTTTTTTTTTTTTTTTTTTTTTTTCCCTTGGGTGCTTATTTTTTCTCCCCTCTTCGCTCTTTTCTTTTTTTTTTCTTCTCGTTTTCTATATTACTGCAGCCGACACTGGCCTTCGTTCCTATCATAATAGATTGCAATTTTTTTTCTTTGGGGGAGGTTTGTGAACAAAGACAACAGGGCTGACCTCCCCCATTCACCTTCCCGTGGTGGCCCTGCCCACGGCCGGCCGGACGGACATTTTTTTTTTTTTTTAATAGGCAACAAAAAAAAAAAAAAAAAAAAAAAAAAAAAAGCATGTCGGGACACGGAAAGGGAAAAGGCTACAAAGGCGGTAAAGGGAACTATGTTCATTTTGGGCAAGGAGCAAGAGGGCCTGCCCCAATAGTGAGGCCTGTGGAGGAACCTGTCAGCCAACTAGATGAAACAGGTATTGTTGCAAAAGGGAGGAGTTTTCTTTTTTTTATTTTTTTGTCTTCTTCAGCCGTCCACATGTATGAACAGTTCTTTGGTCCTGCGAATGAAGACGAAGCCGTGCGAAACCTAATGGTGTGGAATACCCCCCCCCTCCCCCAATTAATTTTAACCCATAACACTCCGGGGCCTATCTACATAGGGGTCCCTTTTTTTGCTCCTTTTCATAATCTGAGGGGGAAAATGGCAGCATTCAACCCCCGTTTGCAGGTAAAACGGGTTTTTTGGACCAGGAAAATTAAAAAAAAAAGTTCAAAAATTAATAAAAATACAAAGGGGATGAAGAGTTGAATGGCCGTAGGGTGCTCGAAAACGACCATGTCAAAATGGGTTGTGCACGGGGGGGTGTAAATTGAGCATCCTGGGACAAAAAAGGCAGCATCAGGACCCCTCAGATGTCTCAGACCGAGAGAAGTGCCTCTTTGCGGGTGGAATATCGGCCTCGAAATCGTCAAGAGGCATTTTTTGGGTGATGGAAGAGTGGTACGAAAAAAGCACTTATTTGGACAGAGGTGTTGGTTTCAGGTGTAGCATTTGTAGATTGTGCGTTTTGTGCATTCTTTCAACCTGCAGACCCCGGAGGTGCCCCCTTTGAGTGCTAGCGGTCACGTTTGGTGTAATCTGGGGTATCGGGTGTGTGTGCACCACTAGTTGGGTGCCGGGAGTGGTGCTTTTGCAACGTTGGACCCATCAATTAGGCTCTCTCGAAAGCGCTCTTGAAAGCAGCCAGGGTTGTGTATCTCTTTGGCATCCCTGAACCATATTTTATTTGAAGTGCATGGCAGTTAACTATTGTCACTTCTAGGGCCCACCAGAAGAGTCCGCAACGAAATGCAAGCCCCTCACAGTAGGGCTTCGGCCAGACCCACAGTCGAAAAGTAGCTATCGCAAACTACCGTGTTGTCATTTCCCCGGAAAGGCTCTGTTAACCCCAGCCCCGCTTTTTCCACAACACTGAAATCTTCAAGTGCGTGCCCCTCGATTTTGGTGGCGTGGATGTGAAACGCAAAAGATAACCCGTGCTCGCGCAGTTTAGGCAGTAGATTTTTATGCCATATCTTTTACGCTTGAAAGGACAGTAGACCCGCAGCCCCCAATTGCCCCGTGAAGGTACGAGTGTCTCGTCAATGCTTAAATATTTTCCTGGCACTGCTGCTTTTGCCCACTTGTCACCAATTCTGTCCGGAAACCCCCGTATCTTCACAACACATCACCGTTTGACTCTTCTGTGTGAGTGAAGTGGAGGCTACTTTTGATTTCCCAGTGGGCATCGTGTTACTGAAAAGGGGGATTTTCATGGGTCCTGTGGACCAATACGACTGCTGATTCTGGGCACGCCGTAAACCCATCGCAATGCTCAATCCGAGTAAGCGGTGGAGTCCTGGGTCGAAATTTTATCAATCTCAGCGTCCTTTTGCTTGTTTGTCTCTTCTTGGATGACGTCTGTTAGCTTCTTATAAAAAACCGAAGGAATAACCATTTTGCGTCGTCAGGTTGCTGCGTACCACGGGACAGCTTTTTTTCTCATCACTGGCCTATTTTATGGTCTCTATGGGTACCAACTCCCTTACCCATGAAGGTTGGACCTCGTCCGTAGCTGTTTTGGCTTTACCTTTGCGTTTTTTGGGAACAATTTGGGCACAGAATGCACACCCGTTATTTTTCGTTTTTAGCCTATCTACTCGGATTTGGGACCCACTTGGTGGGTGGATAACAAGGTAAAGTGATGCAGCGCAGCATGAATTGCAGTTGAAAATAACTCCTCACTATAGTCGTTCTTGGAGATCCAGGGGTCGTGGGGACGAAAAAGTACTTAGAGAAAAAAACGATTTTTCAAAACGACAAATATTTGCGCCTTGGAGTGTTATGGGTTTAAAAAAAAAAAAACTCCCTCAAAAAAAAAAAAAAAAAAAATTAGATTAACTATATCCCCAACAGAATATCAGAGGATGAATTAAGAACTGTATTCTCGGTGTATGGACCTGTGGAACACTTAAGGATAATTTGCGATAAGTATGACGGGGGGGGGGAAAAAAAAAATTAGGAACACCAATGAACCCAAGGGCTACGGGTTCGTGAAGTTTCTGTACGGGATCAGTGCCTACTCCGCGGTGTCTTTTCTGACCGGTTATCAGGTGTACCACAAGCGCTTGAAGGTGTCGTACGCACACCAAAGTCAAGCTGCACACATCATAGGCCTCCCAAGCACTACTCAGTTGTGGGGAGCCCAGCTTCCTAAGTTGAATGAATACTACACTAACTTCCAGCCTCAATACGCTCAGTTTGTGCACCGCTTCCAGCAGATGGGGACAAGCATGCCCATGCCGGTACACGAGATGCATGCTATGGTCGCACCGCATATGGCGTTGCATTGATATTATTATTATTTTTTTTTTTTTATTTTTTTTGAAAACGACTTTTTTTTTCTTTTTTTTTTTTCTTACCTCTGGATTGATTTTTTTTTGTTTTTTTTGGTTTTTTCTTTTTTTTTTTTTTTTCTGAAAAAAAAAGGAAGGCGTCTCACAACAACTTTCTTATTTTTATTTTTATTTTTATTTTTATTTATCAAATTGCGGGCACATTGGCGTTTCTTCGGTCGGTTGGCCCTGGGGGGGGGGGGGGGGGGGGGGTGTTCCGTTACCCTGCTTAATAAAAAAGTTTTTTTAAAAAAAAAAAGGTCAAATAGGAGAATACCTTTTTATTCACGCCCCATCGAATAAAATAGCTAATTGTGTGCTGTGTTTCTTTTTATTTTGTTTAAGAGAAGGGTGGGGAGGGGGATTACTTTAAACAGATCAGCTAGCTCACCCTCCCCCTTTTTTTATTACGGGCCCTCCGATTTCTCTTTTTTTTTTTTCTTTTTTCATTCTTTTAAGTGTCTCGAGGGTAAGGGGGCATCGTTACCTGTCTCAAGAAGCTCGGGACGAGTCATTTTTTTTCCTTTTTTTCAGTCACCTTACTAGCCGCACGAGTGGGTTCGCACGTAATCCATCTGAGGGACTAGGGCAGAGCCTGGGCGGAGGCGAGTCGGGAAGAAAGTTATGAGAGCGGGGGGGGGGGGGGGGGGGGGGGGAACGTCTTTACTCACGTAAAATATCTTTTATTTAAGAACGGAGGGAGGCTTCGTACTGGGTCTGTTTCCTTTCAATGGAAAAAAAAAAAAAAAAAAAAAAAAAAAAAAAACTCAGATCCCTCTTTTTTTTTCCTTTTTTTTTTTCCTACATTCGTTCTGTTGCTGTTTCTCTTTGGGGGAGGGGAGTTCTTCATTTTCATCAAAGAGGTTACTTTTTTTTTGGGGGGGGGTAATTCACTTTTTTTGGTACCCAAAAAAAAGTACCAAAATTCATTTTAACTGAAGAAAAAGTATTAAGTGAATTACCCCCCCCCCCCCCTTTATTTGCAGTGTACAAGAAGTTTTTTTGTATATTCTTTTCTCTTTCTTTTTTTTTTTTTAAAGGAACCCACCAGGTGTAATGGCTAATTTTAAAGGGTGCCTTTGCCTTTGGCGCCCATCATCGAGGAGGGGATGACAACGTAAATCGCGAAGCAGTAGCAGCTCAGATGTGGCCTGCACCCTGTATTTGAGCATGGGACGGTGCGACCCGTGGTGATATTTTACGCGCTTTTCTTTTTTTTTTTTTTTTTTTCTTTCATCCCACACCCGAAAAAAGAAAAGGGAGGAGGAGGAGGGGAGGGAAAAAAGAGATCAAAAAAAAAAAAAAAAAAAATGAAGACAAGCTCAGTTGCGAGGCGCCAGAGGAGGCTGTTTGGTCTGCAGGCCAGCGAGGTATCGTCTCGATACGAGAAAATGGAAATGAAAGACGGGGTAAAACACGAATGGCACAAGGACGACAGTTATCATAAGGGAGGCATGTGGCAGCTAAGTGGAACCACGTCTTATATATACCCAAAACAGGTACGCGGGAGGGGGATGGAGTTCCGTAAATTCTTCGGCGAAGAGAGGCTGGTGACCCCTTTTTATCATGGTGGGCCCACCGAGGTTGTGCACGATTCGAGAAAAAACCAGGTTTTCTTCAACGAATGGGAGTTTTCAGACTCGCTGCGCGAGGCGAAACACCTTCCTGGGCACATTCAGACAATGGGGAGATCAACTTATTTTGTAAACCACTTCAGTAGACAAGCTTTGAAATGCATCGCGAGATCGGCGCATTCCCTTGTGGAGAGGAAGAGAATACCTAACCCACACTTTCCTTCCCAGCCTCTTCTTGGACCTGCTGAGGTTCCTGTTTCTGAAATGGATGTTTACCGCAAGCAGGCTTTTCTGGCCGGAATTGAGTTCCCTGAGTTTCCTGATGTCCAACCTGTTTCACAAATCGATCCATGGGACGAAGAGGGAGAGTCATCTGTGCCGCGGGTGTCAAATGATTCTCTGCTAGACGCCGAGATGTGGGAAGAGATTAACAAGAACATGGTGGGGATGGAGAAGAAGGTTCGTGCCTTTAAGGACACCGAGCGGAAAAAGATTTGGACCTGGAAGATGTCCTTAATGATGCAACAGATCAAGCGTGCTAGGCAGGAAGAGATCTTTATGGCGAAACAACGCAGGCGAACTGACCAGAAGCAAGACACCACAGATGAGTCCAAGCCATGGATTCGCAAGGCACGGGCGGAGGAAGCCAAAAAGAAGGACGAAGATGTTAGTGAAGAGGTGTGTGTAGGGGAGGAGAGGGGAGGGAAAAAAGAAAAAAAAAACTTTTTTTTAATCCCACAGATCGATATCGCAGAGGCCACAAGGGAGGAACTCAAGGAAGCAGAGTACCACAGAAGACAGGCAGGTACCCACCGCCCTCCTGGGACGAAGATGTAGGAAAGTTTTTTTTTTTTTTTTTTTTTTTTTTTTTGGTGGGCCGTTGCAAACCACTTCGTTCCTATCGTAGTGAATTTTTTCCCCCCCCCATAGTGTTAAGAAAAAGGAAAGTGTTTTTTTTTTTTTTTTTTTTTTTTTTTCATTGTGTAAAAGAAAAAAAAAAATGAAGTCAAAGAAAACAAAGAAAAAAAAGAGGGAAAAAAAAAAAACATAAACCCCCATACCCTTCCCCCCCGTGTTTTTTTTAATAGGTTTTTTTACTTTTCTATTTTTATTCCTGCTGAGGAGGGAGGCGTTCGTCACATTTCCATTGAAGAAACAGAGAGCGCTTCATGGAAGTACGCGGTCGATAATCATGGGGGCGTAAACAAAATATCCAACCGATTGCGAATCTTCCAGAACTGGCGCAAGCACCACATTATATAAGCTTTGGGACTGCCAGGCGCACGGAAACAGCTGATGATGGCGGAGATTACTGGTAACTTGCATAACTCGCACGGAAGACAATGGACTTCAATGTTCACCTGTAGAACAGGCCCTTCGAGAACGGGAAAATTGCTCAAGCCACGGCACTGAGGTGGTACTACAACACGGTTTGAGGCAACAGTACCTCCCGCGACTGGTCCCGCACGTCATCCAATGGCTCTCTGCCCTTCACCAGCTGCGTCAGGCACGTTGGATTACTACAACGGCTCCATAAGGGGCTGCTCCTCTCGACTGGTGTTCGCCTCCCCGGCAACCCGCCACATCCTTGAAAGACAGGTTTTATACCTTAGGTACCGAGGGTGAGCGAAGGGCCGAAGGCCACACCACAGCAGAAATGTTCGAACAAGAGATAAGTTTTTTTTTTTACTTTTTTTTTATTTTACAGGTGGAACCTTCAACAAATTCAACTAGGTATAGAGGAAAAAAAAACCACAATGGTGATGTGTTCCTACATATTGCTCCCAACAGATGACAACCTAGTGGTGTTCATGAAGAAGCTGCTGCTGACGTGCTTCTCACTGGTCTTTGGGTTTCAAGTTATAGCCATTGTGATGTCAGGCCCGGAGCTGTTCAGATTGATTCACGGTTGTGTGGCACTTTTTTTTTTAATTCAGCTTTTGGTGGAGAAAAGAGTGCGGCCTTTGTTAGTGGAAGCCTTCATGATCTGTGAAGGCGTTCTCATCATGCATGGTGACTTAGCCACAGCCGTGCAGCCTGATAAAGTCAGAGCGTGGCCGTACTTCGTTCTTTTGATTGATGTGTGCCTTGTGTTCCGGCTTCCAAAGCGAGTTCCCACCAGTCTCATCGTAATGCTCTTAAGTTGGTTGCTCGTTCTTGCTTTCGAGAACACCTATCGCTTTGGACTTTACGACTTCTCTTCTCTCCCTTCGCAGGATGAGCGACGGGAGAAAGTGGACTGTGATGTCCTGCCCTGTAGGATGAAATTAAGCGGCAGCTTGCAGATGCTCGTAGGACAGGCGATCATTCTTTTGCTAGATTTCTACTTCACCCGCAAGTTTGCAAGAAGCCTCCACTTGGAGCACGACAAGATGAGCGCGGCAATCGCCGCCACTGAGGACATCGCGACGTCGCTGTCCCGATTCGACCTCACCTCTGCCGAGGAGATCATCTCAACAGCCTCCCTCCCCGCCCCACTCCATGCCGCATTTACCCAGATCCTCAACAACCTCCAAATATATCGTCCCTACCTCCCTCAGTCCTGCCTTCAACAAGACAAACAGTACAGTGATCCTGATTCCCATCCCGACACCTCCCTAAGTGATCATGTAACACCCAAAAGGGCTTGCCCGACTTCTTTAACGACATTCGAAAAGAAGCGGTGCACATTGACGGTGACGAACATGCTTGGGTCACACAAGCAGGCATCGAAAGACATCGCGGCATACCAGGACAGGTACGGACTCTTCATGGGGGAGCTGCTTGCCTGCTTCTCAAGTGCGGCGGGGGTTGTGGGTGTTGTTCTGGGTGACCATGTGCATGCCTCGTTCAACACAGTGAAGAGGTGTGCCTCCCATGA
This sequence comes from Diplonema japonicum, assembly GCA_964019335.1. NCBI lineage: Eukaryota > Euglenozoa > Diplonemea > Diplonemida > Diplonemidae > Diplonema > Diplonema japonicum. Next base: position 373,868 of record OZ025729.1, read on the forward strand.
GAAGTGTGCTGTTCAAAGTGCTGTGTCCCTCTGTGCAGCACTGGAGAAGGGGGAAATAGCTGTTTCGACAGGTGTGGCGAGCGGGGTAGCCTTCTGCGGCTCTCTTGGGTGCTCGGAACTCATGTCTGTTGCAACAATCGGTCCCTGTGCTGTTGCGGCCTCCGCTCTTCAGGAAGTAGCTTCAACAAGAGGAGGCCACAGGGTGGTGTGCAGTGGGAATGTGTACAGCGAATTGTCATTCAGCTTCACAATGAGGATCATCTTGGGTAGGGTGCGGGTCGGGGGCACAGAGGCAGTGGATCTGGCATACGAGGTCTTGGAGGCAGAGGGCAGGGCTACGGCGGAGGCGGAGTGGATGTACCAACTGGAGGAGGGGCCTTGGGACACTTACAACACGGCATCTAAACAGTTCCTTCTTGGGAACAAAACGGAGGCACTTCGTGTCTTGCAGATCAAGAGGCCCCCCCGCTCTATTCCAGTGGACACAGCAGAGGAACACTTGGAAGAGTTCATTCTTTCTGGTAGTACTGTGCATGATTGTGCGATTCTAAATAGGGCTTGTGGTGTTTCTAGTTCTGACCTAGTTCAGTCCGCCTTTCTAGATGGATGAACAGGTTGTGACGATCTGCTTATTTGTTTTATTAAAGAAACAGCGTAGCCTGAGCATAGGTTGCAAGGTATGCTTAAAAGAATAACTACTGTAAACCGAATACTGTCGGACGGAAAAAGTCCCGGACACCAAAAAAAAAACCCGGACAGTTTTCCGTCCGGGAGTTTTTCGTTTTACAGTATTTATTAAATGAAAATAAAGTTGCATTATTTCGCGTGGTGGCAGGGGGTTTAACGAGATGGGATCTTACTTCACGAGCGAAGCGAGTGTAGTAGAAATTTCGAGTTAAACGCGCCACGAGTGAAATAATGCACTTATTTTCATTTAATATGTTGTTTTATTTAATAAGAGCTGAGTTTGAAAGGGTGGGAGGTTACAGGTTACAAGAAGAAATCAAAACTGAGAGGCAGCAAAAAGGTCGGGTATTACAAGCTGCAAAGGGGGATTTCAAGTTACCAATTCTCGTTAGTTTTACATTAATGTTGATGTCGAGGCTTATCCTGTGCAACAATGGCCTACCCCTGGAACCATCTGAGATGCATGCATGGTAAATGTGGGGCCCACTTGCAGCAGTTTACCTAAAGGAACAACGGGAAAAAAAAGGGGGGGGAAAGGAGCAACCCGTGCCATTTTTTCGGCTGTGTAAATTTGACTCATTGCGTGCCAACGCGCCTTCCTATGGAATTACGAGGCCCCCCCCCAAAAAAAAGAAATGGGGTAGGATGGTTCTGTCCTCCCGCCTGAAAAGAAGTTTCGTTTCCTGACTAGCGTCTTCGAGACGTGTTCATACCCATCGCCTTAAGCTTTCTTACCATCGTTTTCTGTGTCCCACCCTTGAAAACCCGGCTCTAATTAAATAAACGAAAAAATAAATAGCTTGTACTTCCACACAAAAATGGTGCGGTGTTCCCCACTTTCCTACATATTGCTCCCAACAGATGGCGACCTTGTGGTGTTCATGAAGAAGGTGCTGCTGACGTGCTTCTCACTGGTCATTCTGTTTCAGGCCGTAGCTACTATATTGAAAGGCGTGGATACGTACAGGATGATTCATGGCAGTGTGTCACTTGTTTTTTTAATTCAGCTTTTGGTGGAGAAAAGAGTGCGGCCTTTGTTAGTGGAAGCCTTCATGATCTGTGAAGGCATTCTCGTCATCTTCGTTGACTTAGCCACAGCCGTGCAGCCCGATAGGGTCAGAGCGTGGCCGTACTTCGTTCTTTTGATTGATTTGTGCCTTGTGTTCCGGCTTCCAAAGCGAGTTCCCACCAGTCTCATCGTAATGCTCTTAAGTTGGTTGCTCGTTCTTGCTTTCGAGAACACCTATCGCTTCGGGCTTTACGACTTCTCTTATCTCACTTCGCAGGATGAGCGACGGGAGGACGTGGACTGTGATACCTTGCCCTGTAGGATAAAGTTAAGCGGCAGCTTGCAGATGCTCGTAGGACAGGCGAACATTCTCTTGCTAGATTTCTACTTCACCCGCAGGTTTGCAAGAAGCCTCCACTTGGAGCACGACAAGATGAGCGCGGCAATCGCCGCCACTGAGGACATCGCGACGTCGCTGTCCCGATTCGACCTCACCTCTGCCGAGGAGATCATCTCAACAGCCTCCCTCCCCGCCCCACTCCATGCCGCATTTACCCAGATCCTCAACAACCTCTACATCTATCGTCCCTACCTCCCTCAGTCCTGCCTTCAACAAGACAAACAGTACAGTGATCCTGATTCCCATCCCGACACCTCCCTAAGTGATCATGTAACACCCAAAAGGGCTTATCCGACTTCTTTAACGACATTCGAAAAGAAGCGGTGCACATTGACGGTGACGAACATGCTTGGGTCACACAAGCAGGCATCGAAAGACATCGCGGCATACCAGGACAGGTACGGACTCTTCATGGGGGAGCTGCTTGCCTGCTTCTCAAGTGCGGCGGGGGTTGTGGGTGTTGTTCTGGGTGACCATGTGCATGCCTCGTTCAACACAGTGAAGAGGTGTGCCTCCCATGAGAAGTGTGCTGTTCAAGGTGCTGTGTCCCTCTGTGCAGCACTGGAGGGGGAAATAGCTGTTTCGACAGGTGTGGCGAGCGGGGTAGCCTTCTGCGGCTCTCTTGGGTGCTCGGAACTCATGTCTGTTGCAACAATCGGTCCCTGTGCTGTTGCGGCCTCCGCTCTTCAGGAAGTAGCTTCAACAAGAGGAGGCCACAGGGTGGTGTGCAGTGGGAATGTGTACAGCGAATTGTCATTCAGCTTCACAATGAGGATCATCTTGGGTAGGGTGCGGGTCGGGGGCACAGAGGCAGTGGATCTGGCATACGAGGTCTTGGAGGCAGAGGGCAGGGCTACGGCGGAGGCGGAGTGGATGTACCAACTGGAGGAGGGGCCTTGGGACACTTACAACACGGCATCTAAACAGTTCCTTCTTGGGAACAAAACGGAGGCACTTCGTGTCTTGCAGATCAAGAGGCCCCCCCGCTCTATTCCAGTGGACACAGCAGAGGAACACTTGGAAGAGTTCATTCTTTCTGGTAGTACTGTGCATGATTGTGCGATTCTAAATAGGGCTTGTGGTGTTTCTAGTTCTGACCTAGTTCAGTCCGCCTTTCTAGATGGATGAACAGGTTGTGACGATATTTTGCCTTTTTTTTATGGTGGGCCGTTGCTAACCACTTCGTTTCCTATCATAGCGAATTTCTTTTTCGAAATTTCTGAAAAACAGCATTCACACCATTTGTTTCGTCTGCGCCGTCCTTGCCGGCCTCCCCGTCATCCTGTTTGGCTTATACACTCCTAAAAGGTGGTTGCAAGGTATGCTTAGAAAGAAAGTATTGCTTGTACTTCCACACAAAAATGGTGCGGTGTTCCCCACTGTCTTACATATTGCTCCCAACAGATGACGACCTTGTGGTGTTCACGAAGAAGGTGCTGCTGGTGTGCGTCTCACTGGTTTTTATATTTCAGGCTGTAGCCACTATTTTGACAGGCGTGGAGGTCTTTAGGATGGTTCAAGTCTGCGTGTCACTTGTTTTTTTAATTCAGCTTTTGGTGGAGAAAAGAGTGCGGCCTTTGTTAGTGGAAGCCTTCATGATTTGTGAAGGCATTCTCGTCATATACACTGACTTAGCCACAGCCGTGCAGCCCGATAGGGTCAGAGCGTGGCCGTACTTCGTTCTTTTGATTGATGTGTGCCTTGTGTTCCGGCTTCCAAAGCGAGTTCCCACCAGTCTCATTGTAATGCTCGTAGGTTGGTTGCTCGTTCTTGCTTTCGAGAACACCTATCGCTTTGGACTTTACGACTTCTCTTCTCTCCCTTCGCAGGATGAGCGACGGGAGAAAGTGGACTGTGATGTCCTGCCCTGTAGGATGAAATTAAGCGGCAGCTTGCAGATGCTCGTAGGACAGGCGGTCGTTCTCTTGCTAGATTTCTACTTCACCCGCAAGTTTGCAAGAAGCCTCCACTTGGAGCACGACAAGATGAGCGCGGCAATCGCCGCCACTGAGGACATCGCGACGTCGCTCTCCCGATTCGACCTCACCTCTGCCGAGGAGATCATCTCAACAGCCTCCCTCCCCGCCCCACTCCATGCCGCATTTACCCAGATCCTCAACAACCTCCAAATATATCGTCCCTACCTCCCTCAGTCCTGCCTTCAGGACAAACAGTACAATAATCCTGATTCCTATCCTGACACCTCCAACCTAAGTGAAGTAAAACCCAAACCATTCGAAAAGAAGCGGACTTCTTTAACGACATTCGAAAAGAAGCGGTGCACATTGACGGTGACGAACATGCTTGGGTCGCACAAGCAGGCATCAAAAGACATCGCGGCATACCAGGACAGGTACGGACTCTTCATGGGGGAGCTGCTTGCCTGCTTCTCAAGTGCGGCGGGGGTTGTGGGTGTTGTTCTGGGTGACCATGTGCATGCCTCGTTCAACACAGTGAAGAGGTGTGCCTCCCATGAGAAGTGTGCTGTTCAAAGTGCTGTGTCCCTCTGTGCAGCACTGGAGAAGGGGGAAATAGCTGTTTCGACAGGTGTGGCGAGCGGGGTAGCCTTCTGCGGCTCTCTTGGGTGCTCGGAACTCATGTCTGTTGCAACAATCGGTCCCTGTGCTGTTGCGGCCTCCGCTCTTCAGGAAGTAGCTTCAACAAGAGGAGGCCACAGGGTGGTGTGCAGTGGGAATGTGTACAGCGAATTGTCATTCAGCTTCACAATGAGGATCATCTTGGGTAGGGTGCGGGTCGGGGGCACAGAGGCAGTGGATCTGGCATACGAGGTCTTGGAGGCAGAGGGCAGGGCTACGGCGGAGGCGGAGTGGATGTACCAACTGGAGGAAAGGCCTTGGGACACTTACAACACGGCATCTAAACAGTTCCTTCTTGGGAACAAAACGGAGGCACTTCGTGTCTTGCAGATCAAGAGGCCCCCCCGCCCTATTCCAGTGGACACAGCAGAGAGATGCTTGGAAGATTTCATTCTTTCTGGTAGTACTATACATGATTGTGCGATTCTAAGTAGGTAAGTCAATATCAGTCCACCTTTCTAGATGGATGAACAGCTAGTACCTTTTATTTTATTTTTTTTTTACAATAGCAGTTGTCACACCATTTGTTTCGTTTTTGTCAATTTACGCCTTCAGGCGGCTTAGTAGGGGCCAGCTCGCACTTTTTGACCAGAGCGCGGAGGCGCTGCTTTGTAGGAAGTATGACAAGAGGATGTCGTCTGGCCTGGTCCTCGCGGATGCAGTAGCGAAGGAGGGAGGAATTAGACCCTGTCTGAGGTGTCAGTTTTATTAAATTTCTCCTGTTGAATCTGCTGCGCAGGTTGCGTTGGGGCAGTGATTACTCGCAGGCACTTAAAACGAGAAGGTGGCCGCTTTATCAATAGTTCTGTCAGTAAATTGCCTGTCAACGTGGCGTTTGTTTTTGTAAGATGTTGCTATAAAGAAATAATATAAAAGGTCACCTTCTCCCCTCCTCCCTTTTCTCTTCCTCAATGGTAACCTAACAATGAACGACTTCGCAAAGGACACAGCGCAGGTGGCGGGTATCAAGGTCAGTGCAATGCCGGCTCTGGTGGTCCTAGTTGTCGGAGTACAGGCAGTGGCCTTGGGAATCATGATGGGAGCAGTAGCAGGTACAGGTGAAGACACCACTATAGACAGCTTCCCAGAGCAGTGGAAACAAGAGATCACAGCGACGAAAATGGCTTCCGAGGCACTGCTACAACTTGCGAACACCGACCGCACCAGGTTTTGTACTGGCCCTGGGAAAGCACTAATCGAAGCCTCCCTGCACCAAATGGTTCTACAAGCAGCCCTGTCCCAAGGGTGCATATTCAAAACAGACCCGGCCACGCCCCAATGGAAATCAGGAGAGCTGTCTGTGACCTTTGACACTGTATACTACACTAAAGGGCTGACGTCGAACAGTGTCTTCACACATCTTGGAGCAGAATGGAAGTATAAAAAGGAAGAAGGGTTCAAGCCAACGGCAGTGGCCATATTGGTAGTTGGAACCGTGCTGAGTGGTTTGGTTTTGGATGTGATGCTTGTGATGTTTGTGAAGAAGGGGTTTTTGAAGCCGATAAAGGAACTTACCCAGTATGTAGAGTCTCAACAGGCGGCAGGGGCTCCGTTTGAAGACACCGTTTTGAATATTGTGGAGTGCAGGGTGTTGGTGGACAAGGTGGTGGAGGTGTGTGCAGACCTGAATGCCGCGTCGAATTTTGTTCCCGAGATGCCGACGTTTGTGGAGAATGAGGATCACGATGCGACGTATACATCTGTCAGGTTTTCCGTTGCTGCGCCGACGACGTCACGGAGAACAACACTGTCCGTTGCACGCGAAGTTTCATCAGCCCAAGCCACCGCGACCGTTATGTGCGTTAAGATTATCTATACCGATTTATACCCACGATTCGTCACCGCCTCCGAGGAGTTCCACCGCTTATCGTGCATCATCTTAACCGTCGTTACAGATAAGGTACGTGACACTGCTGGCTGCATTGTCGGTGCTTCTTCCGACCAGCTTTTTGCGTACTGGCTCGCGCCCTCTATTTCTCCCTTCCGCATTACTTTATGCATTTCGGAATCCATTGCACGCCGTCAGAACGAACAAATCTCGGACGACCTCCCAACCGCCTTGACCGGATTCGGTTTATCGTATGGTGATGTAATGTGCTGTACGGTTGGGTCAGAAACGTACCGCGCGCCTGCTGTCATGGGTCGTGCTGTTGAAGAGGCTGAGATATGTGCAAGGGCGTCGGTGGAGCTCAATTGCAGCCTGTCCATTTCGGAGAAATTTCAGAAGGAGAACCACATCGACAATGCCTCGTACCTGATGCTGCCCATTGACTACTACGTGTCCGATACGATCTGCACGAAAATCTATAAGGTGGTTGATCTGGACGAGGCCGGTCACGACGCACAGGCTTTGTACGAGCCGTACCAGGCCGCGTTCGCCAGCTATTTGAATTACGACTTCGGGGAGTGCGAGATCTTTCTGAACGACTTTCTAGAATCGCTTCCGGAGGACATTCTGGGAAACAGGTTGCGGGAGTTAGTACACAGATTGTCATCCATGCCCGAGAGCCAAAATATACGAATGGGGTGCAAACAGTCGGTTTTGGTACCACTATGCGAAGCAGAATCATACCCAAATGCCGCGCAAGAATCGTCCTTATCAACACTAGGGGAAGAGGTATCTTCCGTCGGCGAAGATTGCGGATCGGAAATGAGCTCCTCCTTGGCAGCGACGCAGCGGGCAATGAGACATCCGTCTGAGTTTAGTCAGAGTAGCAAGCCGTCCGATTCCGTGAAGAGAAAGTCGAATAAAAACCCCCTTTCGTCCCTCTTGTCTGACAAGCGGGAGGAGATCGCCCAGCTACGCAGAGGGATAAGGTCCCACATGGACATGTCTTCTGCGGCAGGAGCCAGGAGCGTACCTGGTTCTAGAAGAGTATCCACGGACGTTGAGAAAAAACCTGCCCCTGTAGTACCGAGAGCGGTATATGTGACAGATGAGCAGCTGGGACATGAGACAAAACTGAAGGCGAAGGTGAATCGATTGAAATTGTGGAACGCGCTGACACTGATGCTGCTCATATACAACTCATTCGTCGTGCCTCTCCGGTGGGGTTTCAATTATGTGAACGTTCACCCCGCGATCATCGCCATGAATTTCATATTGGACGTGGCCATTTACTACACAAAGATATTCCTCACCAGCACCACGCCGTACGAGGAAGGGACACATTGGGTTGAGGACCCACATCTCATATTCGAGCACTATAGGAAGAACGGATTCTACATGGATGTGGTCGCATGTTTCCCGGTCGAACTGCTGGCGCTCTCCTGGGAGGAGTCGAAGCGTAACGCGGTGTTCCTGCCCCACTACCGTTGGAACCGTGTCATCAACATCATCCACCTCCCGAGCCACTTCAACGATTTCTTCGCGAACTATTTCCCGGGGCTGTCCCCGATTCTGATCCGGATCCAACAGGCGTTGATCTGCATTTTTTTCATCGTGCACATCATCTCGTGCACGTTCAATGTGATTCTGACCCACGAAAGGGGTTGGGAAGGCTCTTGGTTCCCATATGAGAACTATGAAGAGAACTCAGGGCTTTTAAAGTACGTACTGTCCGTCGATTGGTCTGTTCGAACCGTCTCGGGCTACGGGCATCGTCTACCAGCAACGGATATTCAGGTTTTGTACACTACTGTGGTTTGTGTGGTAGGGTTTGCGTTGTTCGCGACCGTTCTCGCGTACTGTACAACGTTGGTGTCGTCGCTGGGCGCGCAGGAGAACCAATTCCGACAGAAGGTCGAAGAGATCCGAGATTACTTCCGTCACGCCAAGAACAACTCGGGGATGATGGACGAAATTATATGTTACTACAAATACATATGGAAGACCAACAGATCGTTGAGCCAAACCGACACACCTCTCAACGGCCTGACCCCCGAGCTGGAGGACCGTCTTATCGTTGCGGTCAACACGATTTTGATGAAACGCGTCCCTCTTTTCCAGTCTGTGAAGGACAACCACGAGTTCATCCTGTCGTTGGTGAGCAAGCTCACGAGATCGGTTTTGATCCCGGAAGCTTTTATCTGCCGAATGGGCGACGAAGGTGACGCAATGCACTTCATAGGACAAGGCAAGGTAGTCGTTCTTGATCAAGCGTTAAACCCAATCACCGAGCTTGAAGACGGAGCGTTCTTCGGGGAGGTCGCGCTTCTTTACGGAACGAAGCGGAACGCTACCATCAAGACGCTCACTCATACCCTGCTTTTCACGCTGACGAAACGCGAATTTATGTCATTAGGCAGAACTTATCCAGAGTGTATGATTGACATCTTGACACTTGCCGAGGAGCGGAAACGAGCAGCGAACAACGAGCCAGCGCTTACAAAGAACCAGCAAGCCTTTGTGGTGAAAATGATGATGAAAATGTCGAACAAGCCCGTGATCAACCCCAAGTCCGCTCGCTGGAAGCGGGCCTGGGAAGCGCTCAGACGGTACAAGAGGGAGCACGAGACGTTCGATAATCTGAAACCGATGCCGACAATCAGGTTTAGGCGCACTGACGTCACCTTCCTCAAGGTACAAGACAGCATAATGAAAGCAAACACGGACGAGGTATTTTTTTGAATCTTTTTTTTTTTTTTTTTGAAGAAAATAGTCTAATCCAACACAGAACACCGAGGTACAGGTGATAAAGATCAGCGTTGATGGTGAAGATGACACATGATGAGGGCAAGATTTCTTTTTTTGTTGGCTTGGAGGCACAAGGGTCCCAGAAAGGGTGCATCATGAGCAGTCTTGCGGATTGAAATCTTTTTTAGGCGATCCTGTCACATACTGCAGGTTCCCTTTCAAAGACATCTTTTTTCTTCTTCTTTTTTTATTTAATTCTGAGCAGCTCTCTTAAAGAATTTAGGCTAGAATAATAAAATCAGGCTTTCACTTTATTTCGCGCCCAGGTCCGTGAAATAAAGTATCTGATTTTTTTTTTCCTCATGTTTTTAAGCCAAGCGTTGCTGCCAAATTCTTTGCGAGAGCAGCTCATCATTAAATAAGATGTAGTATTGAATAGAAATCAGGCTATCTGATTTTCATTTAATAAATAGCTATTTTTTTTTGGAACATGCCCTTTTCCAAGGGCATCTTAAACATGAAACACAGTTCCTCCTCAAAGAAAGAAAAAAAGCTGAAGAAAAAAAAAGAAGAAAAAAGATAGAGGGGAGCGTCTCGAACTATCGCCTTTAACCAGTTATCCGGTAAATTCTTTTTTTTTTTTTGCTTGAACAAGAAAAAAAAAAAGAAAAAAAAACAATTGATAGTGAATTGTTATGATGGTTAAAGAGCAGTGGTAGCATTATTGGCTGTGCACGGACCAATAAGCAACTGACTTTTTTTTGTCACGAGAGAACGTCAAAGTCACAAAGCGGAATGTGTAACTTTAAGTTGTCTCAGAATTTTGTTCTCATTGCTGACCCACTGCAGTAGGCACCCGCGAGTGCCCTCAGAATGGGACAACGAGGACTATTTTGGTTTTTACCCGTTTTTCCTGGGGGGGGAAGTATATAGTTTTTCTAAAGAATGCAAGAAAAAGAAGAAAAAAATGAAGTTGTTTTTTTTTTTTTTTTTTTTTTTTTTTTTTTTTTTTTTCCTCATCGTATTTATTATTTTTCTTCTTGTTGTGCCCACCCACCTCACTTCGCACAGATAAATAGAGACGGGAAAAAAGAAAAAGAAAAAAAAAAAAATACACACAAAGATGCCTGTTGAAACTGCGCTTCTAGAGTTGATAGAAATAGAGAAATGGAAAACAGTGGTAGTCATTGAAGGAGGTAGCGAGAGGGTACTCAAAGGAAAGGAGCAAGGCAAGGAAATAATGGAAGTCCTCCTGAGGATCCTGAGCAAGAAGACCATGGAAGAAGTTGTGGCAGAAAAGCTAGTTTTTGACGATACCCCTATGGAAATACACAACAAGTACACCGTCCAAGGGTGTGAGATTTGTACTGGTAGACAGCCTGTAGAGGCGAAGGACCCTGGAGTCCCGACACCCAATGGTTGGACCGCAGCTCAAAGAGGCGAGGTAACTGTGCTGATAACATACCCTATTGAAGTAACTGCAAGCAAGACTGTCCGACAGGTGATTTCTTGTCTGCTTGCGTGATAGAACGAAAAGAAAATAGTGTTAGTGTTTTTCTTTTTTAGATAAGTAGAGACAAGGGACGTTCCAAAACAGGAACCTCCTTTATCTCATCTCTTTTTTTTCTTTTTTGTCTATCCTCCTTTTTCGTTTGTTTCTCTCTTTCTTTGTTGGCAACTGGATACAAGAAGTGCTCCCCCCCCCCCCCCCCCCCCCCAGTTTAACACCGTATTGTCCACGCAAAACACCACAGGCAAGGGAGGGACCCACAAAAGACCAGATGAATGGACCCCAGCACCGTGTCGAACTACGTGCAAGAAACGTTTCGGGAGGGGCAACGCTACCACCCTTACGACGCGGCTGTGTGTGTTGAGTTTGACCTACCCCTTAACGTCTTTAGAGATCATCAAGGGCCAAGACCATGTAAGGTACGAACACCCAGGTTTGGAAATTATAGAATGCTGGTCGTGGTGGCACAAAAGGACAACGCAAAGGAGACAGGTGGCTACTTAGAGAACGTGCTGGTAGGATGCGAGGGGATGGACGCGCTGAAGGAAGTCACAGATTTTAAATTCGACGTTTACAAAGGAAAGAAGGAACAAGGCGCGCTGCTCACCTCCTGGAAAACACGGTTCACATTCACATTCAAGTCTGACAAAGACAGGGGCACCCCTACCCTCCTCCCTCTTGAAAAGCTTCCTGCTGACATAAACGTAGTGACAATCAGCGTCACGGTGAGGAACACAACAGCGGCGTACCTACGAATGGCTAAGAACAACCAAACAGCGGGGCTTCAAAACCAAGGAGCGACTTGTTATGTGAGTTCCGTAATCCAAACGCTTTTCAACATCACCGTCTTTCGTCGGGCTGTTTACGAACTAGTCAGCAGCACCGTTCAAGGTTCTGAGAAAGACATCCCTGTGCAGCTCTCCTGCCTCTTCGCTTCGTTAGAAAACTCCAGCGGTCCTGTATCGACAGAAGCCCTTACCAACTCTTTCGGGTGGGACACGCATATGGTCACTTATGAGCAGCATGATGTTCAGGAATTTGCACGCGTACTCCTCGATAACCTTGAGACCAAGGCCAGGCTGCGGAATGGGGATCGCAGCGCCAATGTTTTCACCGACCTCTTCAAAGGTACCACGAAGAAACACCTGAAGACCGAGAGCGGGTTCGAAAAGGAAACAGAGCAGATATTCTACGACCTACAGTTGCGTGTGAAGGGGCTCAGCTCCTTAGAGGACTCCATCGAAGAAGAAATCAAAGAAGAGCACCTTGCAGGGGAAAACAAGTACCACATTATCGATGATGACCAAGGAGTAGACAGGATGGAAGATGCTGTGATACGAACGGAGTTCGGGACGCTGCCTCCTGTTCTCGTGGTGCACCTGCGACGGTTTGAATACAGCGGGAGCGGCACAGGGGGGTATGTAAAGGTGAACAACAAGTTCACGTACCCTGACGAGCTGAGCCTTCCTGGTGAAACGTATCTCCTTCATTCTGTCCTCGTACACTCAGGGACACCCCATTCAGGGCATTATTACGCCTTTGTCTGCACAGGCCCCGAGCGTAACTGGCATCTCTACAACGATCACAGAGTGGTCCCAGTGCACCCGACTGAGGTCTTTGCCGATAACTTCGGCGGCCCGCCGCCTGACGACAGGTTCTGGCTGGACCCGAACACCTCGGCATACATGCTTCTGTATATCAAGAAATCGGAATACGAGACCTTATGCGGTGGGCGGTGCAGTGCACCAGAGCACATTTCACGCAGCATCCCCATCAGGGGAAGGGTTGCCTTTTCGGTGTTCACAGAAGACGACATCAGACAGCATGTCAGCAATAGTGGACAGCTCGACTTGCTACCCGACCCCTGCAAGGGGCAGGTGGTGGTGGTTCCGTCGGGAGCGAAGTGGGGGTATCTTATGGAAAAGATATCCGAGGTTACGCAAATAAGCACGGGCATGAAGCTCTGGACGACCACCCACTGGAAACGGTCGCCACGACGGGGTTTTGGAAGGCCGGACCTCTGCATCTCGGACTTCGGGATTGTCATCGGGTCGGCGCTTATCCGTCCCGCAGGGGAAGACGTGCTCCCCGACTTCCCATCAACATGCATCTCGGAGCCTTTGCCTCTCTACATCACAAACGGCCCATGCAGAGAGTCCCCCACCGACAGGCTTGTCTTTATCAAGCGGTATCTTCGGCACGAAGGATCTGGAAGGCTCGGTTACATCGGATCGATGATGTGCGACAACAAGAGCACGGTGAGGAAGCTGGTGAAAGACATCGCAAAGACGTTCGAGACAGGGGACAAAACTTGCCTGCCCAGGGTGTGGGTCGAACGGCCACCTATCGACAAGGCAAACTGCCCAGACGTTCACGAGATCTTGGACCTACGGGCTCAGTGCGATTCTGTAGACGGAGCAGTCATAATAATGGAACCGAGTCTGGTCGCAGCGGAGACAGTAGCAAAGGGTGTGGGTGGCATGCCTCCGGAGGCAGTGCTCGCAGAGGCGGAAGAGGTGCTAGACACGATCGGGCTTGGAAGGGGCAACATCGCTGACCATGTACCGTCGCTGATGTTAGAAGACCCCACCATACAAGAGGCCGCTCAGATTCTGCTTCATCCTGCTGTGCAGCTGAATGAAAAACGACTGTTCAAACATCTATCTACGTATTTCAGAGATTTTGTAACCTCCGTCACCGTGACCTTCAAATCACTGGACAAGGATGGTATTGAAGACAAAGGTGTTTCGGTTCGATGCCACACGTGGTGGGGCTACCCCGAGCTCGCCGAGTACATCGCTCCATTACTACGCTGGCGGGCGGGACAGCTGCGCTTCTGGGTTGTGTCGAAAAACGTTGCGATCCGACGGAAAAAACAACACTTGCTCTACTGGGACCCTTCAAAAAAGCAACCACTGGGACGAGCCCTGCAGCTTAACCCAGGCGGCTGGTACGCATCGTTAGCGAACGGGGACGAAGAAACTGAACAAGTCATGTTCTACAGACGGACAAGCCAATCAATACCCGGAGAAAGCCACAAAGAGATCCCTGTCGTGGTATATAAGAACAACGGCGATCTACGGTATGTATCGGTGCAGTTTAAGAAACGAGTTGGGACACCGAAGCTCATCGCGAGAGAAGTGGAAACGCAGATTGGATGTGATGGGAAAGTGTTGTTTGTGATGGCAATTCAACAGCGAAGTGTACTGAGGTGCTACAAGGGGGACTCCTCGGTCATCGTGAGTGACTATGTGTTATCTTGTTCGACGTTCCGTGTCTTCTGGGCACCTTCGGGGAGCGAGGTCGTCGGGCACATAATTGTGCTGAGAACCCGTGGCCCACTGACTTCCAATCTTGTTTACAGTCAAGACCCGCAGGTTTATGAGCTCACTCCTGACTCAACACCGGCATCTCTCCTTTCACACACACATGGGTTCACAGCCGCTTATTTTGTACTGGACACAGTCCTTGCAGAGATCAGCCCGCAGGAGTGTATTGTTGAGGCTTTGCTGCGGCACCATAACACTACGGTGAAGGGTATCGCCCTCCCAAGGCTGTGCATTGTCGACGGGCGTAACAGCCGACAGCAAGCAGTTGAGATATACAATTAGCTTTTTTTTTTTTTCCGACAAGGCTGCCCCGCAGTATGTCCAGAGCCCCCAGAACGGGGACAACGGGGAATAAGCGCAGCTCGGCCAGTGAGCGCAAAAACGCATACCTTAAAAGAATAGTTTTTTTTTTTTGTGTGTGCAGCGAAGAGTTCAGTGTCTTTTTTTTTTTTTTGTTTTGTTTTTGTTATTTTTATTTTTTTTTTACCCCCTCTCCCCTGTTCCTCCCCCTGATCAAAGTTTGGGAAAGGGGAAAGAAAAAAAAGAAAGAAGTGCAAACCACGCATTACATCGCATATATTTTGCAGTCTTTTTGAAACCAGCGTAGCCCTTATAGCAAAAAAAAAAAAAAAAAAAAAAAAAGAACACCGGGAAAGGAGAGTCCATGTGTGCCCCCCTGTATTCACGTATTGCCTTTGTGATGCGTTTTCTATCTTTTATCTCATGTGTTCGAGGGACCCCCCCCCCCCCCCCCCCCTTAGAACCTTGGGCCTAACAGCGAACACTTAGAGATATGAGGCCTTATTTAGTTTTTATTTTTGTTTTTCTTTTTATATTTTTAATTGTACAGTGCGCCCTTTCAATCATATCAACCTACAGATCTGTTTGCAACAATTGTTATGAAAGCGGGGTAAAAGATTGCTCGTGGGGCTGAACTGACTGGCCGGGTCTAGGTGCGTAACCGCTATCTCCTTTAAGCGATTCATTTTAGGAAGTAATGGGTTTGCGGGTTTGTCAGGATCGGCCGCCTCTCAAAAACAGGGGGTAACATGGATTGCTTTATGGCTTCCGGCAAAAAGAAGGGGAAAAAAAAAGATGAACTCAGGTCATTAGAGACACGATGAAGCAAATTATCTGTTCCCACATTTTCTTTTTTAATAGTGTGTCTGGCTTTGACTGCAAGGTTTCTCCAGGTTCCTCCTTCGGGGGTTTTAAAAGAAAAAGGAAAAAAATAAATAAATGTGCGGAGCACAGAAGGCGAAAGAAAGCACCCCGATGTTTACGAAGCTTGCGAAGGAATTCCGGGCGTACCACAAGAACACGTTGAATGTGACGGGGCACTTGGCCACAACGCCTGTCGGGCTGGCATGCAGCCTGGCCTTGTTGGAAGCTGGAGGAGGCGTGTGGGCTGGTTACATCATCGCTGTTTATTCAGCATTGCTGGCAGTGACAACGCCTGCGAAGATTGCGGTGGGCTCAATGCCTGTTCTTCTTGCAGTTTACTTCATTTGCAACGCTATCACATCAGCGGAGGTGTCCACTATGCACACAGCCCTTCTTCTTGCCGTTTCGTATATCCTTCAAGACGTTGTGCACTTCATAACTGGCGAGCCGACCTTTCAGTCGTCGTATAAAGAGGTTCCGAAGTTTCTTCTCCACACCGTGTATTTGGTCCCGCTTTGCGTGGATGCTTTTTACGGGTTGAGGCGTGGGCCGTACTACTGGTTGGTGACGAGGGATACCACGATTTTCTCGAAGGTGACCTGCATGAAGAGCTTGGAAAACTTGAGGCAGTGGGTTTTAAACCACCCTGCGCTGAGCAACGACCACACCACGCACTGGTGGTACCACGACTTGAAGGGCGTTGAAAAAGCTTCCTTCGACGACGTCTGCAACGCAAAGGAAATACAAGATTCATTCCACACAGTGTGGGACGCCAAGGCGTACATCGTGAAACCAGTCCACGGGATGAACGAGGTGTATGTAGCAAGCCCGACCACTATGAAGACCAGCGACAAGGTCTTCATGATGGACCACATCGACGGGCCGTGGTTGGTATGGCCGTTCTGTGCGGTGTACAGAGTGCTCGCCGCCGTAAATGTGAACGAAGTTGTGCACACGGAACTGAAAGAACTGCGCCGGAACAAGGTTTTGACCACAGGAGATGTGATGGGCTTCGATTTCAACAGAGAGATCCACAAGGTGTACTTCAACACAAGCATGACCAACCCTGAACCGCGCATCACCTTGAAGCTTCACTACATCGTGTACCCGAAGTGCTTGAAACCGTTCGGAGAGATGCTGGCCTACGTCACCACTCAATACGACATCATCGCGAGGAACCTGTTCCTGTACACCATCAAGCCGACAACATTCCTTCAAA
Organism: Diplonema japonicum; assembly: GCA_964019335.1. Classification (NCBI taxonomy): domain Eukaryota; phylum Euglenozoa; class Diplonemea; order Diplonemida; family Diplonemidae; genus Diplonema; species Diplonema japonicum. The sequence goes on from OZ025729.1 coordinate 390,359, forward strand.
AACTGTCTTCGCAGATTGGGGTGCTGTGCACTACGTACGTAGTGGAGAGATTCGAGGCTGCTGTTGGGGTTCACAATGTGCTCAAGGTTCTTGCTTTGCATGCGATTCTTCCGGGGTCGGTGTTTTTGTACTGTACTTCTTTTGTTCATTACAACATGTACATCGCTACGTATTACTACCGAGCAAGGGTTAATTACGGGAGGATGCTGCGGGATTTAAAGTTTTGGAAATTTGTGTCGATTGGCCAGCTTGTGTGGGCGTACTTGCAGTATGATGTTAGCTACTTGTCTGTTGGTGTGATGCTTGCTGGATATGCGCTATCCGCGTCGGCTGCCTTGGCCATCGGACAGGACCGTACATACTTCGGTTCTGAGCTGAACGTGGTCGAGCCGAAGTGGATTTCTTCTTTCCCGTATAGTTGCGTTCCGCACCCCATGATCCTCGGGTCTATCGTCGGGCTGGTTGGTTTTTACCTGAACGAGGGCTTTGCGGAGAACTACCCCTTTTTGGTGCCTATTCACTGTCTTCTTTATGTTATCCATGCTGTGCAGGAGCACCTTGACATTCATGATGAGCATTGGAAAAACTGAGAAGGAAAAAAAAAAAAATTATGAGAAAGAAGAAAAAAAAAAAAGAGAAAAAAAAGGATTTCTTTGAAGGATTTTTTTTTTTGTTTCAACCGTCGTTTCAAAGAAAAGAAAAAGGGGGGTGAAAACACCCCTTCCCCTTTTCATTTCCCGTTCCCCCCCCCCCCGCCCTCTCATTTTCCCTCAGATTCTCTTGGTGAGTGGGTTGCCCGACACTCCTCACTGTTCACTCTCCCATATTAGGAATTTGCTCGTTTGTTTTTTTTTTTCCCCCTTCTCTTCGTGTTCTTTTTTTTTTTTAAAAAAAGAACAAAAAAGAAGAAAAAAAGAAAGAGGGAAAAGAAAACACACGATCTATTTTACTTTTTTTCTTTTTACCAAAAAAAAAAAAGAACCGACCCGATGTCTCCTCAGAATGCTCTCCCTTACTTTTTCTTTGTGTTTTTTTTTTTTTTTTTTTTTTTTTTATTTGTTACAAATATTTATCTTTCAAAAAATGATTTTATAACTATGTGCAACTTGTGCCGAGCAAAAAACTTTCGCAGCTTTTTAAAAACCTTTTTTGCTCGTGCGAACAACAAAGACATATAGTCATAAAGAATTATTTTTTTTTTTTTACCCGAGGGAGGGGTTATTCACGAGGGCCGCCCATTTTTTTTTTCTTTTATATTTTTTTTTTCTTCCACAAAAAGAAAATAATAAATAATCGACAGAGGGACGGGCACATGAAAGATGTTGTTCACAAGGTTGTTCTTCTTGGTGGAAGAGGGGTCGGGAAGAGCTGCGTAGTGGGCGCGTATACCAAAGGACAGTTCAACCTGTGCGAAAAGAGTACAATTAACCTCGTCGAGTTCGCGCTGGTGCAGGAAGGCGACGGTGTGTCAGTTCAGTTGTGGGACACCGCAGGACAAGACATCCATGGCCGCATGTCCGCCCTTTACTACAGGGGTGCTCGCGGCGTTGTGGTTGTCGTGGATCTCACAGAGCTGGCCTCTTTGCAGTGCGCTGAGAAGTGGATTAAAGAAGCGAAAGAGCACAACCCAGCAGCGGTGTTCATGATTCTAGCCAATAAAAGCGACTTGGAAAGCCTTCGGGTGATCTCATCAAAAGACATCGAGAAGCTCATCTCCCGCTTCACTCCGCGACCCCTCTACTTCGAGACATCCGCACTTCTAGGGCTCAACATCCATCTGGCTTTTAAGGAGCTTATAGACGTGGTGTATGTGGGGAGGGTTTTTTTTTCTTTTTTTTTTCCTCAAAATCTTTTCAGGCAACTGCAACCATCCGATCCTTCTCCTCTACCCTCCGACTTGCCTGCAATCACAAATCTGCACTCTTTCCCTTTGCCCGATTCACGAAGGAAGAGGAAGCCGCTCAGGTGCTGAAAAAAGAAAGAAAAGAAAAAGAAGAAGAAAAAAGAAAAAAAAAAGAAACCAATTGTTTTTTTTTTTTTAAATGTATTTAACCAGTAGTAGCTAAGTACCGACTCTTTTTCTTCGCGCTTCGTCAGTTGAGTTACTTATGTTTCTTCGTTATTTCTTTATTTCCAAGGTTTTTTTCGCGTGGGTAGTACACCTCTTTCTTTTTTTTTTACATCTTTCTTTTGTCTGAGTTCTTTTCCTTAAGCGATATTGTTGAGCAAAACGCCATATTTCGCGAAAAGAAAAATGCCGAAGAGCGGGATTTTTTAAATTAAAAAATAAAAATAAAAATAAAAAAAATAAAGAACCCCCCCCCTCCACCCCATTTCTTCTTCTCCCATTATTCTTTTTTTTGTGAACCAAAAGAAAAAAGAGAGTTGAAAAGCTCGCCGAGATTTCTTTCCCCCCCGTGGTTGTGTGCCTTCTGTGTGGCGAAAGCTCCGTTATCCCGCCCCTTTAATATTCTCTCCTTCATTCTTCATTCTCCATCTAGCTTCGAAACTATCTAGCAGAACAGAACACCGTGGCAACATTTGGATACAAGAACTTGCACTGAACCCCCGTATTTTTTTAGCACTGGCAAAAGTAAAAGACCTGCCTCAGGGTGTTTGCTTGCCTCGTGTTGCTACTGAAAGTAATACAGAATTAAGATTCCCCCCCCCCCCCCCATCCCAGTTTTTTTTGCTTTGCATGTCTCCAAGGAAAAGGAGACAGGAATTGGAGCATTAGGTGCCCTGCTGATATATGTTCCGAAAGCACGGGATTGTTTCTTCTCTTTTTTTTTTTTTATATATATTACTTATCAGTTCTCTCCTTTTTTTATAGTTTCCTTTGTTTGTATCTCCTCACAGGATTAAAAAGAGGGTGTTCAGGGGGGGTTAGAGCACTTTTTAAGAAAAAATGGGTTTGGGACGAGAGGCTGGTGAGGTGAAGTACTTTCCTCCAAACTTCGACCCTTCTGCCGGCACTGGCAAGACACTCTCCAAGAGAGGCGCACCCCAAGTCAGGATCATGCTTCCCATGGGGTTACAGTGCGACGCTTGCGGCGAATGGATAGCACAAAATAAGAAATTCAGCAGCACGAAGGAGAAAGTACGTGGCGAGGAGTACCTAGGGCTGACCATCTACAGGCTGACGATTAAGTGCCCGAGGTGCAGCCAAGAAATCGCAATTAAGACCGACCCAAAGAACCACGACTATATTGTGGAATGGGGTGCAACGAGAAACTACCAGCACCATCTTGCAGAGGCTAGGAAGGCGGATGAAGAGGAGGCCCGGCTTGAAAAGGAAAAGGGCGACACCATTGCAGAGCACAACCAGAAGGTTTTGGAAACACGTAAAGAGATGTCGATGTTGGAGAAGATAGAAGAGATACAGCACGCAGCAGTGGTCCGTGCTTCTGTGACAGACGACGTGCTCATGAAAGCCACTTTGGAGAAACACGAGAAGGCCGACGACACGGAACAGCGCCTTGAAGACGATCAGGAGGCTGAGCGTGTGTTTAAACGCAAAGCCCGCGAAGCAAAAGGACCCACTATCACCCTCCCGGACAATACCGTCCCCGACTCCCCACCGGCCGGCTTCGCTGTGAAGAAGAAACGGAAGGAGAAAAAATCCAAAAAATCAAAAGATGGCGGCGGTCTTTCAGACCTTCTCGGTGGGTACTGATTTTTCTTTTTCAACGAGGAAAAACCTGTTGATATATATATGAATGGGGTGGGGGAGAGAGAGAGAGAGAGAAAAAAAAAAAAGAAAGTGCGAGTGTTTTGTCAGTATTTTTAATTTCATTTTAAAACCCTTCAAAAAGAAAGAAAGGGGGGGGGGAAAAGCAAGTAAAAGGTAGAAAATTCCCCCCCAAAAAAATGGGTGAGCGAAGAACGTTTGGTTCGATTCCCTCCAGCAGGGGTAGCTTCACGTCCCCATCATGGATGAGCAGCGAAAGAAGCAGCAACTCTACCGCCGGAACTCTTGGATCTGGCTTAAAGCTTGAACGGTTCGAGCTGGTGGCGAAGATCGGGGCGGGCGCCTTCGGTCAGGTGTACGAGGCGTTTGATCGATTGTTGCAGAAGTCGGTGGCACTGAAGGTGGAGAAGGCTGACAGCACTCGTTCTCAGTTAAAAGTCGAGGTTAGTGTCTATAAAAGAATCGATGAGCGGTGGCCCGGCCTGCCCAAGATATTTTACTCCGAAAGCCATGGAAACTTTAACGTGCTAGCGATCGAGCTCTTAGGCCCCAACCTCGAGGAGCTGTTGACGTACTGCGGGAGGTGCTTCACGCTGAACACGGTGCTGATGATCGGGGAGCAGATTTTCCGGGTCCTCCAACACCTCCACAGCGTCGGCTACGTGCACCGGGATTTGAAGCCGCCCAATTTTACAATGGGCCTTGGGGAAAGAGGAAACCATGTTTATCTGGTATGGGAATGGGGGGGTTTTCTTTTCGGGTTTGGGTATTATTCTTTTGCCTTAGCCATCGTCTTTCTCAGTTTTTTAGGCTGGGTAATTCCCGTTTTGCAAAATGAGCGGGCCAGGATTCAAGCTGCTCAAGGACTTCAGAGCTAAGGGTCTGAAGGAAAAAAAAAAAAAAAAAAAAAACGTTTGGGTTCGGGTATTTTACAGCGTACGAACTTTTTTTTTTTCTTTTTATACCTTATTTTTTCTTTTCATACCTTCTCGGCCTTTTGGCTAAGATCAAGTGTAGTATCTGTTCTTATCAGCTTAATATCTGATACAGCACCTCGTGTGCTGCGATATTAAACTAATTTGTCGTTGGGGGTGGCAGGTAGCTCAGGGCAACCTGAGTCTGTCCACAGGTGTTGCCCTGGAGCTGCACAACATCCAGGAGTGGCACACCTTACTCTTCTAGGGGGCGGTATTATCATGTCGAACGATCAGCAGGGGGACAGTAAAGGACCCGGCCCACCTCCAAGTGGTGCCTCTGGGGCCGAGAAGGATTCGGCGCAGACGGGCCGGGACGGGGCAAAACAGCAAACGTGGGCTGAGCAAGCACGAAAAGCGGTAGGAAAGGTGGTGAAGGTGGACCACACTTTGTTACCAACGATAGCAAAGGAGCAGAGGACGAACAAGAAGACGCCACAGCAGCAGCAGGGACAAAGGAAGGGGCAGAAGGACTCATTCAGAGCCATCCTGGGAGCATGGGCGGCACCGAAAGAATGGGAGATGGCGAAGGGAGACCCGAAAGCATCTCTCAAAGCTTTCATGGGGGACGTAGCAGCGGTGATGGGGGAACCGCTAAAAAGAGAGGGGAGGAGTGTGTAGACATCCTCATCTGGGTCAACAGGAAGGAAGCAGAAGCCAAGGCAGCCGAGATGAGAGGGCCTTGGGTGCTAGAGAGAAGGCGGCGAGGAGTGGTCTGGCTGGCCACCAGAGATCTGAGGCGCGCTGTGGAGGTGATGGACAGCGTGAGGAAGGTCAGCAAGGACGCCTTGCTGACGATGAACGGGAGGGCTTCGGCGTCCAAGTACAGGACGACGTCGAAGCGGTGAGGAAGCTGGTGGAGCAGGCCAACCTCGGGGTGACAAAGAAGATCTCATACGATCTTAGAGGTCTCCCCCAGGGAACAACACGAGAGGCCGCGCAGCAGACGGTGGCGGCAACTGGATGGAAGGGGCAGGTGGTGAGGGTGCTCCCAAAGGAAGGGAAGGTGCTGGCGGTAGTGCAGGCGCAGGAGCCACCAGAATTCGGCGAGATCGACTGGGGGGAGGGACAAGCAGAGCTGTGGGAGTCCCGCAAACCGCCGGCGAGAGACCCGAAGGAGGAGAGAAGGACGGACCGGAACGGGCAGTGCAAGGGCCAACGATACACACAGAAGCAATTCTGGCGCCACTACGGCAAAGCAAGGGGCGAGGAGGAGTGGAAGAGTAACGACCCCGTGGTCGGGGCTCAGCCACAACAAGAACAACAACAACAAGGGCAACAACAAACTCCAACGCAGAGGGAGAGGCAGCTCGAGGAGCAGGTGAGGGAGCTGAAGGAAGAGGTGAAGAAGCTGAGAGCAGCGGTAGCGGCAGCCACGAACAAGAGGGCCGAGCCGGGGAAGAAAAGGAAGGTGAGGGAGGATAAAACCCCCTCGATGACGCGGACGCCAGCACCATCACCATCGCCAGTGAAGCAGCAGAGGGGTGACGCAGCAGAGGTGGTGCCAGGATATGCGGCAGGAACGGCCAACTCCAAGGCCAAGTCCAGGTCAGGGTTAGGGACAGGGCGCAACGGGAAGGACAGACGCGTAATCAAGCAGGCCGAGCACGACGAAGGAAGACAGAGGGACTACGACGGGATGGGCAAGAAAGCGCCGAAGCACACCCACCACTGGGAGGAGCACAAAAGCAGAACCAGGTGGGTGTGCACCAAGTGCGAGCGCAACATGCCGAAGGGTACGTACGCGACCACCTGCAGGCATGGGGAGTGCAAGCTGCAGAAGTGCAGACGCTGCGTGGAGGGACGGAGGCAGCAGCTGTACTACAGCTCGACAGACGAATCCTCGAGCCTGTCCTCGGGGGAATGGTGAACGGCAGGACGCGGTGGAGCGCAGGGGACGGGGACGGACCTGCAAGAGGTAGCGAAGAGGATGCATTTAGAGTATGAGGAAGTCCCGGGAGACGGGAACTGCCAATACTCGGCAATCTCCACCGCACTGAAAAGGGGGAACGCGGCACAACTACGTCAGCTGACCGCCAAGCACATCGCGAAAAACCCCCAAAGATACGGAGGACTACTGCAAGCAGAGGATGAGACCGTGGAAGCATACGCGGAGAAAACAGCAAAAGACCGCACGTGGGGGGACCATATCACACTAGAGGCGGCGGCACATGATGAAGACCAACATCTGGGTCCTGAGGGAGGAAGGAATACAGCGGGCCGCGAGGCCAGAGGACGCAGTGAGCACGATCATCATTGCGTACGAGCCCTATCACTACGATGCGATCCACGCACCACGATGTGTCACACGCTGGTTGGAGGGGACGGCGAAGACGCGGGTAGGGATAGAAGAACTGAGAGTGGTAGCGAAGCGAGGTGCTAAGAAGGAATCGACTGGCCAGACTTCGGATCAACACGGGAACTCCCCCGGCCCTGAACGCTGGGGTGTCCTGGATACGAGGACGGGCGCGAGTCGGAGGCGCGATATCCTCCATGAGAAGTCTGGTAACCCTACAGCCAAAGTCCTAGACTGTAGGGGTGAACGTATAGGCAGCACCAAGCGGAGCGAACACGAACAGGAACAAAGGACACTGCACCTGACGAGCGTGAACGTGGCGTCGCTGCGCAACAGGCTGGACGACGTAATGAAGCTGGACACCGACGTCATCTGCCTACAGGAGATGCGCTCACTGCAGCAGGACAAGGAGAGACGGCCCACGCTATGAAGGGGATGCGTGGCAAGAATAGGTACAGACCCATGTGGGGGGACCCACAACCGGGGAGGAAAAAAGAAGGACTGACCTCTATTGACATAGCACAGCGAGGGGGACTCGCGACTTTTGTGAGGGAACCGCGCACGGTGCTTGGATCATCCTTGGACAGGGACCTCTGGCTACACATCATCACAGTGTACTGTCCAGCAGGCGAAGCGGAGGAAAAGAGGAGGCAAAGGGAACAGCTGCTACACCACATCCTGCAGAAGAAGGTGAGAGAGCTGGGGAACGTGCCCATAGTGGTAGCCGGAGACCTGAACACAGACGAAGGGAGGTCTCAGGAACTGCGGTACGCGCTACACACGGGGTGGACAGACGCAGCAGCAGCATGTGCCATGCAACGAGGAGAGGAGCCCGGACCCACATTCGTAAGAGACAACTGTGCGTCGAGGATAGACTACATACTCCTGAACCCAATTGCGGCGCAGGCGCTCAAGGGGTGCGAGACGCGGAAGGACGTCAAAGAAGCGGACCACATGACGCTTACCGTGGAGATGGACCTAGGACGGTTCAGGCAGAATATCCAAAGATACATGATACCGAAGGAAATCCCGGAACAGCAGCGGAAGCCGACGGAAGAGGAAGGCGAACGGGCGCTTGACGGAAGCGAGTTCCGGAGGCATATGCTGAGGGACGGAAGGGGTGACATCAACGCGGCGTGGAGGGAGCTGGCCATGGTCAGTGAGAACATGCTGCTGGGAGAGGGACCATCCGACAAGGCGCCGTACCAGGGCAGGGGGAAGACCCGAAAGCCACAACAAAAAAAGACTTTGCGCGCCAACAACCAGAGGAGCGGCAGGAGCGGCATCGACGAAGCAAGTGAAACTCGAGAGGATGGAAGGAAGACTCCAGGCCGTCAAGATCCAATTGCTAAAGCTTCAACAGCAAGGCGGGGGACAGATGAGCAGGATAACGACGAGAACCATCCAAAACCTCAACGAGGACCTCCAGAACACGGGTGTCAAGAGCCGGCCCTTATCAGCAGAGGAGACATGCATTGAGGACATCATTGCAGACGCGGAGCTAATAGGGGAAGCTGTGAAAAGGCGAGAACGGGAACTGGAGAAGGAGCAGAGGGTGGCGAGGAAAAGGAACTACCTCGATTCGGTGGAGAGAGGGGCTGAGACGAGGGACTTAGTGGCAGGGATGAAGGGAACGCAAGTGGGACGGGGCACAGCGAGCGTGGAGCTTCAGGGCGCCACGATCGCGAATCCAGAGCAGCTAGACAGGACGATGAGAGAACACTGGGAGACGGTATTCGCGAAGTACAAGAACAGACCACAGCCCGGGTACGAGACCTTTAAGAAGGAGTACGGGTCACACATCGTCAGACAAGAGATGGGAGGAGGCCCAATCACGGGGGAAAGCCTACGGCAAGTGCTGGTGAAGAAAACGGCCAGAAGTGCAGCAGGTATAGACGGCTGGCGGATGGCAGAGCTACGTAGGCTCCCAGTGGTGGTGCTAGAAGCATGGGCAGACCTGTTCAACTTCATCGAAGAGACAGGGGAATGGCCGGAGGCGCTGTGTACGGCGCTGGTGACCTTGGTGCCGAAGTGTAAGAACGCAGGACCACTAGAACACCGACCCATCACGGTCACGTCGGCTGTGTGCAGGCTGTGGGCGAGCACCAGGCTGCAGGACATCTTGCCGTGGCAGGAGAGGTGGATACACAACACGCAGCATGGGTTCAGAACAAAGCACGGGACGGAGGATGTCCTCATGGAAATAAGCACGAGGATCGAAGCAGCGGTGATGGACGGAGAGCCACTTGTAGGAGTGGCCCTGGGCTTTGCCAAATGTTTCGACACAGTACCGCAGGGGCTGGTGCTGGAGCTGATGAAGGACATGGGCAAAGGCATGTACGACAGCCTCAGGAGAAGGTTCAGATACGCGACAGGAGTTGGTGAGGAGTTCGAGACCACCAACGGGATCCTGCAAGGCTGCCCCATCTCGATCATCATGATCAACGCGCTGTTGGCGGTCATGATGAAGAGCGTGGAGCAGAGGACGGGTGTTGAGACCTTGTCGTACGCCGATGACGCATACCTGTTGGCGGCACTCGCAGAAGTACTACGAGAAGCCACAGACACGGTAGGTGCCTTTTGCGACATTGTCGGCATGAAGCTGAACAACAAGAAGTGCGAGGTGTTCGCGGCCGGCGGCAAGGCACCAAGGGTAAAGGTGGACGGGCGGGAGCTGGGTACTGCCAACAAGGTGAAGGTACTAGGGGCGAGGTTACGGACGGACGGCAAAGCGCAGAAGGACAACGAGAGGGTCAGGACAGCTATTAACAGGCTGGAGAGACTCGCGATCACGCCGCTAAGCTATGAGCAGAGGGGGGAGGTACTGCAGACCACTGTAATACCGAGCTGCCTGTACGACGTAGCCTTCTCCCCACCATCGGATGGATATCTCGCAAAACTGACGAAGGTGGCGTCGCGTGCCTTGTGGGGACCGAGGTACAGGACACGAAACCCGGCGGCAGTGCTATCAATCCTCCATAAAGGACACACATACGACCCGGAGGTGGCCTCGCCATACCGCGCAATGGCTCTATTCCACAGGGTGCACCAGAAGAAGGGGACAGTGTGGGAAAGATGTGAAAGGCTGGCAGTAGCATACCGCGAGGAAGGAAGAACAATACCGCTAGGTCCGGTAGGCAATATGCTGCGAAGGTGGCTTCCGAAAGTGGGTCTCGGCTGGACGGGGTTCATACAGAAGCTGAAGGAAGGGAAGGAACGTTTCGCGCACGAAATGCGGGAGAGGCTGAGGGTGGGACGCTCAAAAAGCATCGAACAGGTGAGGAGGTCGATGCGAGACCTGGGGGAAGGAGCGGACCCGAGTACGAACGAGCTCTGGCAGCGGCTGAGGAAGAGCAACGATCCGATAGCAGCCAGGGCCTTACAGCGGGTGATAACCGGGGGAGTTTTCTACATCAACCCCAGGGGGTGGCACACGGACGCCAAGAAGAACATCGAACCGCCGAAGGAGGGAGAGGACACCACCTCAGGAGAGGAAGAAGAGGAAGAAGAAGAGGAAATGACGCGACCCACGAGGCAGCAGCCAGCACAGTACGTCAACTGTGACATATGTGAACACGAGGTGCATGAGCACGACATGCTCAAGCACGCGCTGTGGGACTGCGAGTTGGCAAGGGAAATACAAAACAAGGAAGCTAACAGAGCAGTGGTGGAGGAACGGACGGCCATGCCGAGGTGCATGCAGCTGCACGGAGTGCTGCCGCGAGGACACGACAAAGAGCATCTCAAGAACCTGCAGCTCTACCTCCTGGAGGTGGTAACAGAACGAGACCGCCGCCTGCAAGAAAAGAGGGCACTGGAGAGGTACACGACTCACCCGTGGGAAGTGATCACAGAAGGAAAAAGACACCCGACACCGACATGGAGAGAACTACGACAACATGTAGGGGGGGCTCATGAAACAGTACGGACAGGAGATCGTCAAATGGCTAGGGCAGCTCAAGTGGTACCGGGGCCCGAGGAGAACAACGGTCACGACAATAGAGCTTGCGCTAGACTACGAGAACAGCACAATGAAGTCGCTGGTGGGTGAACGTGGAGACCTGACACTAATAGGTAAAAAGGCGAGACGGCTGCATGGCCTGCTGGTGAGGCTGCAGGAAGGCTGGCAGGACGCGCGGATAAGGAGGAAGGTCAGGGGACACAGAGCCATACCGGCGGAGCAACGGCGGAACCACGGCCTGAGGACCATAGGGGGGAGAAAGGTCTTGGGCTGGGACAGAAGACCGCTGCACGTCTCGGAACAGACGAAGAAGGACCTCCAGAAACTGAGACAGCAGTGGCAGAAGGAGCGGTGAGCGCCATGAGGGAGCGGGCTCAGCCCAAAAAGGAAAGACCGAAGCCGCTGAAGGGAGATAGGGGCAGGTAGAAGAACAAGACAGGAAGTCCCAGATCAGGGATTTCCTTTTACCTCTTTAATTTCTTTTTACTTTTTTATTCATTCTTTTTTCAGATTGACTTCGGCCTCTCGAAAAGGTTCTTGCGGGACTACAGCGAGGATCACATCCCGTTCAGGATGGACAAGGGCTTTGTGGGTACCTCGCGGTACGCCCCGATTGCAAGCCACGCAGGGGCTGAACAAGGCCGGAAAGACGACCTCGAGTCAGTGTGCTACGTACTGTTGTACCTGCGTCAGGGAAGCCTACCGTGGCAAGGAGGAAAAGGAACCAAAACCGTACGCCGAAAGTATATTCACGAAAAAAAGCAATCCTGCGACCCCTCCACCTTGGGAGCCGATATGAAGATCCTGACACCCATCCTGACCCACGTGAAGCGACTCTCCTTCAAAGACAAGCCCGACTATCCCTACATTCTCCAGCTCTTTGACAAGGCTTTCAAAACCAACAACATCACCCGTAACTGGGCATACGACTGGCTAAAAGGTCTCGGCCCCCCAGTATCCTGAAAAGGGCAGATTTACACTGCTTTTGTTTCTACAATATGGTTATATCGTTTTGTTTCGTTTGCTCATGTGTTATTTTCAAAATTCCTTTTTTTTTTTTTTTTTTTGATGGACATTCAAAGGCCCCTCATGAAACCCGGGGCCATCCATGAAGCCCGCCCCGAAGGAATGTGGCAGAAGGGGCTCCTCGAAGAGGTGGACTGTGGGAAGCTCTGCTGCAACGCGTGGTTGTGTGCCCCGTGCCTCATGGGGAGGAGCCACAATGCCATTGAGAAAGGGATTCCAAACAAGATGAATTGGGAAGCATGCGGGCTGGTGGTAGCAGGTGCAGTACTGGGAGAGGCTGCAAGGATCGTTGCGTATCTGACAGCAGGCATTCATTTGGTCGGTCCTGTAGGAAGTGTTCTGTCCTGGGCAATCTTGTCTAGCTACACACATCGGCATCGATCAGTGCTCCGGAGTAGGTACCGCATACAGGGAACGGAATGCAATGATTGCCTTGTTTCATGGTTTTGTACATCATGCTCGCTTTGCCAGCACCACTCTGAGATATCGCTTTCCGGTCCCGTCCCTCCTGGGTACGTGTGCTATGATCAAGCTCCCGTTACGCTGGTCCACACTGCTGCTCAGCCTACTTATGTTGTCCCACACCCGCATCTTTACAGCGTGCAACCTGTTGATGGGCTTCCCATCGAACTTTCTTCTGCTACTTACGTTCCTTTGGCTTGATCGAGCGTTTGATTTCGGTTGGGTTTCATTGGAGAATGATAAATTTTCTTCTAGCCATTTTTGTTTTGTTTTGTTTTTTTCTCAACACCGAAAAAAAAGAAAAGTGCATTAACCCGTTAAAAGAAAAAGGAGAAGAAGAAGAAAAAAGGACCAAACCCTGCGCCCCTAGATATGCGAGATTGTCGAACTCCCCCCCCCCCCTTTTTTTGTTTTTGACTGAAATTTTTGTTCTTTTAATCAGTTTTCCGGGTCCTTCTTTTTCTTTGTGGGTTTTCTTTGTGAAAGACTTTTTCGTGTTTCTTTTTTTGTTTCGTTTTTTTTATAAGTACTTTTGAACTCCCCCCCCCGACTCATCAAAAGAACAAAACTGTTTTTTGTGCAAACTTTAGCTTAACGAGCCTGAAAGTAACGAATCCAACAAGGTTTGGGGGGGGGGGGGGGTAAAGGCCTTCTAAAAAAGAAAAAGGGATGTTTTGTTGCACCAAGACCCCCCCCTTGCTTTTATTTTCCAATCGAGGCTGCTAAGCTGCAGTGTTCTTGAGTGGGAAACTTGCTTTTTTTTTTTCCCTTTACATTTCTTCCCATAGGAACAAGAAGTAGTCACGCCACCCAAACTACACTCCCTTCTTTTCTTCTTTTTTTCTCCAAATTAACCATAGTATCCAGGGTTAACCGATCACCTTCGGGTTTTAAAACCCGACCCGAGCAATTTTAGATTTTCGATCACTGTCGGGTTAATGATGGGTTTTTTTCTAATTTCGGATCGGTTTGATCGATCCAAAACCCATATTTCTGGCAGAAAATACCAAGACCGTGCTCAAATTCACATTTTTTTTTTTTCAAAAACCCTATTTTGACGATCGGGGCAATGAACAGTGCGTGGTGTACTTGGAAGGACTTTAATCTGTAACACCTCCCCCCCCCACTTTCTCCCCCAAATGATCTTTTTCCACAAGCTTAAGATCGATCCCTTAAGATTTTCACACAGTTTCTACCTTAATACAAAAGAAAAATAATTAAGCAATGTCACTAACGGTAGCGGTGTGCGCGTTGCTCGCAATTGCCAACAACGATGCCGACGGGGCAGTGGACTACATCAGAGTGTCCGAGTACGAAAGGTCCCTCCCTGGGGTGGCCATTGACAAGGAGTGGGAATTCAACTGCAACAGCGTGGTGCACCTTGAGTGGTACGTCACGTACTTCGAAACGGAAACACCCCTCCTTGTGCAGCATGCGGGCGGCGAGCTGATGTACCACCCCCTTTCAGGAGACGAAGACCCGACCAGCCTGCAGGGACCCCTTCGCTTCACATTCAATGATGAGTTCTTCTCAGGAAACGTGCGATTCTCGATCAGGCTGCAATGCGGCAATGGTAACTCCTCTTTTGTGCCCGAAGGAGCCACGGGGGAAATCACCTATCCGGATGCGAGCGGTGCCGAGGAGTGGGAGGTCTACTGCAAAGACACACTGCACCTCGTATGGGACGACTACTCCATTCCTTACGCACCTGTGGGCTGTGCGGTGCAGGATGGAAATGACTACTTGCATGTTCGCATCGGCGGTTCGACACAAGTGGAGAGAGTGCTTCCTTCCGACAAGCCAACAAGCATAACAGGGCCTGTGAGGTTCTTCTTGGATGCGAACGAAAGCAGCAGCGATAACAGCTTCTCGTTCCGCTGGTCGTGTGGAAAGAAGTTTGAAGAGCTGCCCGACGGAGCAGTGGACTACATCAGAGTGTCCGAGTACGAAAAGTCCCTCCCTGGCGCGGCCATTGACAAGGACTGGGACTTCAACTGCAACGGGACCGTGCACCTTGAGTGGTACGTCACGTACTTCGAAACGGAAACGCCCCTCCTTGTGAAGCATGCAGATGGTGCGCTGATGTACCACCCCCTTTCAGGAGACGAAGACCCGACCAGCCTGCAGGGACCCCTTCGCTTCTCGTTCAGCGACGCTACATTCTCGGGTTTTGCACGATTCTCGATTAGGATGCAGTGCGGAGGTACGAGCACACCTGTTGATATCGGAGCGACCGGGAGTGTCACCTACCCGAAAGGTGATGCTGAGGAATGGGAGATTAATTGCGAGGACAACATCTTCCTTGCGTGGGACGAGTTCTCCATTCCTTACACGGCAGTGGATGGGTGCAGCCTGGAGCGAGACGGCAACGACTACTTGTATGCTCGTATCGGTGGCTCAACTCAAGTGGAGAAAGTATTAGATTCTGACAAACCAATGAACATGTCCGGCCCTGTGAGGTTCTTCTTGGAAAGGACTGAAAACAGCAGCCAGGGTAGCTTTGTCTTCCGCTGGTCATGCGGTACGAAGGTAGTAGACCCAACTCCCATTCCAACACCTATGCCCACACCTGTTCCCACACCTGTCCCTACACCGGTACCCACCACGACACCACTCGCGGACTCGCTGTGGTGCACTACGGACGCTGACTGCACGGTACTTGGGGACGGGTCGGCAGTTTGCTCATCGGGGAGGTGTTCATGCGGAAGTGGGTTCGTGAACCCCGAGCTGGACGGGCTTGTGGCCTACGTGTGCGCAGGGAACGGCACACAAGCGAGCTATTTCAACGAGAACAGCACGGTGCGCGTGGACGCGGTGTTCGCAGCAGGCGACTGCACCGTGTTCTTGGGGAGCGCAGCACAGCAAGCGGCCTTTGAGAAGCTTCTGATGGACGCACTGGGGGTGCAGAATGTGGTGGTGGTGTACCAGTGCGGGAGTGTTCACTTCAGTACCCAATCGGTGGTGTCAAACAGAAAGCTGTCTGACCTCGGGAACGCACTGAGCGGGCTGGCTGCTGGGGTCCTTGCGAGCGATTCCCTGAAGGGGACTCTGGGGGCAATGCAGGTTACTGGGACATCCACTGGCTCGGGGCTTGTGGGATGCCCTACAGCAGGGGCCTCAGGTTCAACACGGTTGAATGGGGTGTGCCATGCGACGAGCTGCAAGACTGGGTACACCTTGGGGAAGATCGGCTCTGTAAACACGTGTCTTGTGAGCCCCACTCCTTCCCCCAATGCTGATGATGATTTCGAGACCACTCCTGGCATCATCGTGGTTGTGGTGCTGTCGTCTGTTGTCATCGTGGCTGCTCTTTCTTATTTGGTCTACAGGATCTGCCAGAAGGCGTCTGGACTCTCGTCAGACAGGAACGCGCCTGTTACTCGTTATGATGCTTAGTTTCTATTCCTTTAAAGCTTTTTTTTTCATTTATTTCACAGTGGAGCTATTCACTTATTTCGTTAATTTTAATCTGTAGTGAACCGGTGGGGTTTAAAGTAAAACGTATTTTCATGGCAATAACTTAGTAGGAAGAGAAAAAAAAAAGAAATAAGGTTATTGTTTCTGTGCTTTGAACCCCCCCCCCCCCCCGTTATATTATCGCTCCACAGTGCAAGATTTTTTAAAAATCCTAGTGTGTTCAACACTGATGATAAATAGCAAGAGCAGGATGACGAATCCAAGCATAAGATGTTTGGATAGGAAAGAAGGAGGGAGAATGAAAGAAAGAAAAACGAAATTAGAAAAGGACGTGCCAGAGTTCTTTCTTGTTCTTTTTTCTTCTTTCTTTCTTTCTACTATTCAACAAGTTTTTAGAATGCACAGACATGCTCTGGCTAGTGTTTGTCATCAATTGGAGCATTTTTTATTCCCCCCCAGTGTCTCTGATCAGCTTTGAGTATCTGATATAGAGGCCTGTTGCCCAAAGTTCTCTACCCCCTTTTTTTTTTTTACTTTTGTTTCCCTCTTAATATTTTCGGGGCCATTGCAGTAAGTAACTCGCCAGCAGTTTTAGTACCATGGAGATTCTACCTGGTCAATTTGTTGGTTTTTCTTGCTTGTCCCGCCTTTGAAATATTAGCCTAGTGTGGTTGAAACTGCTATTTTCTTCGTGTAAACCAATTTTTTTTTCCTTTTCTGCGTCCCCTTTTTTTTGGGTAATGAACCAACTTACTTACCACAAAAGAAAAAGCCATAAATATAACAATTCTTTTGTTTACAAACTTCTCCAGGTTTTCACCCGGCACGTACAAACAACGGCCAGTTGTGTGCTGGGGCCCCGCAGGCATGACAACAAAACAAAAACAAAAAAAGGGAAGAAATTGGAAACCCGAGTTAAAAGTATGACATCTTTTGTTTTGTTGGTGATAAGTTTTTTTTTTTTTTTTTTTTTTTTTTTTTTTTGTATTTTACAGCTCAGTTTCCGTTTTTGTACGAGCAAAAAAAAAAAAAAAAAAAAAAAAAAAAAAAAGAGTAGTAGCATGCGAGTTTTTATTCTCCCAGGAATTTATACCGTGCGCTAAAAACCGACTCTTTTTCTTTTTTAAAGGGGCGTCTCACAACACTTCAACTCAATATATATTTTTTTTCTTTTAGGGGCTCAGGTGGGTTTGCCCTCAACATCGCCGTTTCAGCTTTTTCTTTTTCTTTTCTTCCATCAGTCCCCCCTCCCACTTTTGATATGAGCGTCTGTAGAAATAAAAGAAGAAGAAAAATGAATTTTTGTGCAGACAGAATCCTTTTTTTTAAAAGCTTTTTCGCCCCCGGTCTGTTGCGACGGTTTTTTGCTGAAAGCTTTTTTTTTTTATTACTTTTTTAGAACTGCGGCACCAACTTTTATGTTGATAAAGATGCATTTTGAAGAGGGAAAAAAAAAAAAAAAAAGAAGCAAAGGACCAAGCAAACGGCGGAACTCATATTCCTTTTTATTTCCCCCCTTTCCTTTAAACCTTTTTTTATTTCTTCCCCGATACTTTTACAAACCAGAGATATGGTTTATTCTTATCTTCTAATTGTTTTTTTTTTTTCTTTTTGGAAGGAGAAGAAGAGAGGAAAAAAAAAAAAAAGATCCCCCCCTCCGGGCCGTAAACGGGCTGGATATGTTTTCGAAGTTTCTTTTTTTTTTTTTTGGGGAGCTTTTCACGAACATCGCTGCGGGACAGCGATGGAGTGTTTGGCCCAAAAAGAAAAAAAAGATTTTTTTTCGCCCCCTTTTTTTTAAAGTTTTTCGAAGTTTTTTTTTCCCCCCCTCCACTCTCACTCAGGGTCCAAAAACGATGCCCGTTCATGTACCTTCGAAGCTGATCATCTTCGTCTCCACAGTCGTCTCAACCTTCATCTCGCTTCTTGCAGGATACCTGCTTTATGCAGAGAGCATCTCTGTCCTGCGCTCCGCAGTCGACGACGCCAGCGCGGCAGCATCGAAAAGTGCAAGACTGAGATTGTCAGGCATGCTCAAGGACACCGTAAGAAACGCAGAAGAACGAATCCTTCTGTTCAACAGAAACGACATCTACAATGTCTCGGATGGCATGCGCAAGCTCGACGAGCTGTACCACGCACAGGCCTTCGCATCGCTGAGGTCGTCTGAAAACTTTTACGGCGGCGGGTACACCTTGTCTACAAAGACAGACCGTTGCCCTACTTGCACACAACCATGGGACGACTTAGAAGGCTACACCAAGGTGACTATCTGGTACGACCCCATCTTCGATCTTGAAGGGAAAGACGCAAAATTCTGGCTCACCGGAAGGACCGTGCCCGAAGGGAACAGCAGTAACATAACGTGGATGAGGTCTTTCAAAGCCCTTGACAGCGATACAGGCGTGCTGGTGGATCAAAAGCAGTATGAGAACATCCTCCCTACCCCGTGGACCATCAACGTGTCCGCGGACATCGAGCTCACAGAGGGCACCTCTGTCAACGGGACATGGTCGCCGTCCTACTTCTGGAACTCCGTCGATGGCACACCCTACGCCTACGTGGCCTACACTGTTAAGTACGAGCCTGATTGGGGGAAGGACGAGTACATCTTCCTCATGACCAGCTGGTTCATGTTCCACCCCTGGACGTCCATCATCAGGGAGTTCAAAACAACGCACACCGAACTGGTGGCTCTCGACACAGCTGCAAGTCAGGTCTTCGCACACACTGTGTACGAGGGACCGGTGGCAAGTGTCAAGCCGGAGTGCTTCTTGCACTGTTTCACTTGTGCCGACAGAGCCGGCGTCGACTGCGTCATGCACCCCAGCGACCTCGGGCCCACCATATCCGCTGCTGTGAGTAATTCAATGACCCGCGAGCGTGGGACATTCTTCACGTCCGACCTGCCGTCTACAAGCCAGCGCATCCATGTCAGGTACGGGGCCACCTATGATTTGACGGATTTAGGCAAAAGAAACCCGAAGCCCCCTTACAAGCAAGACTACTACATTGACTCGAAGTTGGACGGCGGGGAGTACTTCCTACGCTTGACGCACTTCTACACTGCTGGGGGTACCACCTATGAGCTCCTCTGGATGCGCTCCGTCGCCTCTGTGAACGAGAAGGTCTTCGCTGCACTAATCCAGCTCATCATTGCATCTGTCGTGATCTTCGTGGTTGACATCGGAATCGCCGTTCTGGAGGTGACCCTGATCGCCCGCCCGCTGGAGAAGCTTGTCATTGGAAACCAGTTCTTGGAAACGATGGATCTTGACGGGGCAGAAGCACATATGAAAGCAATGTACAAGCCCATTATGGTGAAGGAGGTGGCCCGTGTGACTGATGGATTGCTACTAGCGATTAAGGGTTTGAGGGAGTACAAGGCGTACCTCCCAAACACCTTGTTCGTTGATGAGTCTGACGAAGCCGACAGCGTGACCTCAGCAAGCACACGGGTGACGGAAAAGACGAACCAATCGACCAAGGCAGCGGTTAACGGTGGGATGCAAAACCTCGCGATGAATCTGCAGCACTACAAAGGCGCGGTGGTGCGGCTGTCCTTCGTCGAGGAACTGTACCCATCGTTCCCAGACGACTTTGGCGCGCTTGTTGAGGTTGTACACGAGACGGCCATGGCGACAAGGGGCCTTGCTCACGGGTTCTCCGTATCCGACCCTCTCACCTTCACGCTGACATGGAACGTAGGCCTGCGGTGCACAGACGCAATACTACGCGCCGTCAGCTACTGCAGAGCCATCTCATGCTCGTCAAGAATATCACAAAGAGCAGTGCCTGTCATGGCGGTGGCCTATGGTGATCTTCTAGCTGGTAACCTTGGGTCGAACACACACAAGGGGTTCGGTGTCAAGGGGACCACCATGCAGGAGCTAAGAGGTATTTCCGCTGTCGCAGATATCGTCGGCTTCAACCTGACCCGCTCTGTTACACTGGTCTCTCCTGTGGTGGCCGAAGGTGTTACTGGCAGGTTCGGACTGGGTGGTGTGACCTTACTAAAGGTCAATGGTGTGAAGAGAACCCTTATAGTGTACGAGGTGGGAAGCTTCATTGAGGTCAGTGAAGAGGAATGGATGTACCAACTGGAGGAGGCTGACACTGCTGACCCTGTGACCGATGCTTTTAAGGAGCTGATCGCAAATCCGGAAGCAAGGCCTACAAGTCATTTGAGGATAATGCACCCAACCGACATTCAGGTCTGGGCCATGAAGAATATCAGTGAAGGGCGTGCTATGATGTCCTATTCTAGGGCAGGGGCGACTTGGTAGGTTTTTTTTATATTTTTATTATTCACATTTCCCCATTTCATAAACCCCCATTTCACTGGTGGCTTTTCTTTGCTGCGATCAACTGGCGGTGGTGCACTTGGGTCTCAAGTTCAATCGAGTGACATTTTTTTCATTTTGTGGTTTCATTTTTGTTTTTATAAGGGTGTTCCTCAAGTGGGATTTGTCTTTTCAACATCGCCTTTTTTTCTTTTCTTTTCTTTTCTTTTGGTCGTTGCAAGACCGCCTATAGGAAGTATTGGACGATTCGGTTAACAGAATAGTTTTTTTTTTTTTTTTGTGGGTTGTTATTTAACTCCTATCATCGTAGCGAGATTTCTTTGTTTTTTTATTATTTTCTTTTTATTTTCTTTTTTTTTTTTTTTTTGCTGGAACAAGTAAACAAATTTTGAAACCGGCTTGCACAAACAATCAGCCGACTCTTTTTTTTTTTTTTTTTTTCCCCGCCCCTTCCCCTATCGTAGTTAACATTAAAACATTTTTCTTATCTTGATAAAAACTG
The DNA here is from genome assembly GCA_964019335.1 of Diplonema japonicum. Lineage (NCBI taxonomy): Eukaryota > Euglenozoa > Diplonemea > Diplonemida > Diplonemidae > Diplonema > Diplonema japonicum. Next base: position 410,992 of record OZ025729.1, read on the forward strand.
ACAACGCAAAAAAAAAAAAACTTATTTGTCGGATTTTTTCTTCTTTTTTTTTTTGAAAGGAAAAAAAAGGGGGGGAGAAAGAAAATATTTAAGAATAAAAAAAAGCACGCAGTTTGTTTTTTTTTTTGTGTTTTTTTTTTTTTTTTTTTTTTTTTTTTTTTTTGCAAGCAACTTTTTTTTTATTTGTTTCAGATACCTTGCATTGCAGATTCTTACTTGACACCCAGCGCTACCCATAAAGGACCGAAACTCAAAAAGCAAATGTTTATTTTTTACTGAATGCGAAAAGATATAGCAGTGTATGAAGTGTTCAAAAATAAGATATACCATTTTATATATTCTTGCCCAATTTTTAAAACAACAAAGCGGTCCTTTATGGGTTTATTAAGTTGCAATTGAGAGATCTTATAATATAAGCAGAGTTTTTCAAAAAGAAAAAGAAAACCCCTCTTTCACTAAGCCCTTTTTGTTTTTTGTTTTTTTGTTTTTTGGCGGGCCGTTGCTAACCACTTCGTTCCTATCATAGTGAATTTTTTTTTTTGGCTAGTATTTAAGGGTTGAAGAGCTAGTATTACCTAGTTAACTAAGACCTTATGCTGACGAAGGGAATTCTTTTTTTTTTTTTTTTAATACCAATTGGAAAGGGCCAGGGAGGGAAGCTGCACTTGATACTGCAGTCAGCTTTAGCCGCCCTTTTTTTTTTCTCTTTTTTTTTTCCTCTTTTTTTCCCCAGACAAACTTTTCAGATACATGTGCAGCAGATGTGCTTGAAAGCTTTTGATAATAATGTCGTGCTTTCTCCCCCTTCCGTTTTATTTTTGTTTCTTTTTGTGGTGGATCGTTGCCAAGCCGCCTTCTCTCATCGCAGTGAATTTATAGGAAATGAATTTCGCCCCTACGCAAACAGAGAAAAAAAGAAAAGATACAAAAGGGAAAGAAAAAGAAAGAAAAGAAAAAAGAGGAGAAGAAACAGAAAAAAAAAAAAAAAAAAAAAAAAAAAAGGAACAGGAATGCGGTAAATTTCTATTCATCTTCTTCTTCTTTTTATTTTTTTTATTTTCTTTTTTATTTCTTTTTTATTTCTTTTTTTATTTTTATTTTAATCTTTTTTTTTTTTTTTTTCAGCGGACGGCCGTTACTTTTTCTTTCTCTCTCTTTTTTTTTTAGTTTTTTTTGCTGGAACAAGTAAACAAATTTTTGAAAAGAATTGTTATTGCAAAAAAGAGTAGAGGCAGCTTGTCCGTTTATCCCTACTGTAGGTGAAAACGGCTTGCACAAACAAAAAATATGGCTTGCGCAGACATCGACCCGTCGGAGTTATCGGTTATACTATACCCGGAGGGGGCCCCCGCGGCGCCGGCGGACCCGGACTGTGCTGCCGGCTGCGACCGGGAGCACAAAACGGGGTTCCATTGCCCCCGATGTGGTTGCCTGGGCAACGAAGCGTGCCTCAAGCAGGTTCACAAAAGAGACGGAACGCACCTTCTAAAGGACCTGGGCTCCAGGGGTTGGATCTGCCCCCGATGTCTATGGGCGGTCCAGAAGGAGGGCGAACCTCTGGTGCTGCTAGGTTCCCCCGCTAGGGAGGAGAAACAGGCCCCCGTCCTGACGGAGGGGCTGATGCCTACAGGGCATTCTTGAGCAGCCCGGGGGGGCTCAAGAGTCTGGGTCTCGCAGACCAGGAGGGATCCTCCGACCCCGCAGGTCGAGGAGAAGGCCAAGCAGGCCTAGGAGGGGGCCAAGCAGGCCTGGAAGGAGGCCACGCAGGCCCAGGAGGGGGCCAAGCAGGACTGGTGCCAGACGAGCTTCCGTACTCGGTGGACACCAGAAGAGTGACGTCCTGGGTCGGACACGTCACACACGCCCATCTCAGACGTCAGCTCCTTGGAAACATCCGGACTCGCTACGGACCGATCCCGGAGGACGCCCGGGACACTGCGCGTGGACACGAACACGATGTTCGTAGGTTGTTCCGGTACCTGACGCAGATCTTCCCGCTCTTTGCCACGGTAGGGGAGGCCCTGTTTCCGCTGGCGCACGATCTCATGGTCCAGCTGGAGTGTTGCCGTATCAGGGCTAAGGCTCCGGATCGCCAATCCGGCATGGAAAGGGCCTTGGTGTACGAGGAAAGGCTGGAAGGATTGGAATGGACGAAGGTTGATGGCAATGTCATCAGCGCCGCGGCTCGGCTGGCGGCGGCGGTAAAGTCGGAACCTCTTAGGTCAGAACCCTCAAAGAGACCGAATTACTTCCACGGTGGGGGTCCAAAAAAGGCGAGGCATTGACAGCTGACTCATCCACCATCCCTAACTCGTATCAATCAGAACAGTACTTCTCTAGCTCCCGTCAACGGTTCCCTCCCCCCGCTCGCTCCTCTTTTTCATTTATCAAAAACGTTTCTCACTCCCTCTGCGACTCCGAAAGGTCGGCCGCGATTAAACGACTATTCGATCGCGAAGGAGGAAGTGGGACCCCTACTACTGCAAACGCAAGAGTTCATGGGGACTTGCTACAAATCTCAAGACTCGGTGGTCTCGGTCCTTCGCAGGGGCCGGCAATTCGCGGAGCAGGTACGCAGATGGCATCCGACGATATCGGAGGAGGAGGCCTTCCTGCTATGGATAGAAAGGAAACGCAGTGCGGGGCAGATTTCCGCTTCCTCCGCACTACAGTACATGACTTACTGGCGGATGGGTCAGGTCGGCCCGACGGCAGCCTATCGTCGTTCCCTCCAAGGGAGACTGGAGGTTTTCAACCATCGCCTAGAAAGCCAGAGGATTCTGGTGTCACGGGAGCAGGTGCTCAGTGTGATCTCGTCCCCGCAGGACATGTTGACGGCTGCCCTGTCCTTGCAATGGAGCACGGCCGGTCGGTTCGTGGACGTAGAACGTCTTCTAATAGGGCACGTGTTCCCCCGCCCCGGGGAGACCTTGATCATGCTGGTTGGCGGGAAGACCGACCGACAAGGGAAGGGTCAGGGGGTCGTGGTCCCGTCGGACGGAAACCTATTCGCGCCTGCGAAGCGGTGGATCGAAGGAAGGAAGCGGTCGGCTACACCGGACCGAAGGGTCTTCCCAACGATATATCCCGCGTAGCGTACAACCGTTTCCTGATGAAGAGCTTAAACGTCACGGCTCACGACATAAGACATGCGGCGTTGACTCACGTGGCGCGACGTCTGGGGGAAGGAGCGGCCCAGAGCATGGCTCGACACGCAGAGGCGTCTACAACGAGGTTATATATACCTCCCGAGACGTGGCAGGCGTCGGCGGAGACACGGGCGGGAGGCGCCAGCCTGCAGTGAGGTCTCAGCCGGCGGTGCCGCGTTGGCCGGTCAGCTTGACGGACGTGTTCAGAACCTATGATTATGTGGAGTCGTGGCTGGAGCTGGGTTCGAGTGTGCGGCTGCCGAAGGCGGCGTACATCGGTGAGGTCGACAGAATACCCACCTCCACGATCGACACGGATGGCTTGTTGCTCAGGTTCCCGAGGCTGGAGGGTTCTCTACGATGGTGGACGGACGTCCATTTCCTTAGAAGCGTGGTGAAGCAGTCCTTTAGGAAGTCTCCGGGTCCCCCTAACGAAAAGCTACGACCCCACGCACGTTCCCTCTGGATGATGGGTTTGACCGAGCCGTCAACGAGGACCTCCGCCCCGTGGTATCACTCCGCGTTCACTGTCCCGAAGAAGGATCCCTCGAGGCTGCGCTTTATCCTTGCCTGCACGGACTTCAACAACGCTACTTTGGACGTGCCTCTGCCCAGCTGCAACCTGCCCGCATACCGGGACATCATCGCCGATCTAATGAGCTGCGAGTACTGCGCAGAGTACGATTTCCGCTCCTTTTTCTTCCAGTTCGGTTTACCGGAGGCGGTTAGGCCGTTCTTTTCCTTCCGAATCCGAGGCGCGGGGGACGACATGCCTTCCTACTTCAGGCTGACGAGGCTACCCATGGGGTATCGGGTGCTCAACGGGTATGCTTATTTGGGTGCTGCAGCGGCGGAGGACGTTCCTGCTCGTCATCACGCATGGATAGACAACAACTTGTTTGGAGCTGCTACGCTTGCCGCCCTGCAACAGGTCTGTGCCAGATTCGAGTCGCTGTGCACGGAGTTTCGCGTGGTGATTGGCGACCGGGTGGAGCCGTGCTCCAAGATGGAGACGCTCGGTTTGGATCTCGGGGAGAAGCGATGGCGAATGAGTACAAGATGGGTGCAGAAGGTGGCCGGGCCCGCTTCTACACTCTTGCGCGCTCGGGAGGCACCGGTTAGACTGTGGTGGAGGCTCGCCGGCGTCCTGCTTTGGAGACGGCATGCTACGCTGAGGCCCTTCGGGGGGGTGGTACCGATTCTTCGCTGGATGTCCCGCACTTCAAGGGGTCAGTGCATGCGCCGGAAGAGTTTTTGGGAGACGGAGGTTACCTTGGACGAGGACACACGGACTTGCCTGGCTGGTGAGACGGAACAGTTGGCCCAAAATTTGTGGTGTGTCTGGGACCGTCGCTCGAGACATCCGGTGGAGGCCTTCTCGGACGCGAGCATGCTGGGATGGGGTGTCACCGTGGGCGAGGACCGCTACGCATGCGGCGTGTTTCCGCGGGATTGGAAGGACATTCCGATCTTCGAGAAAGAGCTGGTGGCGGTGTTACGCCTCGTGGAGCTCGTGTCGGGGGCAGGCGGCGGTCTGGCCATTGTGGGCGGCTGCGACAACAAGGCCGTTATCGGGGCCGTGGCAAGGGGATACGCGCTCGACGAAGGGACGATGGGTTGGATCGCGAGGCTGCAATCCGTACTGCAGGAACGGGATTGTACTCTCCAGCTGAGATACGTCCCATCGAAGGACAACCCCGCCGACGCCTACACTAGGCTGGCTTGGCAGCGCAGGTGGGTCACCAAGAAAACGTAGAGGCCGGTGCCCCATGGTATTCCTGGGCGCTTAACCCTCCTCTATATGGGGGGTCCGGCTTGCACAAACAATCAGCCGACTCTTTTTTGCTGGAACAAGTAAACAAATTTTTGAAAAGAATTGTTATTGCAAAAAAGAGTAGAGGCAGCTTGTCCGTTTATCCCTACTGTAGGTGAAAACGGCTTGCACAAACAATCAGCCGACTCTTTTTTTGAAACAAGAGAAAAGACAAAAAAGAATTGTTCTTGCTAAAGAAAGAGTCGAGGCAGATTTGTTCGGAAAATTGGAAGCGAGTTACCGAAAGGATTCTTTTTTTAAAATACAAGGCACACCGTCATATTTGTGTGCTTTGAAAAGAAATATTTCATGTGCTGGAGACAACTTTAATTTGTCCTTTTTTGTTTTTTTTTTTGAGCCCCTCCCGAGGGTTTTCGTCCTATTCTTTTTTGGATGAGTGCTGGACAGACAAAGACTTTCTTTAGTCCGGTTGGCGGCTTTCCCCCTTTCGAATTGCGAAGGAGCACCCAGACAATTCTGCTTGCATACTCCGCAAAAGGCAAGGCACGCAAAAAGAATCGTTGTGAGGCAGGGCTCCTGGCTCAACAAAATGAATTTCTTGCCGGGCGAAAAGGTGAGTTTTTTTTTTTTTTTTTTCTCTTTCTTTTCGAGGAGGTGGGGATAACATGGAAATATAAAGTACATCAAATGTGTTGAACGTAACGCAGATGCTCAGGGTGACGAACAGGCAGCAAACTGCACGAGCCGAATCTTGGTTACCCGGTACGCCCCGGCTGGGGTTGAGCTGTACACCGCACGCATTAAGGACACGACGCCGCCAACACCGGCCTCCTTTAACTCTTTTTTTTTCTTTTTTTTTTTTTGTTTCCTACAGTTTTCTAATATTTGCTGTATTACAGTATTTTATTTCTTCCCCTGTCCTTCTTTTCTTGAAAGGAGCTGTGAACCTTTGAAGGTTCTTTTTTTTTTCTCTTTTTCGACAGGCTGACTTCAACCATTTCAGTTTCACTACTGCCTTACGAACTGATATCGGGTAGAGTGAGGCAAACACTTCTTCATTGCAGTCCCACAGTCTGCAGTTGTTATTTTTTTAACTTTGTGTTTTTTTATTTTCTATTTGTTATTTCACCCTTCGTCATTTTCTTCACTCACTAGGGGGCCTCATAATTTACAACGCTGCTCGCCCATAATTTAACTACTTAAATTATGTGAATTTTGGAGTAAAATAATGGCGCTTCAGTGAAAAAATGGGCCCCCAAAAAAAAGAAAAATGCGTCTCCCCAAAAAGTGGGGGTTTTTTTTTTTGAGGGGGACATTTTGACTCTTTTTAGCCATCTGAGGCCATTCCGACCCTTAAAAGTGGGAACAAGTGCTTACTTCCCTTTAAAATGCCACGGCGATAGCTACCTCGTATTACCTTAGGGAAACCCCCAAAGCTGACCCGTCGTGTGAGGGAAACAGCAGTGAAGAGTGAGTGACTCAAATGACGAAGAGTGAAATAAAACGACTTACTTGCCGCCAAATGAGCCATCATTTAACACTCGTTACCGTTTTTTTGCAAGAGTGTCCTCCTGCAAAAAAACTCTGGAACTCGAGTTGAAAAATAATGACTTGGTTGGCAATTAAATAGCTATTTTTGTTGTGTGTTTTAAGCCAGCTGAAGAAAAAGAAGAAAAAAAAAAAAAAGAACATATTTCTGAGCTGTGGTCTGTGCGGGGGCCGGAAAAGCAGCTCTTTTTTTTTTTTTTTTTTTTTTTTTTTCAAAACCTTGGGCGCTGATCGTGCAAAGAAATTTGGATCGATGAAAACGGGTTTGCGGGTACTTTTTATTTGCCCTTGAGCGCCCTGCCTCTCCCGCCGAAAAACAAAAGAATTAATGTTTCCGTATGCCCACACACATTCCAAAACACACTGCTCGGGCTATGATGTCCCGTTTATGTTTTTTTTTTGAAGGCAAATTGGCAAAATCCGACTTTAATTGATTCAAATGTGCGCCGGTGTTTAGGGTTCGTAAAGGGGAATCGCTTTTGCAGACAATGTTGTTCACCATGTTTTGGTCTTGGTCAAAACTCTCTAACAAGGAAACTAACTTGACAAAATGAACTAAATTCCCGCGGGAAGTGGATTGAGGTTGAGATTTTCTCTTTTTCTTTTCTTTTCAGGCCAACCTTAGGTTTGTCCCTCCCTGTATGGTGAATCTTCGGTCGAATCTTCATACTCGTTCTGATCGGTCGCTGTTGTTAACAACCCCCTCTTTTTTTTTTTTTTTTTTTTTTTTTAAATTGTTTTGTGTGTCACTTTTTTTTTTTTATACTCTAAGTTATGTTTTGCAAAAAGAAAAAAAAAAAAAAAAAAAAGAAACGGAAAAAGCCTTGACAGTTAGCCGGTTAGATTCTGCACCCTCTCTCTTTCTCTATTTTTCCTTCGTGGGTACAGAGTGCACTGTTCATGCAGATAAAGAAATGAAAGGAGAAGGGGATAAAGAAAACACTAATAAAGAGGGGGGGGGGGGGGGGGGGGTGTCTTTGGGTAAAAACAAAACCGTTTGCAGTAGCTTGTGTATCTTTTTAGGTTAAAGTTTCGGAAGAGGGAATTCTACCTTCTAAAGGGGGGGCCTGAATAATTCCCTCCCAAATAATGTGTTTTTTCCCAAATAATTCTTTTTTTTTTGGGGATTTTTCCACTCCAAATTTCCCAAATAATTCCCAACCCCCTTTCTTTTTTTTTTTTGGGGACCAGGGGGGGGGTCACATGGTAGTCGTGCAATGGGCTTTTCTCAGTTATGCCTGTGCAGGGTACTAGCCTACCTAACCCATTATGACACCCCTTTTTTGACCAAAAAGTCGATTTTCACCTGGTTTTGGGCACTTACGAGCAATTCCTTTGCATTTTGAACAGGGACCACAGGGTTTGGCACCTGGGTTATTGTGGGGGACTATTAATCTTAATGCAAGAAGCTAGCTGGTTTGTGATGAACGGTTCAAAATTTCACAGAACCACTTAGTTCAAAGGCGCTTGTGGGTGGCCTGGGTGCTTCTGCGTTGCCGGAAGGGCATGTGCATTCATGTGTTGACAACTTATCCAGTATTTGCTTTGTTTCATGGCCCACAATGTCAATATTCCATTCCTGAGCAAGATCCCAAAGTTGTGTCGTAGCCCACTGGCAGTATTGTGAGGCTGCTTACACAAGTAAGAGTGCTGGCCCAGTGAGCCATGAGGGCAAAAACCCCATTTTCTTCTAGAAGATGAGAAATATATTATAGTGCAACATGATCAGACTGGAACGGCCGCCCTGGGGCATCCTCTGCTCAACCCAGCAGACGTGGGAGGCCCTTCTTCAGAAGGTGCCAGTCGCTTGATCAGTGCCGTCGTGCACGCTATATTTTATTAGTACAAATATAACAATCGATTGAAAAGGAAAAGTCTGTATTGTGAGGCTGCTTCTCACCATTTTGAGGGGTTAAGGGGGGCTGTGGCATGCCCCAAGCAGCCGAGATGGGACGTTGATGACTGCAGCAGAGTGCCGAGTCAACGTGGCACTGTGGATAGGGCAAGCACATGAGAAAGGTCATGCAACTGCTCAACACCTTTAGCTATATGCGATCTCACGGCTACCTTCCAGGTAGTTCCGAGGAGGCCATACAGCTAAGGGCACTTAGCAAAGTTTAGACAGTGCAGCACAGAACGTTGTTGCAGGTGTTACAATGGACACTACACCATGAGACTCCAGCAGCCTCCCAAGCCCTTGCAGCTTCTCAAGCCCTGACAGTTTCTCAAGCCTCTCAGACCCCAGCAACCTCCCAGCAACCACCTAACGCCAAAACCAGGCGGTTTGTCTGCAACGTTTGTGGGTTCTCCACAGCCTGGGAGAAAAACTGTTAAAATTTCCCTTGGAAAAAAAAAGGGCATGAAAAAAGTCTTGGCACGATTTAGCATGTTAAGATTTCCGAAGTGCTCTAAGCCCCGCTCCCTGCTTTCCATGTGGCAGGCCCCCCAGCCCAAATAAGTACAACCCAAATAAGTGTATTCCAAATAATTCTTTTTTTTTGGAGCCCTAACACCCCCCCTCCACTGCCCAAATAAAGGGATTATTCAGGGGGCCCCTTTATATTTTTTCTTTTTTTTTTTTTATATATGTCGTTCAGTTCTTCCCAAAAACTACAGGGAACGTCTCACAAAGACCATCCTTTAACTCATTTCCCGGTTTTGTCACACAAAGAATGAAAAAAAAAAAAAGAAGAAGAAGAAAAAAAAGGGGTTTTTTCTATACAAATCTCTATTGTTACATTCCCCACAAACCGAGCATTTTTTTTTTCTTCCATGTCTCACTTCTACTCCTTACAGGCCCGTTTCACCGTTTTTAGAAAGAGCACCACGGAGCCTCCTCAGCTCACATGCTCATATTCGAGACCAAATAGGGTTTTAGCTTGAAGTTGCGGTTAGTTAAATTATCTAATTAGTCTCAATTAGGCACGGTTGAAGGTTACTTCTGATGTGGGACATGATGCGTTTTTTTTCTTTGAGTGTAGTCACTCACTTTGGATTCTCGTTTCCCCCTTTCCCCCTTTTTATCGACAAAGAGAATGTCATATGCAGCTGAAAGTCTGGTCCTAGCTTTTGTATTAACAATAGAAAACTTGTCAGTACCGAAAGGCTATTCGTTTGGCAACGCAGTTGATGTGGTCTGCTAGTGCAAGACATGCGCTACAATTTCTTTTTTTCTTCTTTTTTTTTGGGCTTAAAAAGTGCCTAAAGGTAAAGCAGGGGAACAATTGATTTTCTTTTTTTTTTTTTGCAAGAACGAGTTGGGCTTTGGCTTGTCCAAACAAAAGGAGAACGTTGGCAAAACGTGTTTTTTCGGGTTTACAAACTTCTACAGGTTTTTACCCGGGTACAAAAAAACGGCAGTTCCTCTTTTTTATTTTTTTTTTTTTTTTATTTTTTATTTGAACAGATATCATCATAAAACAAAGAAGAAAAAAAAAAAGAAAGAATTTTTTTTTTTTTGGGCGGGCCGTTGCTAACCACTTCGTTGCCTATCATAGTGAATTTCTTTTTATTAATTGCGAATTCTCACATCCTCCCCTCCCTCTCCAGCTTTTGTGGAAGCTCTCATGTGGCAAAGAAAAACAAAAAGAAGGGTGGAAGGGAAAAAAAAAAAGGTTGATGAAGAAACATGACAGAAGTTTCTTTGACCAATGATTGAAGTTCTGGTCGGTGCAACAAGGCCTCTCTTATTGGAGATGCCTCGCTTCTGGCGTAAAGCTTCTTCTTTTTTTTCTTTTCCCCTCAGTTATTCTTTTTTTTCTTGTTGCATTGCCCCTCAGTTTCTCCTTGTTCTTTTTTTTTCTCTTTTTTCTTGTTCGTTTTCTTTTTTTTTTTTTTCAGGTAGAAGATTGGTAATATTAACCGATATTCAATAAAAAAAAAAGGATATTTCCTGCCTTTTTTTTTCTTAAATGTCAGAATTTTTTTTTATCTTTGCACGACGTCACCCGAAGGGGGGGGGGGGGGGGGGGGGGTTACTAGCTACTTCGTTCCTATCATGTGATTATTTTTGTTGCTCCCTTAAGATGCAATATTTTATATTTTCTGAAAAGACGGTAAATTGCCTGATCTCCTCTCTACAATAGCTCCTTATTTAACCTCCTCTCATCTTTTTCCTCCCCCCCCCCCCTTCTCGACTATGTCTTTTCTTTTGTTGTTATCAAACGTTTTTAAGTCTCTCTCTTTTTTTTTTCTTGAAAGACTTTTTAACCTTTTGCAAAATCAAGTGTCCACCCAATCTAAATATTAAGTAAACCAGCTAATTTGTTGGGTCAGTGCTAGCCATTCCCCGTGGGTGGTAACGTTCCAGTTCGATCGGGAAGACCTACTGATCCCCACGTCCACATTCCTAAAAGTTCCTGGTGCAGGGGATAGGTTTCATTAAAAAGGTTATATTAAGAGAAACAAAAGGAGAGATTTTCACGCGCATATCTCTAAACCAGTCTGGCAGAACCTGGAAGGTTTTCGGGAAATAGAGATTTTCGTGTAGATTTAGAGATATGAAGCATCTTTCAACAAGAAGTTCTCTATATGTTTAAAAAGGCACCGCCGTGTTTTAAACAGAATTTCTTTTTTTCTTCTTTTTTTGCTTTCGCTGAAAAAAGAAAGTACTTTGCTTGATAGTGCCTTTGGCGATAACACACATTACACTTCTTTTTTTTTTTTCTTTTTTTTGCTGTTGGGTGCATGATGGCGTGGAAGGCTCAGACCACAGGTGCTTGTCGCTGGAGTCGGGGACAACGAGAATCCGGCGGGCAGTGCTGCAGTACTCGATCCCGAGGGAGATACCGGAGGTAGCGATGACAGAAGAAGACCCCGAGCCGTCGCTGGCGGATTCCATCTTTGAGCGGTGCATTCAGGATAGGCAGGTGGACGAGGCCTACAGGGAATGGGCCAGACTCGCAGAAGAGCATTTGATGCGGGGTTTCGCAGGGACCACGGCGGGGGCTTACCTTGGCAGGGGTGAGACGAGGTTGCCGAAGCTGAGGGAACTGTGTCCACCTGCTACGGAAGAGATTGTCGGTGCGGTGTGCGACCGACAAAGGAAGCTGGTGAAGCTGAAACGGTGCGTAGAGGCTGCCCAGCGACAGATTGAGGACCACCTTCGGAGGGGGCACGTAGGACAGCTTCCGCAGGTGACCCACAATACCCTGAAGAACGCCAATGCAAGGTGCGTGAAGCTAGGTATTGACTGCGCCGTACCCATGCACGGCTCCTTGGAGAGCACAGAGGAAGCTATCGCTGAAGTGCGTGACGTGGCGGGGAGACAGATTGCCGCGCTCTGCACGGAACAGAAGTGTAGCCGGGCTGAGGCCTACGAGAGAACGATTGTCTCGAACCTGGACGAGGGTAGGAGGCACCTCACGGCGCTGCTGCGGGGAACGCAATGCGAGAGGTCAGTGGCGGTGGACGCTGGGGACGGTGTGACGGCGGACCCACAAGAAATGGACGAGGTGTTCAGGGAGGCGTGGAAAGGGATCTTCTGCTCGGAAAGACGAGAACCGCAATTCTCCGATTTCAGGAAAAAGTACGAGGAACACATACAGCACCAGGAAATGCCGAGGTCAGAGATTACGGGGAGGCTGCTCCAGGAGGTGCTGAGCCGCAAGCGTCCTAGGGGCGCGTGTGGGGTCGACGGATGGCGCAACGCAGAGCTGAAGAGGCTGCCCAGGTGGGTATTGGACGGACTGGCAGACCTGTTTAACCTGATCGAGAGGGAGGGGAGGTGGCCGGAAGCCATGTGTACGGCCCTGGTGTCGCTAATACCGAAGGGGGCAGGCCTCGGCCCCTTGGACCACAGACCGATTACTGTCACCAGCGCGGTGTATCGACTGTGGGCATGCGCCAGGCTGAGGACGGTTCTCCCGTGGCAAGAACGGTGGATCTGCGAGAGACAGCACAGCTTTCGGAAGGGGCGGGGCACGGAGACGGCACTACTGGACCTCCTAGCTCAGTATGAAGAGGCGATGTTGGAGGGTAAGGAGCTGGTGGGCGTGGCTCTGGATTTTGCGAAATGCTTCGACCTGGTACCGCAGCGGCTCACCTTCGAGCTAATGCGGAGCCTTGGGCTCGAGCCGGGAATTGCGTGCGCAATGGAGGGCATGTACTCACAGATCACGCGGCGGTTCAAGTACCCCTTTGGGGTGGGCGAAACCTTCAGAGTGACCAATGGGATCCTGCAAGGGTGTCCGCTGTCCGTGATCATGATCAATGCGCTCATTGCGGTCATGCTTAAGGCGCTGGAAGCCGGTGGAGACCTCGTGACGATAGCCTATGCGGACGACGCCTACATGCTGGCTAAGTTGCGGGAGGCACTACAAGCGGCGACGGACGGTGTCATGGAGTTCTGTACGATAACGGGCATGGAGTTGAATATACGGAAGACGGTGGTCATCGGAAAGTGTATCATCCACGTCGGTAGTGAGGTGGACGGAAGAAGAAGGAAGGTAAGGCTCAACAAGGTCGACAAACATAAGGCTTTGGGAACTATGCTGAACACGACAGCATGCGGCACGAGCTGGAACGACGCCGCGGTTACTGCAAGACAGAAGGTGGAAAGGCTGGCTTCGACCCAACTCTCTTTTCAGAGGAAGGAGAGCCTCATCAGAACTCATATTATGCCGGGACTGCTATACAGCTCGAGCTTCTCTCCGCCGAGTGACTGGAGTCTCAGTCAGCTTAAAGGCTCGATCGTGAAATGCCTGTGGGGCCCCCACTACAGAGGAAGATCTCCAGACGTGGTACTGTCAATCCTGGCGCGAGCGCACCGGGTGGACCCGCTGTGTGCCGTAGTATACAGTGCTTTGATGATGCTGAGGAGGTGCTGGCTGAGGCAGGACGGGGCAATGGCAGCATGGACGCAGTTGGCACAGGCGTACGAAACTTCTGGGCAGGTGAGGCCGAGGGGGGTCGTGGGAAATGTGCTCCTGAGGTGGCTTCCGGCGATCGGATGGAAGTGGGAAAGGCTGGCAAGCTGGCACAGAGGAGAGAATCCTGGGCACGACCTCAGGGAGGCTCTGCGGAGGATGAGGACATCGGGTGTTGTGAAGGCGCGAAGCACGATGGCCGGGCTTGGGATGGGCGCGGCCCCTGCAACGAACGCTTACTGGATGAAGTGCAGCGCACGCAGACCGCTCGAAGCGTGGCGGGTGAGGAGGATAATCGCCGGGGCGGTGCCGTACCTCAGCCCGTATGCGAAACAAGTTTTACTCTCCCCTCCTGAAGAACCTGATGAGGAAGGAGGTGAGGGGAGCGAGGAAGAAGCCGACCACCTGGATAGGGGGAGGACGGACAAAGCAGCGGGAACGCTCAATTGCGACGTCTGTGATGCTGCGAAGGGCAGCACAGTTAGGTTGCTGCGACACCAGCTTTGGGAGTGCGAGGTCGCATTGGAGGTGCAGAAGAAGGAGGTATATAACGGTCTGGTCAGGAGCGAAAGGTGGCCGATCTGTTTGGAGCTGCACGGGATTCTCCCGAGGAAGGTCGTGTTCCGCGGTTTGGAGAGGCTGCAGAGGTATTTGGCAGAGGTGGTGAGGCGCAGGGACGATGCTCTGGCGGTGAAGCGGTTCGCGGTTGAGAAGGAACCGCCGTGGGTGGTGACGACTCAAGGAAGGCGTTTCGAGGCGCCAAAGGTTGTGGAACTGTACAAGCTCAAGCTGACCCCGCAGCTCAGGGAGTATGGTGATCAGGTGCTGAGATGGCTGGCTGCGCTGCGGTGGGCGGAGGAGGGAACGTCCGTGTCGGCGATCGAGCTGGCGATTGACTTCGAGTGCTACACGAAGAAGACGCTGGGGGTTAACATCAACACGACGATTGACATCGACAAGAAGGCGGTGAGGATCAAGCGGATCCTGGATACGCTGCAAGCGACATGGATGAGGGAGAAGAGGAGGCGCGCTTTTCCGGCGCAGTCATGCAAGAACGTGAGATCACTACGATCCATTGGCCGCGACCACGTCGTTGGCTTTGATAGGAGGGCCCTGTTTGCATCGGGGCTGACGGCGACCAAGCTGAAAGGACTGAGAGAAGATTACCGGAAAGAAAGGATTGGAAGATATAAACGACAGCTAGGCACTACGGTGGGTAGCAGGGAACGACCCCAAAAGGGGAGCATCATAAGGTAGGCACGCCACCGCGGCGGGCCGTTGCTAACCACTTCGTTCCTATCATAGTGAATTTTTTTTAAACAGGGCGCCATAATTATATTTTTTTTTTGTTACAAATATTTATCAAAAAAATGATTATAACTATATGCAACTTGTGCCGAGTAAAAAAAAGAAACAGCTTTCGCAGCTTTTTAAGAACCTTTTTGCTCGCGCGAACAACAAAGACGTATAGTCATAAAGAATTATTGTTCGCGGGCTCGGCCAGACGTCAAGGATGCCTACTTTTTTTTTTTGAAACTGCAAGACACTTTATGGGTTTAAAAAATTCGGGTCCACAGTTCTGGTGTTCAGGTGGCCCTTCAGGCCAACCCTGTTGGCCGTAAGTCTTTGTTTGCTCGTCCAGAATCCTTGGTTTGTTATTGACGCCCGTCCAGTGGGTAGGGTGTTTTGTGGATCGCTAGCTTGATGGGAGCTAAGTGATTTATATCTTCAGTACAAAAGGAAAATACGGGGAAATCCCTCCCCCCCCCTGTTTTTTTCTCTTGTCTTTCTTTTTATACGACCATCACTTCTATCTTTTGTATTTTGTAAAATAGTATTTTTAAAAAGGGACGGGACTGGCACACCCACCCTTTTCAGTTATCTACCACACCTTATGTATGACCCGAGACCCCGCTTTTACCACAAAATGCCGCTCAATACCAGATTTACACATTTTATGGTTATGTTTTTTTTTTTTTTTTTAAATTGGCATGTTTTCTGGCACGTGCTTCTTGTGACCCTGCTTTAAGATAGAATAGAGTCTTCTGCAGGATAAGTCCAAAAAAAAAAAACAATTTCCCAAAAAAAAAAGTGTTAACATTTATGTCGCGGGGTGAACTCATATTCGCATTTTATATTTATCTCTTTCACGAGAGTCATGACAACAGGTGAACGATCTTACATCTTTATTGAGTAACCACTATACGAAATATCTACAATCAATGCACATGATGCGTCGGGTATACCTTTCCTTTTATACTCCTACGAGCATGACATAAGAGCTCCTCTTTTTTTTTTTTTTTTGAAAAGGATAACTGCTTGCTTCTTCCTTTTTCTCTTTTCTTCTTCTTTGATACAAGCGGAGCAGGCTGGCAATTCTGGCGATTGATTTGAAGATGACGACTGGTATCCTTCTCGGGTTAGAGAAGAAAGCCGCGTGCCTGCGGTACATCCTCAAAAGAGTGCAGAGCTCCGCAGAATGGTGAAGGCACGCGCACCGCAAAAAGAAATAGACCGAGTTTCTTTTTTTTTTTTCTTATGATCCCCCCCTCCCCCTGTCCTTCTTTTTTTTTTGTCCCTCTCTTTCCCCTTTTCTGAATTACATCACCATAATACAAAAAAAAAGGAAAGTTTTTCTTTAAAAAAAAACAAAAATGCCTGTATATGTCCCGTCGAAGGCCATCATCTGCATCTCGACGATTGTGTCGACTCTGATCTCGCTGCTGGCGGGCTACATGCTCTACTTAGAGAGTATCTCTGTCCTCCGAGATTCTGTAGACGAGGCGAGTGCGGCAGCGTCGAAGAGTGCCAGGCTGAGGCTTGCCGGTATGTTGCAAGACTCGAAGAAAACAGCCTACGAAGGAAGCCTTCTGTTCAACAGAAACGACGTTTTCAACGTGTCGAAAGGACTTCGGGTATTCGACGAGGCTTTCCATGTTCAGTACTTTGCCTCGCTGAAGTCTTCGGATGAGTTCTATGGAGGCGGGTTTACCTTAGCAAAGAGGCGACCAGATTGCCCAACATGCACACAGCCATGGCAAGACCTTGAGGGGTACACCAAGGTGTCTGTCTGGTACGACCCCATCTACGACTCACAGGGGAGGGAAGCCAAATACTGGCTCACCGGACGGACCGTTCCCGTAGGCGATAACTTAGGGGGGGTAAAAGAGTGGCGGAGGGGTTTCCATGCAATCAACAACGACACGGGCGTGCTCGCTAACAGGTCAGAGATGGCAGTTGTGCCGAGCACCCTGACCACCACGTGGGCAATCAACGTTGAAAAGGACATCAAGAACATGGAAACCTTCCCCACCAACGGGACATGGTCACCGACTTACTTCTGGAACTCCGTCGATGGGTCGCCTTACGCATATAACGCTTTCACCCTCAGGATCGAGCCTCCTTGGGGAAGAGGGCAGTATGTCATCACCGCACTCGTGTGGTTTATGTTCCGTCCATGGACGTCTGTCATCAGGGAGTTCGAGACTACACACACTGAACTAGTGGCCCTCGACCCATATCTAGACCAGGTTTTCGCGCACACCATCTACGACGGGTTGGCTGGTGTCAAACCCGAGTGCTTCACGACTTGCTTCACGTGTGCTGACTTCGCAGGGACAGATTGCGTGGCGCAAAGCAAAGACCTTGGCCAAACCGCTGCCGGTGCGGTGAACGCATCGAAGATACGACCTCGCGGGACATTCTTCACCGCAGACCTGCCGTCCACAAACCAGCGCATCCACGTCCAATACGGGGAATACTACGAACCGCAGGATGTGAACAAAACAAACCCAAAATACAAGAACGACTACTACATTAACTCGAAGTTGGATGGTGGGGAGTACTTCCTACGCATGACGCACTTCTACACTGCCGGGCCCACCACTTTCGAGCTTCTCTGGATGCGCTCCGTCGCTTCTGTGAACGAAAAGGTGTTCGTTGCATTGGTCCAGCTCATCATTGCATCTGTCGTGATCTTCGTGGTTGACATCATAATCGCCGTTCTGGAGGTGACCCTGATCGCCCGCCCGCTGGAGAAGCTTGTCATTGGAAACCAGTTCTTGGAAACGATGGATCTTGACGGGGCAGAAGCGCATATGAAAGCAATGTACAAGCCCATTATGGTGAAGGAGGTGGCCCGTGTGACTGATGGGATGGTGATTGCGATTATGGGTTTGAGGGAGTACAAGGCGTACCTCCCAAACACCTTGTTCGTTGATGAGTCTGAAGATGATTCGGCGACTGCGTCCAGCCTGTCGAAAGGGACAGTAGTGACGCCATCGAGGAAGTCGGCACAATCTGCCATGACACGGTCGCGAATGACGCGTGCTGCTGTAGGGGCGCAGAACCTCTCGATGCACATGCAGAACTACAAAGGTACTATTGTGCGGTTGACCTTTCCGGTACATTTGTTCACGACCTTCCCAGATGGCTTTGGCACGCTTGTCGAGGTGATCCAAGAGGCGGTGCAGGCCACGAAAGGTCTTAACCATGGTTTCGCCGTCTGCGACCCCCTTTCCTTCACTCTAACATGGAACATTGGGCTGCGCTGCACCGAGGCTATGGGACGCGCCATGACTTCCTGCAGGGCAATCGCCTTATCGGGAAAGATTTCGGAGATAGCAACGCCCATCATGTCGGGAACACAAGGAACGTTTCAGGCAGGGAACCTTGGGTCTGCCACTGCAAAGGGTTTCGGGATAAAGGGAAACGCACTTCTGGAGCTAAGGGGTATCGCTGCTGTGGGCGAGATTGTTATTAGCACACTGCCGAAGCCTTTGATCCTCGTTGGGCCTTTGATCTCAGAGGGGTTGAGCGGGAAGTTCGAACTGAACGCAGTGACGCTACTTAGCATGGCGAATGCAAAGAACCCCTTTATTGTGAACGAGGTGGGCAGCGCTGTCGAGGCTAAGGAGGAAGAGTGGATGTACCAGCTGCAGGACGCCACGGCTGTCAGCGACCCTGTCGCCGCTGCGTTTGCTACGATACAGGCAGATTTTACATCCAGACCTGATGTTAAGATATCCGACCCCACTAACCTTCAGTCCTGGTCCATCCAGAACATCCAGAATGGGAACGCAATTATGTCATTTTCAGCAGCGGCCACGTGGTATAAATCAAGCAACTAGAGATCTCTCTTTTCGACCATTCAAATCTTTTACGCTTACCCAACCCGCCAGAAGAATAAACACATCTCCCGTTCCTCCCCTCTCCCTCAAATTTTGTTCACTCCACATGGCTTGGTGAACCATCCGGAGCGTTCAGGATGTGAACCATCCGGAGCATTCAGGATGTGAACCATCCGGAGCATTCAGCTTTTTTTATGGAATGAGGTAACCACAGGGAAGCGTTGCTGAAGGCGAACGGGGCGTCAGGCACGGTCCTGACCTTTCATTTGAAGAACGTCCTCAAGTGGCTAAGAGGCCTACGATGTAAGAAGAAAACTTCCGTCACGACAATGGAACTCGACTCGCCAGACTAGACTATGAGACCACCTGCCGGTCACTCATAGGTCCCCTCGACGACCAAGACCTGCTCACGGAAAAGGCCGCAAGGATGCGATGGGTCGCATCCAGAAATGCTCAGCACGTTGTGAAGGTCAGCCTTCCCCGCCAACGCCAAATCAGGGTGCATACCCTTCGACATCTTGGGGGCCCGACGGCACGCGGCTACGACAGGAGACCACTCTTCTCCTCGAGCCAAACCGCCCCCTACCTAGCACGACTCCAAGCAATGTTTCTCGCCCAGGTGCCGTCCATCTCATCGTGACAAACAGCCACCGCAGGCACCAGACAGCAACCGCAGAACGGTGACCGGTTAGTGTGAATTTCTACCTGAACAGTGAGCACCCCCATGCACACTGAAATTTATCGAGTTTTTTTACTATTTATCTTCTCACAGGTAAAAACTCTTTTTTACATTTTGAGATAAAACAGCTTGCCAGCGGCCAAAGCAACGAACAAGAAACGAGGCTCCGAACACCCCACTTGTGAATAGCGAATTGCTGACCTACAAAGCGTGTTTGTTTGCACCTTTTTCTTTTACAAGAATGAATGGTAGCGACCAACGGCTTGGCTTGACTTTTTTGCCCCCTTTTTTAAAAGACTTTTTACTATAAACCTTTTTGCATCTTTTCTCGAAAGAAGGGGACGTTGGTAAGCGGTCCCTTTCGCCATGACATAATACAAAAAGAAAAGAAAAAATAAAAGAAAAATACGGTAAAAGAAGCACTCGCACAAATATTGCAAAACGAAAAACTCCCGGATGGAAAAATGTCCGAGTTTTTTTGGCGTCCGGGAATCTTTCCTTCCAGGAATTTCTTTTGGCCTGGGCTCAAACGGCAACCGCGCGAAGAGACCCCCACCGAATCTGGGTTCCTTTTCTGCATCTCTGTCCTCTCTTGCTGGCCATGTGTTTCTTGTCTGTATTATCCTTGGAAGAAGATGCTCGTGTGTGCCTTACCAACTCTACGAACCCATAGGTCGTATGAGAGTTGTAGTCGTCGACAAGCAGCAGAATCGGCTCGTTCGGGGCAAACCATGAGAATCGATGATTTTACAGCAAAAAGGAAGAAGCAGCTCCGTAACCCGGATTCCGAGTAATGATTGGGCGACCATTCGGTGGGCGAGTGCTTGACCGGGCACGACCACGGATAATCCTTGCCGGTTGCAAGTTCCGTTTTGCCTTTGTATATAAGTTGCACTAATCCCTAGCCAAGGAAATTAGCATCCTTCGGGGGCTGGAGCTGCTTTCGGGGGTTCTGGCCTTCTTGGTCCGGTGTAAGGAGTTTATCTCCTCCACCTCCGGAGGGTGAGCTGCCGGGGGTGTCAGCAACCAAAGCCGGGCGACTCACAAGCCAGCTGCTCAACGTGCCTTGGGAGTCTGCACAAGGAATAAAGCCCTTCCAGGCAACGTGGTGGTTGGAAAAAAAGAAAAGCATGAGCTATGTAAAAGATTTCTTCCCAGAAAAACTCCCGGACGTTTTTCCTTCGTTTTAGTATAAAAATTAAGAAATTTACAGTGCTCACATAATTGCTGCCATTTCTTTTTACTTCTTTTATAAACTTCCTCTCTGCTTTTTTTCTTCCTTTCTTTTCTGCAGTTTTCTTTTCAGTATTTAAAGTGCACAGGCCAACAAATCGAAAGGTCGAAGAGATGAAGGTGTCCAATAGCTGCTCCGATGCGATGAAGTCACCAGTAGATGTGGTAACCCCCTCTGGCTCAGACTGGGAAAAAAAGCCCACAGTACCGTGACTCCGGTCGAGAGATGACACGCGACTACAGGGAACACACCTACCTCACTGCTGACATGAGGCCCGGTCCCACTGCACTCACAGCACTTTGTTAACACTTAAGTGACTTGCAGGCATCAGGCTGGCTGTGTTCACCCGTACCCCCTTAAAGGCGTGCAACAGTGCTGGACCATATTGCCTTCCTCGTCGCAGACCCGTAGGTAATAGGCCAGGTCCGCACGGATTCGCGGTTTAGCATTCCCTTCAGCACACACGATCTCTCTCATAAGTGACCCCAAAAGGGATTTCACACACTCAAAGCGATCGATAATTCAAAAAAAAAAAAAGCTCCCAAGAAGGGCAGTTGAAGCGCAGCACTGGCACGGTTCTGGGCTTCCCCTAAGGGGTCATGCTGCATACAGACTGTCGCTGTGAGGTGGCCTTGATTGCTTAAAACCAATGGAACTAGCGAGATTTCTTTCTTTTTCTTTTAAGCCAATGGGGAAGGGGTTGGAGAGGTTCTTTCTCCGTTATTTGTGAACAAGATAGTGCAAACATGATAATGGTGGCGCAAAAAAAGGGCCCAGATTTGATGCGCGAAAAAAGAGTCTTACACCCCAGATTTGATACAAAAGAAAAGCCAGGGGGGCCTGGGGGGGTAGGTAGTGGTAAAGTGGGTTTTTTCAAATTCGGAATGCAGAGTACTGGAGCCGCTTAATCCATGTAAACCACCCCTTTCTCGACCAAAAATCGATTCCCGCCGGTTCTTTTCACTTTTGGGCACCTACAAAGCATTATTTTGCATTTTTAAAAAAGGTGACCACGGTTTGGTGGTACCTGTTGTCTCCCCTGTATTCCTGAATTTTCTGCAGAAGGAGATGCAGTTTTTTACGGCTGTCGTAGCCTTGTTGTAAATATGTTCTGGTATTTTACAGCTGGTATACAACATTTTGCTATTGTGTATTGCAATAGGAATGATCGTTCAGCTGGTGATCGAGAGGAGGGTTCGTTATGGTTTCATGGAGGCCCTTGCCATTATGTACTTGTTCGGGGTGGCTTTTCTGTATTTGGACTGGGACACTGCGGCGTCCTACAGAAGCAGGGGGTGGCCTTTATTTGTTCTGTTGATGGATGCTTGTCTGCTGTTCCGGCTTCCCAAACGAGTTTCCATCGGTCTCATTGTCCTCCTCGTGAGTTGGTTGATAGTCCTTGTTTTCGAGAACACCTATCGCTTCGGTCTTATGACGTATCTCATCTCCCTTCACAGGAAGAGTAACTGTGAGATGCTGCCCTGCAGTCTTCCGCTCTCTGCCGCAGGGGTTTTTTCTGCAGTTTACCGTTTTCTTCCTCGATTTCTACTTCACCCCGTACCTTTGCGCATGATGTTGTTAGCGAAAGCAATCGCCGCCACTGAGGGCATCGCGACGTCGCTCTCCCGATTCGACCTCACCTCTGCCGAGGAGATCATCTCAACAGCCTCCCTCCCCGCCCCACTCCATGCCGCATTTACCCAGATCCTCAACCTCCACATCTACCGTCCCTACCTCCAAAAAGGGCAACATATATGGTGTACCTGTTGCTGTTCTTTCAATTGCGATGCTTGTTTTGCCATGAGGGGGCAGGCTTTGCAAACCGGTTGCTCCTGGGAAGCGAAAAACAGAGGTCAGAAAAACGTCAAACAATATTTAAAATGCAATTTTATTGCTTAAAATACAGCATCAGGGTGCTGGATTTCAACCCACTGTTACAGGTACTTAGCGAAAAATATATGGTGTTGCATAGCCCCCGAAAATCTGGTTTTTTGCACCCCATTTTTTTGCTTTTTTCGAGGGGTTCCAAGGAGATTTTGGTCTAACATGACCTTTTTCGGAAAAGCCGATTCTTAACACTTGCCTGCCCATCAGAGCTTCGACATTGGTATCTTTGGAGACAAACTTGCATTCATCTGCTGAGGGTTTTCATTTTTTTTTCTTCCCTCATGTAACTTAAAAATTGAAAATTACTCAGGACTTGGCAAGGGGGGAACACATGGCACGTTGTTGGCCGCTTTCGCGTGTCTTGCTTCCAACTGACGGGACGTACACAGTGCTGCAGAAGGAGTTGCAGTTTTATGCGGCTCTCTTTAACATTGTTGTAAATATATACTGGTTTTTGACAGTTGGTACCTGGTACAACATTTTGCTATTGTGCATTGCGGTGGGAATGATCGTTCAGTTGGTGATCGAAAGGAGGGTTCGTTATGGTTTCGTAGAGGCCATTATGTACTTGTTCGGGGTGGCTTTTCTGTATTTGGACTGGGACACTGCGGCGTCCTACAAAAGCAGGGGGTGGCCTTTATTTGTTCTGTTGATTGATACTTGTCTGCTGTTCCGGCTTCACAACCGAGTTTCCATCGGTCTCATTGTCCTCCTCGTGAGTTGGTTGATAGTCCTTGTTTTCGAGAACACCTATCGCTTCGGTCTTTATGACGTATCAAATCTCCCTTCACAGGAAGATCGGCGAGATGTTGTAACCTGTGAGATGCTGCCCTGCAGTCGTCCACTCGCTTTCTCAGCCAAGGAGTTTTTTCTGCAGTTTACCGTTTTCTTCCTCGATTTCTACTTCACCCGTACCTTTGCGCATGATGTTGTTAGCGAAAGCAACAAGATGAGCGCGGCAATTGCCGCCACTGAGGACATCGCGACGTCGCTCTCCCGATTCGACCTCACCTCTGCCGATGAGATCATCTCAACAGCCTCCCTCCCCGCCCCACTCCATGCCGCATTTACCCAGATCCTCAACAACCTCCACATCTACCGCCCCTACCTCCCTCAGTCCTGCCTTCAGGACGAGAGGGGTGAGGACGACGACTCTACAGGTTGCGGAGATCCTGTGCCCACCTCCCCGTCGGCGTCTAAGTCGTCGCGTTCCGAAGATGATTTCAAGGTTCTTGACAAGAAGCGGTCTTCTTTAACGTCACTTGAAAAGAAGCGGTGCACATTGACGGTGACGAACATGCTTGGGTCGCACAAGCAGGCATCGAAAGACATCGCGGCATACCAGGACAGGTACGGACTCTTCATAGAGGGGCTGCTTGCCTGCTTCTCAAGTGTGAAAGGGGTTGTGGGTGTTGTTCTGGGTGACCATGTGCATGCCTCGTTCAACACAGTGAAGAGGTGTGCCTCCCATGAGAAGTGTGCTGTTCAAGGTGCTGTGTCCCTCTGTGCAGCACTGGAGGAGGTGGGGATTGCTGTTTCGACAGGTGTGGCGAGCGGGGTAGCCTTCTGCGGCTCTCTTGGGTGCTCGGAACTCATGTCTGTTGCAACAATCGGTTCATGCGCTGTTGCGGCCTCCGCTCTTCAGGAAGTAGCTTCAACAAGAGGAGGCCACAGGGTGGTGTGCAGTGGGAATGTGTACAGCGAATTGTCATTCAGCTTCACAATGAGGATCATCTTGGGTAGGGTGCGGGTCGGGGGCACAGAGGCAGTGGAGCTGGCGTACGAGGTCTTGGAGGCAGAGGTCGGGGCTGCGGAAGAGGCGGAGTGGATGTACCAACTGGAGGAGGGGCCTTGGGACACTTACAACACGGCATCTAAACAGTTCCTTCTTGGGAACGGGACGGAGGCACTTCGTGTCTTGCAGATCAGAAATGGCCCCCCCCGCCCTGTTCCAGTGGACACAGCAGAGAAACATTTGGAAGAGTTCATTCTGTCTGGTAGTACTGATCTTGAATTGATGACTTCGTCCACAGGAGGACATGACGCGCAATTAGCTTGAGAGGTAAGTTCATGTTGGGAGAAACCCCGTTCAACTATAGAAAAGAACTTTTACCCGTAAAAATAAAGGGCAATTCATCTTTCTAGATGAAACAGGATAGGTACGGGGGTATACAAGTATATATGATGAGCGCGACTTACCACGAATAATAAAAAGATGGGAAAAACACTGTTCACGGTAAGCAAATAACTTTTTTCCACCGTTTCCTTAAACCTAAATTTTTTTTCCACCAAGTACGGTAACCTGCAACTTTTTTTCCACCAAATGCAGTAACCTGCAACTCTTTTTCCACCAAGTACGGTAACCACAACTTTTTTTCCATCGTTACTGTAACCACCAAGTTTTTTCCTTATGCAACTACAAACTAACTTTAAAAAGTTATGATTACCGTACTTTGTGGAAAAAGAATTCCAAGTTACCGTGAATAGAGATTCTGCTTACAGTACTTGGTGGAAAAAAGTTATTTGCTTACCGTGAACGGTGTTTTTCTCTAAAAAGATTTTCAAAAAGAAAAGAAGAAAAGAAGCGAAATGAAACTCACAATGTTCATTCGAACAACTTCAGAGGTGCACGATGTCACGATAGATGAGGGCCAGACGGTGCGGTGTTGCACGAGAAGGCGGCCGCGCCTTTGGGATGAAACCCGGTTTCTCTTGAAGTACGAGGGGGCCGAACTGGACGCGGACAGCACCGAAGAGATCCACATGTGGAGGGGTGCGAGATCCTGCTGGAACACAAAACAGAAGTCGTACACATGAGTCTTCGCGAGTTGCATACTGCACAGCCCAAGTGGGGGTCGCCGTGTTCAAACGTGTCGAAGGCGGACTGCGTGGGAGGGTTCCCCTTCATAAACGCTGTGCAAACCCGCAAACCCGCCCGCAAACCCGCAAAAAAAAAAAAAAAAAAAGAAAAGAAGAGACCCACTCCTTCCTCCCGGGTTTCATTTTTCATCGGTGGACTTGTTGTGTCACAACTTTTTATTTTTAAGACTTTTTTGAAATTTTTATTTTTGAATTTTTATCATTTGGAGTTACCTCTTCTTCTTCCCCTCTCTGGTGTGGGTGTGTCTGTGCGGGTGTGCGTGTGTCTGCGTCTGTGCCTGTGTACGTGCGTGTGTCTGTGTTGGGTTAATGTCTGTGCGGGTGTGGGTGTGGGTGCGTCTGTGTGCGTGCGTGTGTCTGCGTCTGTGCCTGTGTGTGCGTGTCTGTGCTGTGTTCGTGTTCGTGTCTGTGCGGGTGCTTCCGCAAACCCGCAAACCCGCAAACCCCGCAAACCCCGCAAACCCGCAAACCCGCAAACCCGCAAACCCGCAAACCCGCAAACCCGCAAACCCGCAAACCCGCAAACCCGCAAACCCGCAAACCCGCAAACCCGCAAACCCGCAAACCCGCAAACCCGCAAACCCGCAAACCCGCAAACCCGCAAACCCGCAAACCCCACAAACCCGCAAACCCGCAAACCCGCAAACCCGCAAACCCGCAAACCCGCAAACCCGCAAACCCGCAAACCCGCAAACCCGCAAACCCGCAAACCCGCAAACCCGCAAACCCGCAAACCCGCAAACCC